>JARQTI010000420.1:1157455-1608110 GCA_030142655.1 Trachelus tabidus | reverse complement strand
TGTTAATTCTCTTTATAAACAATGTTAGGTTAAGTTACTCCGACCCTGTTTCATGACTGTCATATGCATATACTCTGCTACCCATGAGTGTAAAGATACTTACGTAATCGCTTTCTGGATTATCAGCAGAGTGTCTCTCTTGGTCAGAACGAAGCTCGATGATTCATGGTTCCAGAAAAAAGTCTAGGAAATTATTCTATAGGATCAGTGCAAAGTGGTGGAAACAGTTGGATCCAAAGGAATCGGCTCTTTATATTTATTTAATAATGCCCTTTTCGTTTTCTTCAATCAAAAATCAACCAGTAGAACAAAAGCTCCAATGACTTCAAACTGCAAGGGATTCGTAGATGTAGAAGTTCAATGAGCTGCAATCTGCATGCTTCGTTTTCACGTGTCTTGACATATTCGATACGAACACCGTACGATAGGCGCGTATGGGACACTGGAAGAATCTTGTATTTCGTCAGCCGTTTGGATTCTTCAAACAGTATTTGGTGCGATGCTGCATCAAGCTGCTATACTTCGCGTACATCTTGTTACAGTATTCGCAAATATATTCTTCATATTTTCCATGATTTCCATCAGGTCCTACAGGCACATATCTGTTCTCTGGAAACACGCAAGAGGATTCACGTTAAGGCTGCTCTTCGAGAATTCTGCATCTTCCCAAGTATCAACTCTGGGGACGAAGACGGCTAGTCGCACGCGTGAAGACAAAGAACTATTAAATAACTAACTTAATTATAGTAGTGGTTTTGTTCTCTGAAATATTGACTATTTTGATTCTCAAACAGAATTGGCAAATCTGATTTGCAGAGACACTAATCAGTCTTGAAGAACTTGAGGTTTTTTTCCAGGATATAGAAAAATAAAAACCTAGTAGCAACTTAAAAAACAAAACAATCATTGGTTTTTTCAATATTAAATTTACTAATTTCCTGATAGATTCAAGAAAATGGCAAGTACCGTCGAGATATACTGATATTCTTCATTTATGGTTATTACCCTGTGTAAATGAAAAATATATTGGAAACTTCGTATTTGACAGGAAAACAAGGGAAAGTGTCACCATTTGTGCTAAATATTAATGTTTTTATTAGAAGCATTAACAGCAATGATGATAGGATTTTATGAAATTTGCATGAATGTCAATGACTATGGAATTATTATGAAAATGCAAATTAACCGTAAAGATATAGTAAAATTAAATAAAATTATACAGAAATACCGTATCATTGTAATAATAACAATAATGATACTAAAACATATGCTGTTCTTAAGTACGATTTACAAGCGCGTCAATGGTTTCATCGTCCTGAAGTTGCATTAGGATCACGGATACTGAATCAACGATGTTACGGATCTTCGTCAATTTCAATGGATTCATCCATAAGCCATTAAATATATAATGTCTTTAATAGATGTAAACACAAATATTACATTCGGCAATAATTAATAGTTACTTATATGATATAAAACAAAAAGAATCATTGGAAATGTTAAAGATAACAGGATTTAACAAAAGAGTTAAATCATAATAGAAAATTCATATGGTAACTTCGGGTTACCTCTTGCTCCAAAACCATTAAGCTGACACCGATGGTCAGCTATGAATTTTTCCATTATCATTTTTTGTTTAAAACATTAAAGTTTTGCGATAAAGAAAAAAAAATACTTAATACATGAATGTCATAAAAAAATCTTACCGTTTGCCATAATTGGAAAACAAATTTCGTATTAATTATAATAAACATTACCGCAGTCATTACATTTAAATTTTTTTCTTCCTGATTTGTAATTTTCACAGAAAAATTCCTTGTATACATTGATAAATCGAGGGGATGAACTATTATCGCGTATGGATCCTTTTGCAGGAGCCCCATAAGTCAACGGATCCTCATGCTTTATACAAATCTCGTCGTGCGGTCCATCTGAAAATGAACAGGATAAGAAAATCAGATTTTGTGAGAAAAAAGCATAAAAAGATTTGCGAACAAAGAAAAAAAAACAAGTATATGATACCGATAAAAGGATAAACTACAGTAAAATTAAAACTAGTGTAAAATTATAAAAATCAAATCCATAAGTACTAATGGCATGCGGGTTAAATTTTAGATAGACATTACATTAATTGGACAATTGAAATTTGTTTATTAGGTATACAGTTCGACTGTAATAACAACATTAATAAACTACCTGACTTTACGAGGGCAGCTGTACCTCTTATGACGAAATAAACTACAAATTTGTGAGAATATCTTTCCGCACGAGGAACATTCTTTGATCTGACCACAGTCGTGTTTTAAGTGTGACATTAGTGTTCTTTTTAAACTATAACGAGCATCGCATTTTGGACAGCGATATGGTTTCGTTCCATCGGCAAGACTTGATCTAGATGCTGGATTCTTGTGGCAATAGAATTTCTGATGTTTTTTCAATAAAGAGAACTTCGTAAAGATCCTTCCACAATAGTTGCATGCAGTCTCGGCCAACCTTCCAAGATCAGGATTTCCTTGTGTCGCTGGAGGAGAGACGTCGCTGCTCCAGAACGCTGAAGAAAGTCCGGTTTCCTCATCGAGATTATCCACTTTGAGTAAACCTGAAGAAACAAAAATGAACTCGGATTAATATTGTATAATTCATAAGGGTTAGCTCAGCTTCATAATCCAACATTTATGGTATAATACGTATAATCGGATATTGAGATGCGATCGTGCTTCTGTTCAATTGATGGCCATTGGATATCTTGTTCCTGGAGTAGAAAACCTGGACAATCCAGTTTTTTGAATTTACTTCGTTTATGTTTCACTGTGATATACTGCCCAAGTGATATGAAAATTTCTATAAAATTCTTATCAGTGGCGATAATGCTTGTGGTGGTATTTTATGGATCCAGGACTTTTAACGCAAATGTGATAGACGTGTCTGATAAGTTAGCCTTCGGTGTGAATTGGGGACCACAAAAGTTGCACATGTATTTCTCGTTCATGCTCGAGCCTGGAGTTCTTGGAGAATTTTATATTTCTGTTCCGTATGCGCTGCTGCACTGTGGCCGTCATTAAACCTGAAAGAGTTCCGTCATAAACAAAGTATGGTTATTGAATAAATTTACTTGTCACTCGATAGACTAAAGGAATAAGATCGGAGTGTGTTAAGAAAACATTGAAAAATCACTTTTTCTTTATTCTATCGTTGTTTGACAGTTTTGTGCGTACCAGTGATGCACAAGTACAATAAACGAATAGCAGAGGAGCATCAGGAAAGTTTTAACGTTAAAAAATGTGAATGCTACTGGACCAAGATATTATGGAAAAAAAAGTAATTAAAAAACGAGTAACATTTGTGCGGAAACATTACGAATAAATGGATTTCTTATTGTGTTAGATATTTATTGAAGACTTATTTGGTTCACAGAACGCAATAATTTAGTATAAGCTGAATCGTACCTTTGCAAAATTTTAACCCTTTGCACTCGAGAACTGACTCTCGGTCACCACTTACATTTTGCCGCAACTCGAGCGGTGATTCTTGGTCACCATTCGGTTTGACGCGATACGTCCAGCAACAGCGATCTTTATTTGCATTTGATTTCTTTGAAACTCGAAGCTTTGTACAATGTATCCTTCCAAAATATATCACTGGTATTTCTTGATTATTCAAGAATTATAATTATCGATTAGTCCGGGATCTTGAATCGAGTTGTGTCTCTCTGCCAGACTCGTGATCGGGTTTCCACTTCAACTTCTTATTTGAAATATCCGTTTAAATGTAAAACTGCATGTAATTCTAATAAGAAATAGAAAGGATTACAAGGTCTGCTCTCAGCGAAATGAGTCCAGAAAAAGACACCAGACAACATATTTCTGCAATACGTACCCCGACAAACCGGGAATGCACCTTGGCAATCGCTTTATAAAATATCATACTAAACAACAGTACAGAGACTGATATTTAAGAAATTTTGTTCTTTGAGATGAAAAGATACATATATTAAAATATAAAAGTTTTATACCTTAATTTGTACGTGTAACCATTCCATGTTAGAGGTAAGCAATTCATCAAACATGTCGCAAAACGTCTCGAGTCACCCAAGCGAAATAGGGCTCGAGTGCAAAGGATTAATTTCTTAAACGTTATCAAAAAGCTTGAAAAGAAAAACGAAGATACGACTGAAGGTTAAGGCATTCCCAAAAAAGTATTTTCGTAGTTCTAAATTCTTAAAATTTCGAGTAATCAGTCTTGATCAACGATAAGGAAAAGATCCTCTCCCTTATGCCTCCTCCTGATATGGGTATAAATATTTGGCGGATGTTTACTTTTAAGTTGGCAATAAGGGCACTGAAATTTTGGTTCCCTTCCGCAGGCGGTACGCAGGTGCGTGTCCAGGGTGCGTTTGTTCTTATAACCCTGAGAGCATTTCGGGCAGATGTAATTCCTCGATTTGACTTTATTACCGTTGCGTCTCTCCTCCAGTGAGAAATTTGGGTCCATGCAGCATCCGATAGTAAGATGACGCTTGAGATGACTCTTGTTCGAGTATGGACACTTGCAGTACGGGCAACGATTTTCCCCATCCATCAGTTCTCGTGGCGAAACTAGAACACACGTAAGGTTATCAATGAAAATCTCTGAAAATTAAAAACGCGATAAGTCTGACAAATCAATATAATCCCAGTTCGATAAGAATCACCAAATCCTTACTGGGAATACTCGATCCTTTTATAAGTTTAAGAAAGTCAGCTACTTTTTCGCCACCATTAGTCTAACTACTACAGAATCGCGTCAAAGTATATAAACAACCCCTTTTATTCTCTTGCCTTACAAGGGACAATATAACTTTCTATGTATGTACAGTCCTTGCCAAGTCACTTGGAGATCAATTTTGTTAGATTTTTTTTTTTCTTATATCACTTTCCTTCAGACAGTGAAAAACACGTGTGATTACTGTTTACTGTCAAGTGCGTAGACGCAAAATCCAGGATGAAATTTTCGCACGTGTATATAAATATTAGATCTTTGCTTGCACTTGTGTCCACAGTGAGGACACTGAAATCTTGGCGATTGACCACATTCGAAATGCATGTGTCGCTCGAGGCTGCGTTTCTGTGCGTAAGATCGTCCGCACTTGAGACACTGATGATCTTCAGCGACCCAGTCGTTTCCCCAGCCTCCACGTGTCACTTGTATCTCGGGATTTGAATTTTTCCATCGGCAGAATTCTGCAACCATTCGAACAGAAGAAATCTGATCAAGATAAAAGAATAAGAATAGTGACAAACAAGTAGAGGAGAAAAAGTAGATTTATTTTTCTATCGATACTGTACTTTACCCATGATAACAGATTCCGGCCGCAGATCGAGGAAGCCATGTTTACCTTTTTGACTGGCAAACAAAAATATTAAAACAAAAACGGGACTGTGATCTATCGATACAGTTTTTTTTTTATTTCAACATAAAATTAATCCCGTGTACAAATTTCAGTGCACTATCAACCTTCAGCAAACGATTAGCTAATGGCCCAAAATTGATAACCAATGTCCCTTGACCCTGGAGTAACCCGCAATAGGTCTCTGAGACTGAAGACAAAAATATAGAATAATAATTTTAAATACGAATAAAAGCAACGACCAAACATGAGACACAAGGGATTGAAGAAAAATGTTTCAAAGAAAAACTGTGTATAAGCAAATGCTTTGTCTATTTATTATAAAATTTTGTCATACGTATAAATTTTAAAATTTAACATTTATCCATATTTTCATCAGATTATCATTTATCATCATTCACTCCCAAATCTACCACGTATACACGCCAACCAATATGTTTTTGTCTAATGTGAAAATACGTATTAGAACGTCGTTTCGATATGTACGTGCAATAGGGACATTTGAATCTTGGATTCTTTCCACAGTCGTATGTCAAGTGTCTCCAAAGCGCGTTCTGTCTCTTGTAGCTTTTACCGCAGGTTTTGCACCAGTGAGATGTCTTCTGATGCCATCTTATTCTGGAAGAACGACGAACGGGTGGATTCTCTTGGGAGCCAGAATACTTGGTCCGGTAAACTGTAACAAAATAACAAGAAAAAGCATTCAATGACCAAAAGACGATGATATTAATTTTCGCATGCTAATCTGAAATCGTATTATTTCTCCAAAATTACCGAGCAACGTATCTAGAGTAATTCCTAGTGGCATTCATATCCTTTGAAAAACCAAAAATAAAATCCTCCAACTTCTAAAAATTTTTGCTGCTGATAAAGAAGCTTGGTCCTAAATGACTCGGATCGTTATCACTTCACCATCCTAATTCATTAGTCTCCCAATATGCATTCTAATACTTAATAACGTGGACTTAGAGGATACGTCAGGAGCTAATCAAATTACGTAATGCTTATTAAATTTCGATAAAACTAATTTTCCGTCCAAGATAACATCTCGTTACATGTCTATAAGTATTTGATCTCTGCTTCGAAAGTGTATCGCAATAAGGACACTTGAATTTTGGTTTTTGATCACACTCGTATTTCGATCTGAGTGTGTAGACATGTCCGTATCTTGAACACGACCCTCTGGAAATTTACCACGTGGTTGAGATGATAACAAAATAATCGATTAAATTGATTGACAGGATCCGGGCACGATTGGAAACCTGTAAAAAAGATAAGAAAAAATTATGGATCATTATGACGTAAAAACCAAAAAAACAGAGTAAGTCATACTCTTACTCATCAGCCAATAAATTAAGATCCGTAGACAACTTTGAGAAACCTTAACACGTCAGGAAGATCATTGATCCTGTGGATCCTGATGAGATCCTTGTGTACTACTAATAAAAACTACATACAAGAATATAAACATACAATGATAGCCTTACACACTGATCCATACTATGATTGTATGACGATATAATTTTTGTTTTCTTCACTTTATTAAACTATTTTATAAATATAATCTACATACTGGGTACAGGTACAATTAACAATTTATCAAAAATATCATCAAGATCGTTGTACCATTTTAAATTGAATGTCCAACAGCTCTAGTGGTACAAAATTTTGTACTAATAATTCTATCCATCGCGTCTTTGTCTTCGCTCCTTAAGGAGGTAATAAATATTTAAAACGCTCCTCTATTTTTCAAACTTTTAAATCTAGGAACACAGGTGGAACTGAAATATTCCAAGAATGCATCGTTCAACAATCAAATCAATCGTGATTAATAACTATCAAATCATAGATACTATATTGGGAAACATATGTATCCTGGATATATGCTCTGCTAGGGTATCCGGTCTCGAATAAACTCTTCCGCAATGTGGACAGACGCACTTCAGTTTCGTGGGTCCGCATCCGTAACGCGTGTGTCTGCTCAGCGAAGATAAGTTCTTGTAGCGCTTTCCGCATTCCGGACACTGATGGTCGCCACTTCCGCTCGAGTAAAAAGACTCTGCAACGAGAGAAAATTGCCTCGCGTCAGTTTAACCTGATGACAATGCCTAGAGTTGTTTTTGCGCGTAGATCCTTCCTAGATCACGGATCTATCCTTGATCGCGAATTATCCTTGGGCTATCTTACCGAGGGCGACTGTTCTGTCATCTTCCATTCTACTGTGCAACAATCTGTAACCAAATACCTCTATGGACAAAATTCTACCGTTTTCTACTACACGCTACCATTAATTGAAATTTTGAACTTTTTATCGGATTCTTGTTTAATTCTTTTTTTTTTCATTTCTGTGCTTACATGGCTTTATCTTATTTACTTGTTAAGGTATTGTTACTTTTTCGGAAATTTAATTAACGATACCGTGAATCTACGTGGTGAAAATTGTTATGGGGATTTGTATGTTATAAAAGAACAAATGACTTAGTGAATTAAATTTCGTGGGATGACGAGTTGTTTTCATGAATTTTTATTATAAACAAATTTTTGGTAAATTTAGTAGTTTTGTGAGTGAATCGATTGACAGTTTTATGGATAAGCTATAGAGAGGAGAAACAAAGTGATGAATGTTTCAGTGATTTTGAAAAAAAAAACTTATAAATATATATATTATATATGGCAAGTTCATTCATTTTTATATTCATCCCCTGCAGAAATACTTTTTCATAACCCCATATTACTAATACGCAAAATTCCATTTTGAAAGTGACTCGTGATAACAACCAGACCTCGACTTTAATTTAGAAATTAACACTTGCCACATATCACTTATATATACTTATGTTCATAAGCAATATAATTTAAACTCATCCAAGTAAGAAATGAAACACTGTCTTGTAAATGTAACATTTTTTTTATTATTTCAAAGTCTTAGAAAAATTTACAAAATTCACATACACAATGCCTTTCAGTCTCATTGTGTAATAACGACCAACGAAAATAAAGATCCCAATTTTAAAAGAAATATATAAATTCTCAACAGTCCCCATTATATCTATATAGATTCCAAAAAATGGTACAACTTCAAAAAAATGTATTACCGCACGCAGCATCCAATATACAAATACGCGTACGAATCCATCTACAATCATATACGAACACACCCACATATATATAATATATATATATATATCTGCATGTGATACGGTCAAAAAAAAAAGTTCCTCGCAAATATATAACATTCTCTAAATAGTCATCGTACAATAATATATTAAATTTGCATTTCTCTTTCTAGCTCACTGCGATATTGTGCGTAACATTTCCAACGCAACCCGTTTGCACGTCCCAAGCGTCGAATAACTTAAGAGTAAATAATATTGCACTAAAAAAAAAAAGTAGGAATATTTGTCATTTGGCATTAGTGTTCAACGTTATCGTTTGTTACTCCTTTGCTTTGTTATTTTTTGGCAGTATTATATAATCGCATTAATTAAAAATAATAATCTAAAATATCCCCGAGAGAATCAAAGCGTATGTCCTATGGTTCTCTTAGATCTATACACTAAGCAATAAAGATACAACCAGACTTTGAAAATGCGACAGTCACTGTGCCGTCAAATTGTATAGAAATAAGTTTCCTAAACAATTTTCACGTTGGAAGACTTTGCTTATCCTAGTTACTCACTATGACGTAGTAATAGACTCAGTGACTCTCAAACGCGACATTTTCAAGCTCCGGTAAATAATAAAAATATCCCATTTATAACAGTTGGCCGATTTGTTCATTATGTATATCTGTATATATATATTTTTCGTTATTCATTTGGTATCATTTCTACGCAACGCGGATGGATCAATTTCGTGTTAAATCAATACGGTGGGATTGCTTGGGCGATTGTTGACACCAAATGAAATCGATCTGCCGTGCGTCGCGTTGAAAGTAAGAAATAAAAAAAAACTAGAATAATTCAATAAAGGGTAACCTCCCATGCCTACGAGCTTACGTAACTTTTTTTTGAATAAAAAAAGTATCCATGAAATTTTCAAAATCTCTTGTCGTCTCCCTCGGAGGGAGAAGCTTACTAAATATATTCCTTTCGGCAGGCCGCCGTCTTCTTAGTCTGAAACTTGGTCCAGCAGTAGCCCAGTAATGAATTATCGGCTGAATCGAACGTCGTATTTGCCCTAAAGCAGAGCGCGAAAGGAAAGTGTGGAAAAAATGTATACGAGGCTATTTGCAGACCGAGCCACCGTGTATGTTGAGGATGTGCTGTTTTAGATGATCGGGCCGACAGAAGTATTTTCCGCAGAGTGTGCAGGTGAAGGTGTAGCGAGAACCAAGTCCACCGCATTCGTATCTCGAGTGCCGTGTGAGCGACGATCTCGACCTATATCCTCGTCCACACATGACGCATCGAAATCGCAGGTCACCTGGGGAACCACCCTCGCCTGCGGGGCTGGCTGTAAGCATACATGGAGGCCTTTTACATATGGGTTCCCGCTAGAGGGATGATTTTGACCATTCGATTGAAAAAAGAAAACAAATAATTGAAAAGAGGCTGCAAGTGCCGTTGTTATTCTGATTTTTGGATTACGTATTTGCCTGGATATTTTTTAAGGCAGATTTTGGATAAGAGAAGCTTCCGGAAGGTGACAAAAAAACAAAAGCAGCGTTACGTAAGTTCTTTTTCTATTCTTTTTTTCTTTTTGTAATAAAACCTTCAAAATAAAGCTGTCAAACGAAAATGCGTTGGGGATCGTGAGGGGTGGCGGGGAAAAAGCTCGGAGGGTGATTTTTTTTATTCATCATTGACGGTATTTGGAATTGTTAGGGATGAGGATATTGGAGGGTGCGATTAGACTTTAAAAAATGGAATTTTATCCCTTCGAGCTACCAACCCGTGCGGATTCTTAGTTTTTTTTTTGGTCAGGCTATTTTTGTTATTTACATGCTGCCCCCAAGAGATAAAGAACATGATTTCCTTTTTTTTTTATTAGTCTCCTGCTCTCTGTCTCTTTTTACACCAAGTATTTTTGTATTGTGTGTATACGTATATATATACATATATATAATGTATATGTATATATATATGTATGTCGTGTAATTAATACAACCCAACGTAAAAAATGCCTCCTTGTATATTTTCACCCAACACACAACTCCAACTTTTATGTTTTATTCCCAGCTTTTTTTTCAACAAAAATACAGACATTTTATCACCACGTGCACGTTCGCGAAAATGCTTGATCAACGTTTATCGTGTTCCTGCGAATCGGCTCAACCGATAACAAGCATCGTGCGATTAAACGTTTGTGATAACATGCAACGAACGAATATATTGTGGCGTCCCAAGGTATTTGAAAAGTCGATTATTCGGATAAAAATTGAAACGATTGTTGATAAGTGAAAATCGCGGCGAAGTCGCGTAATGATTTTTACACGAATTTAATCGGGTCGACGGGATACACGTGGAAAGGAGGAAAAAAGAAAAAAAAATGAGAACGTCGCTGAATTCTTTCCATTAATTTTTTCTTGTCTCGTATCGAAATAATCGATCAACATGAAAAGACGCCACAGAACGCAGTTTTTGAAAAATGTGAAATTTTGTAGCAACTTTGAGAGGTCTTGCAGGACAAAAAAGAAAAATAACATACTTAAACAAGTCGTCTGGATCATATTTAATAAAGCGTTACTACATTCTATACAAAACACAGTGAATTTTAATTTCAACGATCAAACGTCACGTTTACCTATACTGACGTTTTTTGTGACAACGAAAGAATTGCATCGACTTTTTTTTGTACTAAGCATCATTAACTTCCAAAATAGGATATATGAACAATTTTGAAGCTAGACCTGGATCAATTTCTTGAACCATATATGAATTCCTCTTTGATCATTATAATTCGTCTCCGAAATCATCCGAAATCTATCAAATCTCAGATTACTTTTCGAGAAATCGAAAAAAAAGCCTATAGATGCAAGTAACTGAGGGAGTCGCGAATCGATGGTCTCTTGTCGCGGAATCAAGACACATAAAAACCCACCTTTGCTGATTGGGGGGAGATGACGGTAAAAGCTCTATCGAGGGTCAGCAGGAAATCCACTAATTACATAGCAGTGGCTTTTACTATGGCTTCCAAAATTTGTAGAGGACTCTGACGTCCTTCACAGTGAGTGGCTGCTGCACCTGGACAGGAACTTCGAGTTTCTCGCTATCGGAGAAGCATTCGGCGATGTGTCTCAGGAGACCTCCACGATATTTGTAACTGCGACCGCAGCTGGGACAGGTGAGCCTTCGATAGTCAGCCATAGGATGCCGATGCTGATGATGAAGATGACGAGGATGATGATGCTGTTCAGCGCTCGGCTGACACTGGGATGAATAGAATCTGCCAACTGGAAGCATCATCGGCCAACTATCACCCTCGGACCAATATTCCTTTGATTGATAATCCGTTTTTCAATTTTCGACTGGCCAAATCACCCGTTTCCAATAACGTCCCAGTATCGACAGAGACCACTTGTATTTTGTAAATCCAAATTGGACGTTCATAAGAACAACATAGACTAGAAGGTATATGAAAAATCTTTGGAATCGATATGGGTCTGAAATATATTTTTTTTCTACAACGTCCATTTTGAATCGATACCCAGCCTCCTTTTTTGACCAAGTATCTCCTTCCGGGATGAAGCTATGCTTTATTTTATTTCTCATGGTCCTCGTGTTTTGTATTTCCAATGATATCCCCAATCTTTCCATTCGGTCTCGTGTATATAAATTCAGCTAGTAAAACGCACTCAACGCGTCAGTCGCAAAAAGCAAAATACAAAACACGTAAACCTGTTAGACCGAAGCAGAGCCATTGACGTTGGAATGGACGAAATATATACATTGTTTCATACCGTTTCAGCAAGACACGAGAAAAATCTAATTTCATCTAAAATCCGAAACATCCGATCCGTCGCAAATGGCAAAGCTGTCGTAATCCGAGTTAGTAAGACACGGGATTCGAATTGATCGTAAAAGTGACAAAGCTTGAAGATATTGAAAAAAATGTTCTACAAAAATATTCCACTTTGCCACAAACGATCATTTCGTATCTCCGACACTGGTTACGAAGCTACTTGTCCTGAAAAGCGGGTTAGGGTAAATTCAAAATAATTAGATGATGATATTTTATTCAATGATCGTTTATTCTTTTTTTTACTGACTATACATCTTCATCCAAGCATTGCAAAGCGTGTGTGGGCTGAGCTGCGCCAAGTACGTGAACTCGTGAATCGAAAAGGTCCGAAGATCCAGAGAATTGAACAAGAAGAAAAATAATGGAATATTTCTTAAAGACAGCAGCGCCGCCTACCAAGAACACGAATAATCTCTTTTCCCACGAATAACCAAGAGAGAGTCGCAGTAACGATTGATACGACCGATAAATGATTTAGAAAAGAAAATTTAAGTGAACATACCAGCTCGCAACCTGATCAGTTGACATTTACTTAATGACTTTGAAACCGTGCACGTTGATCATGTGTAGGGTAAGAGTCGAGGAGTAATAGACTTTGTAGGGGCACATTTTGCACCTTATAGAGGGTTCCTTGCCGCATTCGATCCTCTGATGACGACGTAGAGAGCTGTACCTTTTGTAAACTCGACCGCAGCCATTGCATTCCAAGTTAGTCATTTTCCTCAACACTGACGCTGTAAAAAGCAACTCGGTTTGATTCTCAACGAGGGTGAAACGAGCCTGAAGAATTTGTATACGTCTGTGTTAAAGTACTGTGTGCGCGTGTTTCATGAAAATTTCGTATTAATTCTTGGGCCGACCAAACGACAAGATTTAAAAAGAATACTAAGGGGGCAGTGAAGTTCGCAAATAAGAGTTCGGTAGCGACACGACAGTTTCATAAATATTCAAAAGCAAAATTAAACTGATACTTGTACATGAAGAATGACCTTATTTGCAAACTGTGCCAAGGGTGTGCGTTAAACAAAAAAAAACAAATAAAAAGTATATAGTGAATTGCACTGCAACACATGCCTGGTAAACTGGTCGTAAGAAAAGAAAAACTTTCATTTATTAACAATTATACGCGATAACCTCGCTATTATAAATTATTACAAGTTTCACGTAAAAACGCTTCCTTGGAAGTTCGACAGTAATTCAACAAATTGACCGATCGACAGCGAGCAAGCTTGAAAAAGTACCAAGAAAACAAGAAGGTACATTCCACGGTTTTTCTTATACTGAAAATTCAATGACATACACCACACGTGTTTAAACAAAAATTACAAAAAAAATTTCTTCAAACGTGCATTTCGCTCGAAGATCCATGACTCGACGAAGCCTGCCCGGCCTGAAGACCCCGGAGAGATGAAAAATCCTCAGAGCAGGAACATAGGACGAGGAACAAGGGAGTTTTTGGTAAAACACGATCGCGTCTTTCCCAAACGAAGAAGCATCGCCTTCCGCAAAGTCTCATACATGTACGATAGGCGTGCGATAAGATAAGGGTAACACGCGATAGTCCCACCACTAAAGCTTTTGACCCGACGCGATCAGGGTTCACGAGTCAGAGTAAAAACGGAGCATAAAGAAAACTGCAAGTAACTAATTCCGAGCAATTAAGAGTAGTTTCGTTAGTGCTCGAAGGCGTCGTACGGTTATCCGTAAGAAAGGTTCAACGAACCCAGATCGATTTTTAATATAGATCAATACCCGTCGTCTCCAGGGATACTAGTTGCGACGACTTCGAGGAATCTTTCGTTGAGCTAGGAATTTCTTTAAGAATAAAAATTATAAGATAAACCTGAACTTCGTGAACCCAGCAGCGAACGAGGAGACGTTTCCAGAAGGTCTAGGAGGAGGTGAGAAAATTCCTCGACGAGGTCTTAGCTGACCGTGATAACCTCTGCCTGGCATACGGCGTGACGTCATGGCCAGTCCCCTTCTGATGTACCCTCAGGATGTCCACTCTGCTGAACCTTCGGCGGCAGGTCCCGCAAACGAATTGCTTCTCGACGCCGCACTCGTACTTGAGATGTCGGTCCAGGGTGTAGCGGACGGAATAACGTCGTCCGCAGCGCGAGCAACAATATCCTTGAACGTCTGAAACACCGTACCCCTCCGCAATCACGCACGCTTCGCTCTCTCGTGACGTCATTCCAAAGCCCAGACTACGGATCTCGTTGATTGGACAATCGATGAAGGTTAACGCGAGGAGATGTACCGATTGGAAACCTAATCAAGATACTTTTTTTTGATACTCGAACCTTAGACACGTTAATTTTACTTAAGGATTCTTATGGGTCTGAAACGAGACAGTTATTTCGGATAGTACGAAGAGTCAAGAGATCCGAAGCATCTGTTTACCGACACGCGTGTTGGAGACACGTTGAGACACGTTTGGGACTCCCGCAGCGTGACGCGTAGGAAAGATAACACGTGTGTAATTGAAAACGTCAGGCTGCGAGCAGTTGCCAAAGGGATCAGAAAGAAAGACTAAAGTTTCTTGAGACTCGTCGAAGGTATCCCATAACAGAGCTCCGTGTTGCGTCAAAGATTGTCAATTAACTCAAAATCGCAAATTCGTCCAAGTACCGGTTAACATGTGTTTCTCATTGGATATATACGTAGCGAAGAAAATTTCCCAATTCACAGGTCAATGCTGAAAATCGTTCGCCTCCCGGCGCCAAGGGAGACGATCGATTTGAAAAACAAAAAATTTCAAATTCTGCACATGAAATCTGACTTGGGAGTTTTCTTCGTACAGTTTAATTTATCGTCCACGCATTTCGTAATTGAAGGAGCTCCTCTCCTGATCGCAAGACACACACACGCACTCACGCTCGTACCTTCAAGTGGCGACATGCAAAACAAATACAATTTCCATCGAGGCGATTGTAGCTGAAAATTTAATTCTTAGCCTAAGGAACGCAAGGGATAAGACGGAAAATGGAGAATGGGTAAGCAAGATCGATACACGTGAAAGTGAATATACAGAGGAAAAAGGTAAATTTACCATTGATCATTTCGACTCATCCTGCAGAATGGACCGAATCAATCATTGGAAATTTTTGTCTTGCGAATGGTGTCGCAGTCGTCTCGCTCTCACGCACTCACACACGTCCAACCCTCGCGCACGACAATCGTCCACGCGTGAACTTTGGAAAAATTCGACGATGGATATTTTGAAACAAATTTGTCAAAATATACCGCCTGACAACTGCCTTCGATAGTTACCAATTGTCAGTGCGTAGATAATGAAAAATTGTTTCCGTTTTTCAGCCTTAAAACAAAGAAAAGCCGACATCCTTAAAAGCTAGGCTTAATGCTAACAAAAGAAATGGCAGTACTTTGCGAAGAAGTACCGAGGGGGGGCTTGTAGAACAATTTTATATATATATATATATATGGGGGAGACCAAATTTTGGATTCGGGAAGCACACCTTTGTCAATGATATATAAATATATTTCGTAACGAGAGTGGCTACTGTTTCGAGATTGTACGTAAAACGTTCTGAATGTCAAGTGAAAAAAAAAAAGAATCTTTCGAAACCGCAAATAATCGATTCTATTGCAGAATTCAAAAGTTTTTGACGTTGAGAACGTACATAAGTCAAATTTCCAAATTTTCATCCTATTCGTTCCACTCTTGCCAACTAATGTGACGGTTATATTATTTTTTATAATAAGTAATAAAAGTGCACCTCGCGCGCCGATACAACGCGCAAGATTTATATACTTACGATTTACCTTGTGTTGTATTGTTCATTACCTGTTTACCTCTTTTTTTTTTTTTTTTTTCTTTACTTATACCTGTTATTGTAGAAGTCTTCGTTCGTTGATGCAATCCGAACCGACCAAAGATTCAAAATGAATCGATGGAAGGAACGATTGACAATAAATCTTGACATCTGTGTATAAATAAGAGGAAAAGAAAAATCAATTGAACAAGACGAAAGACAATGTACGGGTACGAAAAGTATATAAATCCTAAAGTCAATTAGAATTGAAGAATTTCAAGATACATTAAAAATACATATGTTTATATGGATGGAAGCTGAAAATGTCAAAAAATTTTTAAACAGAAAATTATGCGTTAATAATTGAAAACAAAAATCTTACGACTAAGACCTGTAAACGAGAAGATCGATCGTTATCAAATGCACAATATGATTGTAGATTAAAACGATCATTTTAATTCTTCCACAATTCTCGAATTTGTCGCCATCGCGAATGAGTAAAGTGAAAAATTCGAGGATGTGACAATTTGCGAGAACGACGAAAAATTAAAGAGATTCGTTGCTGAAAGAAGTCAAAGTTATACGAAGATATCTGTATGGAAAATACAAAGCGATTGTGAGATACAATTGATGAAAACCGACAATTTCAAAAATGGAAATTGTTTTGTACGGAAATCTTGAGAATGCTGAAAAATTCCTGTTGAAGGGTAAAAAAAACAAGTGAAAGTACACATAAATTCATATAACAAATATACGTTGTAAAATGCAAAATCTATAAATTTGATCACATCAAGATGAATTATATTATTTTTAAAAAATAATGCAGTTCTTTACAGAACACTGTACCCATAATTTACCAATATACGTTACCAATGATCCCGCAGGCAAGTGTCATCATCTTCTTCAGGAATTCTTGTTCGGAAGTCAAAAAAGCAGACATCCGAATTCGAATTTTTCCCTATATCTTCGACCTTGAGTATAAAATGTTTTAAAAAATCAGTATGAGGAACGTTTCAAACCAAAAAAATGAAAGTCCCTCCACAGTATATAAATTTGACATACAATAACAATACAGTTTTATGAAATCACAATCAATAAAACATTGAAGCATTCGAAAGTCAATTTATAAAAATAATTTTAAAAAATATATGCATAATACCTTCAACATTACCACATAAACCAGAAAACCCTTTACATCTTGCCAGCTTCCAAATATCTCATAACCGAGAAATTGGAAAATACAAAATCGGCGTCCTCTTCCACAGTCGAATCTCCGAAGATCAGGAAAATTTCAAAAGGAAATATTCCCGACAGAAACTGACGCAGTCATCGTCTTCTCTCTTGACGTAATTTTCTCTTCGTCGTTCTTCACTCTTCAGCTCCCAAGAGAGGAATTCAAGAAAAGCATTGATTTCCTCGGGAGATAAATGGAAAAAAAAATCAAACCCACCCGAGACCAAAAGAATAAAAGTGATCGACACCAAAAAAAAAAAATAAAAATAAAAAAAGAAATACTTTAGAGGTAGAATCCAAGAGCGGATTTTCAAAAATGGAGAAAATCTGCAAATATATATATATATATATATTTAGAATTTTGATTATATATACATATATATATCCTGAGGATTCCATCAAAAGTAAAACTTTTTCAGGTGAAGCATTCACTGATATCCCGGTCACGGATGAAACAAGAAAAAACAAAAAGAAAGAAAACAATTTCAAGAAAAACACCTAAAATGCATGCGCCAGCAGTAAGAAGCCGATCATCTACCGAGTGTCGCGAATACATTTCCAGAGGCGCTCAAGAGAATACGACTTAAGCGAATTCTCAACGCGCCGTCAGGAAAGCGTCCCGACGACAATCGCGCGATCGAATAATACGCTGACGCGTTCCTTCGAGACCTCAGGGTCATGAGAGTCTCTTTGCGAGCCGAACCAAAGTGGAAGGGAAAATTAATGACATCGAAAAAAAAAAGAATAACGAAAAAAAAAGTACACACCGAGTGGTAATGTCCACACGACAGCGAGACAATAGTCAAAAGTGACCGAGAGAAATAAAGAAAGCAAATGACACATTGAAGAACCACCCAGCGAACATTAGCGAGTCTTGGTCGTGAAAAGTGACAATTCGAAAGGCAAACGACGCTACTCAGGCCCGACCTTTTACTTCTCCTTACCCAAGAAATAAAAAAGACACCGGGACGAGTACCGCGTAGCCAATCAATTTTCACGAAAACCCAGTCAAGACCCACAAAGTTAAAAAAAAACACAAAAATTAATCTGCGGTAGATATAAAGATAAAATTCGACAGACCTAAAAATCCGCGAAAAATTACACAAACTCCGTCGCATTGCCATATTACCTGTTTTACCTCATTTCACCAAATACCACGGTACAATCAGTCCGCAGTCACGTTACCAACGCTATATCCTTACCAAACGGTCCACAAGAAGTCCAGCATCTCGGCCATCTTCTGTCTTGAAAAAAAAAAAAAGGCCGCACAGGTTACGTGGGACAAAATGACCCAAAATCGTGTCTCGCAACCGTGCGCCAAGAAAAAGCCCGCTCCTGTAATCCGTCGACGTGATCTTCGATGCGTCGAATCGAGGACAAAGGCGTCCCGACGTCGTTGCACCTCAGAAAAGTATTTTTTTAAAAATTCAAAAAAAAACTTCACGTGCAATTAAGCACGCGAAGACGCGCCCGATCAACCAGCAAAAAGATCAAGCTGATCGGGGATGTCTCTTCTCTCTTCTCTCTTCGTTCTTCGCTCTTCCAGGCCGCTCTCTCTTTTACCAACGAAAAAAAAAAAAGCACGGCGACATATATATATATATCCCCCACGTGCTTCGTGGTAAAATCGCGAAACGGCCAAACGTCGCGAAGCGTCGCGACCAAGAAATCGCTTGATCGCGAAACACCAACGCGACGACCCGTTTCGTGCGAGACTTTGCACCCGTCGTCGTGAACGACGTCGTCGAATGAATTTTCTCGTCTTCGTTTTTCGCACCATCCTTTTTTCGTATCATTCTTTTTTTCCCCCGCAATTTTCGCCTCGCGAGAGAACCCCGTCATCGGATTCTCTCGCGATCTTCCGTGCGTTCACTTCGCTTTCCTAGACACTGGGGGCGGGGTAGGGGGGAGGGGGGGAGAGAGAGATATTTCAGACACAACACACACAGAGAGAGAGAATATGTGACATGGGCATGGTACAAAACAAGAGTTTCACACAACGAGAGAGGTACAGTACCATGAATATATACCATATACATATACAGAATGTTCATATATGTATATATGTATATATAGCATATACGTCTTGAATGTAGGAACACCAGCATTATAAGTATATTAAGCATATATGTCACGAGGATAATGCATATATGTATATACGCATAGGACATCACGCGTATGTATACACATACGACGCACGTATTAGGCATACGCACGTCGAAGTATTTTGAAGAAAAAAAAAAAAAAAAATGTACTTCCCCGCAAAAGGAAGTCAATGGCATTTTTCGTGTGCATATATATATGCACACACAGAGACACATATACATACATATATGTATATGCATATGTAGATATGTGAACGGGTTAATCAAATATCTGATGTATATGCGTTACGAACAAAGAAGCGAGTTATGTACACGTGGGTTAGTAAAATTAAAAAATATATATATATATATTAAACTCGCAGCTGGCCATGGCCCGTGTCGCCCCCAAGGACGCGAACAAGAAAAGTTACATCGTTCGCGGCAAATGACACGTGGGACGCCTTA
The DNA here is from genome assembly GCA_030142655.1 of Trachelus tabidus. Taxonomy (NCBI): domain Eukaryota; kingdom Metazoa; phylum Arthropoda; class Insecta; order Hymenoptera; family Cephidae; genus Trachelus; species Trachelus tabidus. The sequence continues at coordinate 1,588,200 of JARQTI010000420.1, read as the reverse complement.
TTATATTTGTACGATACAAGAATGACGAGCAGCAGCGATTGGCATTCTGATGGGGAGAAAAAGAAAAAATTAAAATTTTCTCTTTGCCACGTGTCGATAGGCCGTTAACGATCCTACACAGAGAGTCCACCACCACCACCCACTAGCAATAAAAATATATATATACTTTTCATCTTGTACATTCCGAAATTTCCTTTCGTGTCCTTGAGGGTTGGCACGCATGACCACCTCGCTCGTGAGTTAGGGTGTAATTTACACTACCGAAGGAAGCATTGGCATGCAAGACGAATACGCAAAAATGACACAACGTAATGGTAATGTATATATATTATATATATATACACACACACGCATACACACATGTATTACGTGACATGTATGTATATATATATGTATATATAATGTGTAAAGAGAGACATTATTGTTCACAAGCGTCGTCTGCCCGTACGATCGCGACACCCACCCACGTGCTGAGAATGCATGTGCATACGAGTCACGCGCGTAATGTGAGGAGTGCGTGTCACGCGTCCACACGCATTCGACGAGTGCGTGAGGAGTTTGGTGAAAGATGGAAAAACGAAGAAAAAAAAATGAAGAAAGAAAGAAATCAATGACCCAGATGAAATTTCGATAGCGCGACGATAATCGACGGCACCGAACGGTCAAGACGAGGCAGAACGGCGATAACGGCGAAGCATAAAAAGAGAACGAACGGGAAGAGACGCGCATGTGAACAAATACTGCGTGTGGTAATCGGTTGGATACGATTTCCAAGAGTATCCTCCGTTTCTTTTTTTTTCTTCTACTACGTATATAGACTACCAAAAAAAAAAATTGTAAACACGAACACGACTACGAGAGGGTACTTTTTTTAGGGTTTCATCTGGGATCAGGGAAAGGGTGAGGGGGTGGGGAGGGGGGATACGGCATTAGGGGGCCACCCCGGAACGAGGATCCGCGCCGAAGCGAATTTCGGAATCGACTTCGGGACGAATCCCGTCCTGATCGTTCCCTTATGCCGTTCCGCATTTCTTTTTTTTTTTTGTGTGTTTTTGGATAATCTTTAAACAAACGGCCATGTAAACCTGAGATCATTCTACGCGCTGCAGATAACGTGGCGCAACACCCTTAGCTAGTATTAGTCGTCGGATAAGCTTTGTGTCCTTCTCTTTTCTTTACTTTTTTCTTTTGTGTTTCGTACTTTTTCTTTCGGTACGCGCTCTGCATGGAATAACATTGTTCTTTGGTTAACGACGCGATCGTCAGAGCTAGCGGTGAAAGGACCGTGAACGAGAGGGGGGTGCGTGTCCAGAGGGGTCCGCGACTTTTTGAGAAAGAGTAATTTAGAGAAAAAAAAAAGGGGAAAAAAAAGGAAAAAATTTAAATGAGAAAAAATTAAGTTCAAATTACTGAATTCACGTGAATTTTTGTCGGACTTCGATAGAGTCGTTGGACCTTCGAGATTGCGATTGCGTAAGAAACCAAATTCTGGGCATCGAACGACGACGCCATAAAGCGAGGTTCTTAGGTGATTTGATTTGAAAATAGCAAGAGAAATGACCAAAAAAAAAGATAGATCACCGACAATTGGAAAAAGTACTGGAAGATCAAGGCCCGAGAAGACCGGACACTCAAAAACTCGATTCAAGGTAACAAGTCTCTGATGGTAGAACGAAACGACCTTTACCATCAATGCGAGCACAATGCTTTTGTGATATTTGCCTGACGCGTTCGATTCAGGGTATTCATTATTTTCGTGAGCGAGTAAACGAGAACGATAAGCTTTTGGAGACAAAATGATAATATTTAAGTTATACTCCACGGGCGATGGAAGAATTAGGTATCAAAGAAAAAAAAAATATCTTTTTCCATAAGATTTCCAAATACCCGCGGGCTCGAAGAAGAAAAAAAATAACACGCACGACTTTTTTTTCGCGTATCGCGTGTATCGCCGCGTACGGAGCACTTTTAGTAATAAAATTTGACGCTGGCATTGACAGGAGTGGTCGCTCCTCTCTCTCCGAAATTACCTTGCCTCCCACGTTGGATCACCACGCCCGGCGACCACCTAACATCTATGGGCCTGACTCGAGAATAGGAAGGAAAAAGAATAACCGAAAAAAAGAAATGAAGTACCGCGTACGTTAGAAAGAGCTAAACGATAAGTCCGCCTCCGGCTTAAATTCTCGTGAAAAATTTTCCAAACGGAGCCTCCTGCCTCTCTCTCTCTCTCTCTCTCTCTCGAACTCCATTCGCGTTCACCAGTCACAAAGGTGTCGCTGTATAATTCGCGAATAAAGAGAAGCCGGCAGCTAATTTACACGTCCGTTTCCGGCGTATCTCACAGTGTCGCCATCTGTATCGCGTCAGTTCGTACTGCATCTGCCACAGGATAAACGTACGTTGCAGCAGCTGCCTGGCGAGTCCCGAAGAAGCAGCTGCGTTTCGAATTGCCAGACGCCACGAGATAACAGAATATACGTTTGCAAGTAAGAGTTTGGCCGTTGCGCGGGCAGCAAAAGAAAATCGGACGAAGAAAAAAAAAACAGATCCATTACCGTGTTGCAATGTAGAAGGCACTGCAATTAAATCGCTGCTCTCCTCTGTCCATTAAAAAAAGTTACGGCTCGCAAAAGGTATTGTAACGCAGGAAGACTCGAACTTCCCCGTAGTACAGCCTAATGGAGGCAGCTTCTTTAAAATAAAAAGCCACCGCGAGGACGTAGCAATGGCCGTCGATCGTATTACGCAATCGGCCACCTCCTCCGCGTTACACGAGTCGGAGTCAACGTCCGGCGCTAATGCAGTTCAGAACCGACGATTCTGGGTCACCTTACCCGCGCGAAAAAAAAAAAAACGCAAATACCACTACCAACGTATAAAGCCAATCGATTTCTATAACGATCTCCTGTATCCCAGGCGTAACAACACGCTTCTCTCTCTCTTTCTTCGTCAGTCTGTCGCACGAAGGTGCAGGCTTAGGCCCATTCTCTACCTGAGAGGATACTGTCTATCTATATGCGTCTTTCTCTCTCTCTCTAGCAACGTCACGATATACCTATAGATCTATCCGTCTCTATGTGTGTGGCCCGTACTAAGCTCAGGCGAACAGACTCAAGGCCAACGAGTTTTCGTGGGAACGGCTAGGCCACCAAATCGACTGGTACGCGGCTGGTCTCGTACACGGGTAAGAAGTATTTGACCTAACCAAACCTAGCGAAATTATTTCTCCGTCGTGAGATACGCGTCACGAAATCCCAACACGTGCGCGATACGTTGTTGTTTTTCGTCTCTCTCTGCGACGAGTCTCGTTCGGGCAAGTTTGTCTGCTGAAGACGCCGTTGGAGAATCAAATTTCCCCAGAGACGGCGAAGGCGCGAGAGAAGATAAACGGAAGAGAGAGAGAGACGGAGTCGAGAGGGTCGAATCGAAAAGAACGAGGAACATAAAAATAATGAAAAGGACTCGAGAGAAGCAGCTCTCACTGACACAGGATTCCGTATGTTCCTTCCGAGAAGGTCTCGCGTTACCGAGAGGCTTAACGCGGTCTTGAATTTCCCATAGCAACAAGCGATACGGCAACCCTGGGGGGGCCGACGACATATGCGGCTTCGCCTCCGTATTCTACAGTTTGATTCAGCCTACGTTGCACGTCTGGAACTGGACGAGCGTCAAGGAAACGTGGCAGCCGTGTTGGAAGTTAATTTCCTACTGCGAATGGTACAACTTGTATCTTAAGAACCAGCCTAATCTTAATCTCATTATTTATTCGATGATCCGGTTGGACGGTTAATTATCGAGTACGCCAAACACGCGGAAACTATCGGACTGCATGAAATATGATAAATTGGGACTCTAACCCAAATTGGCATTTTCTATCGGACTCCATGAAATATGAAAAATTGGGATTCTAACCCAAATTGTCTTTTCCTGTCGGACTGCATGAAATATGAAAAATTGGGATTCTAACCCAAATTGGCATTTTCTACGGAGAGAGAAGAATGGTACGGGTGAATAATTATTCGTACAGTCCCGGCACCAATACAATGAAGGCACTGGTGGCTACGTATCTTCCAGCTCAAGTAGTTTTGCTGGCGAGTCGATTCGTTCTAATGAATAATGTAAGTGAGCTAACTTCAGACGTCTATAATGCAGTAAGAACGTCGGGGGGCCTTGTGTGTAGTAGCGATTTTAAAACCTACGCATTTAGATAGACCTGCGTACGTGACTTTTACGATTGTTTAATGAAAAATATTGAAGAGTCGGTAAAACAGGGACAGACCGTCGTAATAATCTGTATCGTTCTACTACGCGAACCCCGCAAAGGGTGCAAAGGGGGGGGTTTGCTCGCGGGGCATACGAGGGGAGAGGGGGGGCACTATATAATTCTGGAGATCTCAGCTGATCTAGGGCAACCCTCGAACGCCCGTCTTCTCTTCGGTCGACGATCTCGGGCTGCTTTCTTGATTTCAGACGTTACAGTCATCTTTCTTTTTCTTTTTTGTACAGGAGAGAGAGGTGTAAATGCGTCACGTTGCGAGGCCGAGAGATTGGCGCGTGTTAAAAGAAAAAATAAATACACGAAAAGCAGCGTACGAGAAACTGTGTGTAGTAAAAAAAAAAAAAAGCTAATGAAAATCAGGAAGACGAACAGTCGTCCTCACGGTCCTCGCATCGTGACCTCGCAGTGAATTAAATAAAAAAAAAATAATATAACGAAGTTCCAAGTAACAAAAAATTAACGAAAAAACTACGTGACCTAAATCAGAAAGAAGCTCTTTCAGAGACCGTGTTACTCTTGAACGTACCGAGATCTCGGTTGAACCACGTTATCCGGCAGCGTAACGAAAAGCCCTGTCCCGCCTGCGCAATGGGCACTTCATCTTCCGGGTGCAATCTCACACGATAAGCACCCGCGTAATTTTGTGAGGAATAACGTAATCGCGAACGATGCTCGCGCACAAATGAACCGAAAGAGGAAACCAGCCTTCCGTCCCGTCGGCTGAGCATTCGCTGCATACTGGAGTCTAGGAGTCTGTCAAGGAACCATTTCGGCCGAGGTCGTCAAAAGTAAAAATTAAAAAAAAATACGACACCGTGTCGTTCCAGTTATCGATAAAGCGAGAGACTCCTTCTTTTCATCATTAAAAAAGCTCGGCTCATTTGGCTAAAGCACAAATTTCTATACAGCTCGTCTCTACATCCGCGAGATCGATACCCGATTATTCCCGTGTCATTATCATTCCCGCTTCTCTATCAGCGAGGCGACTTGGATAATTTCGAAAGATTCATAGAGACAAGGCAAAACAACGCGATGACGTGTCCCGAAAATTCGCGTCAGCGACGAGCGACAAGAGAGGCGTCTTTGGTCTTTTTTTTCAACGGTGATCGGGCTCGTTCGAATTACTTTTATCTTTGTCCGCGTATTTGACACGTCCCTTGACCTGCGACGATATTTCTCTCAGAGTCTCTCCCGGCAGAGAGGTCACAGAGCGGACTCACCGGTAAAATCTTCGAACTGAAATTTCGTGCCGATTACGAGTGCCTATTGTTACGGGGGCCAGAGGCGCGTAAGAAATGGCGAGGATGAGCCTACCTTGGGAGTCGCGGTGGGCCTGCGCAGCCTCTTGGGCCGCAAGAAACACTTCGTCGTTCGTTCCGGGAGCACCAGCCACCGAGCCGACGACGCCGCCAGCGTTACTTCTGTCTCCGGTAACGTGCCACGCGGCTAGACCTGAATCGAGCATAAATCAAAAATGGAGATGGAAATAAAAAATATACATTTTTTACGTTAATTGTCAATTAAACTGGGACTGATTTATTTGCAGGATCCACAGGGTACCACGGGATATCTCATGTGTGAAATAAAGGGGGAGGAAGCGGTTTGGAACCTCTCACGAAATTAGATGCAATCGATATGCACAGGTATAAATATATATAAATAATTGAAAGGAATTTTTTTTTTTCTTATACAGGGTTATCCAGTTGTCGCGAGAACGTCCCGTGCAGAAGCAACCAGAAGCCTTCAGATATCCATTAGCAGTCATAAAGTCAGATAGAATTTCAATTAGCCAATGAATGTCGTAAAGGCTTCCTCTTAAATTTTTTTTTCAAATTTACTACGTTACAGCTGAATAACCCTGTGATACACGTGGCCACAGATTAATGCTCCATCGGTGCGATTCAAAGATACATATATGTTTATTACGTAAGTACCGTCACGTTCAGACCTCATTACAGCGAGTAGTACTTGGCGAATGATAGCACAACGTCTAACACACATCACAAAGTTCCTTAACACACAGCCTAGAATAAGAGTGAGAGAAACACGCCTTATCGTGGACACGTACTCTACTTCGCGTGCACTGAGACAAACAAATAATACTGATAGTTTCGCTTTTAGCTCAGGTTTCACTTTGCACCAATTACGACCTTCTTTTATTTTCCTTATCTCCCTTATCGTATTTTCAATTAATCACTGATCGTTTAACTCCGACGTTAATAGCAGTACTTCCTCTTTCACTTGTAAACTCGAAGCCAGTTTCCGGTGCTCTGGCGACAATCTTTCCGTCGGGCAGATTTTCATCGCACATTTTCATTACTGATAACGAGCGTACAAGCGACATTTCAACTCTAGCAATACAAATCCTCTTTAGCTTATTATTTATCTTAAGTAACTCTCGACAAGATAACAGTCACTTGCAAAAACGTGGTGTGCGATCTCTCAAGATTTGCCCTTTGCAGGACATTCTTTAAGTGTCGCAACGAAAAGGACAAAATCCTTAATTCGCGTTGACACCTCATATGCGGGGCTATTTTTGAATCGACCTACGCGCCACGGGCTTTTTTCGGCGAATTCGCGAACTACGCGTAGACACGAGCAAAAGTCAAGTAACATTTCAAGTTGTTGGAGTTTAACGAAATTATATGATTTTTTACACCACTGACGTTATAGGTATTTTCACTTCGGATATTTTTCTTAACTAAACTTTTTAATGTTCTGAAAAACTGTGCGAAGCAGCAAAAGAGGATATCGAGTGTGAGCAACACTGTCGTCTAAAGAATTACTATTGTAATAAAGACTGCCAGCATCACTTTCGCTGATACTTAATAGTTCATTAGCAAATATTTCGACCATTTCGTTGTCGGAATTAGTTTTCCATTCAAAAGAACAAATCAAAATCTTAAAGTTCAATATAAAAGTAAATAAGCTAATTTTATGAATCTGAATGTGACCTGACCTTCATAAAACTCATGGATGAAGTAAAAAACGGAATTTCCCGTTGCCCGCATATTAAGTGTTAAGCGTTCTTCCCTAAAAAGCCATTTTGACTTCTCTCTAGAAATATTTTTTTAAGACCCGAGAAGTATGCTGTCTTGAGATTCTTCGTTTAAATTATTTATTTCAAAAACGCAACGTCTTAAGAAGAAATATTTCCTATGTATTCGTCCCTACCGAACAGACAATATTGGTGATCTGAATCGTGGATATCCTTTACTCCACGAATTCATTGTGCTACAGATGCACCTTTTACTTTCTATTACGTTTCACTGGTTTCAGAGTCCAGACAATGAAGTTTCGCAGTAGACGTTTTTACAAAGGATTCATGAGAATGTTGCAAAAAAAGAACACATGTCGCAATCATTCAAACGTGAATCTTTACATCTCGACTTATTAGTGTATTTTTGTTTTTACCATTTTTTTCTTCTAATTTTTCTCACTTTCTTTTGGACAAGCTAACACGAACGAATGATCGTAATATATTTTATGCCCTTCGCAACAGCCGCCTTGTTCACGAGTTAGGACCTCAACGCTCTTAAAACTTATGCTTTCTGATTAACGAAGTAACTCGAAGTCATAAAAAAAAATATTATAGAACTGATATAAAAAATGAGATATTAATTTTTCTTCGTAAACGGTCCTTCGAAGTTTATATAATTCGTAGTGTATTGCGAAGAGTATAAATAATGCCGCGTAAGATAGACTCGTGAAATTCAAGTCGAGGACTGACTAGGCTGCTGCATCCAGTTGCTAGGTTGTCTCCATCGTCTTCTTACGACGTTCAATTTTTTCAAATAGAACTGCAGAGTCGAGCGATTAATGCCATACATTTCAGAGGCCTGAGTGGTGCTAACGCCCTGCTGCAAAATCGCGTCCAGCGACATCTTAACCGAGTCTAAGCTATATTTTCTACCCTGCTTATTAGCCAGGGACTTGAGCAACGCGCCTACGTCAACGTCCGGTCGAGGTCGCCTCGTGTTAGGGCCTTTTTTACATTCGAGGAAATGTGAGGCCCATAGGGCGCCTTCAGCACCATCGCAGGCGCTAATACCCTCACCGTCACCATCATCACCACCACCTTCACCATAACTCAAATTCCCGCTCGACCGAGCCCGCGCTCCCGCCCCCCCACCTGCAACGAGGAAACCCAAGCTAGTGTCGGCCAATTTGTAGACGTCCCGTTTAATAGAAAAACAAAAAAAAAACCTAATTAATTTCGTTAACAATCGCGAAAATTCATCAAATTCAAAGTGTCCGACCATGAAACGACCTAGACTTCGCTCAGCTCGCACTCTGCATTTTTCACAAACATTTCAGACTCTATTGGCAACAAGAGATTCGTGGAAAAGAAATATTAGATTTTTTTGTCGAGCCAGATATCCCCTTTCTATCCAAGACTATTTTGGAAGGAAGGTTCCCTGGTGTCTCGGTACTCTCGTTAAATTGTAATTAACTGTCTTTTTTTAATGAAGCATGTGGCGCACGTATCAAAGAAAAACTCCTTTCAATGCATTATCCGTGGTACGTACAACGCGTTCCAAAACGCTGTAAAATTAAAAAGAAAAATCGGAACAAGGAAACTGTATAAATGGGGGACTTACCAGGGTGCTGGGAGGATTCATGGGAAGGGCCAGCTCTGTTAGTATCTTGTTCCATCTCATTTAAATCGTTCATGTCGTCATCGAGGGTTAGATCCTCGACGCTCTCCTCCGGATCCTCAAGGTACTCGGACTTTGGTTCTATCAAATTATCATTAGGCTGTTGATTCTCCAGCGGCATCTGTACATAGAAAAAGAAGTCCAAAATGTTTATATCCATCAATTGTCATCGATAAAGTAAAAAAGAAACTCAAGTAAGAGATACAGTCGATTCCAGTGGAGATCCTCGAAGAATAAAAACAGTATTGGCAAAGAAAGTAAAATGTCTCGTACCGTTTCCACTCTGCCTGATCTGGCAATGTTAATCAAACAGAAGGATAAAAGTGCGAAGTATGTTCTACCAACGAAGCGAAAGAATTCGAGCAATAGAGCACCCGGTTCTATTAGGCGTTGGCAAAAAGAAAAAGTATCAAAAGCATTGAAGAAAGATAGAAATAGATTGCACCAAGAATTCAAAATGCATGCTAACCTGGAGCATCTCGTCGGCAGGTTTGGCCAGCTGTTGCATTAGCACTGAACTACCGAGAGAGTCTGTGGGGTCGGCGTGTGACTTTTCGTTGGCAACGGGTGCGATCGCGAGTGCCGAAACTCCCATTTGCTGGGGCATGTCACTCGAGTTCGACGCGTCGTGGTTTTCAACGGAATTGTCGTCGCCTAGGCTCCTACCGCGAAACCTTTTCTTTCTTTTCGCATTGGTCGGACTTTGCGAGCCTTCCCTGAAACAATAAATAAGGATGTCAGAACAAATATATCCCGCGCAACTGCATGTCGCAAGTTTCATTCTCTAGATGCAAGATGCAATGTAACAAATACATAATGGATTTAAATCGTACCTGGAGGAGAGCCCTCTGGGGAGCTGGGGACTGGCGGAGTCTTCTGGCAGATCACCGACGGAGACCTGTGTCAAACTTTGCCTAGGAACTTTGCTGTTCTTTTCTATTGTGAGACCGGAAGACGGGTGGGGAATGTCCAACGACGGCGCCGTTGGCTGTGAGACGACTTTCGGTGGTCTGGGCTCGCTCCTTCCGCCACAGCCACCCCCGCCGCCGCCGCCGCCACTGTTGCCGCTCGTTTTACATTCCGAGAGACCCTTGATTTGCAGGGACTCGGCGGCCTTGAGTAGCGCTGCCAATTGGTCTTGAGAGATATTTACTTCTCCCTTATACATGTAGTCCATCATGGCTTTGAGTTCTTTGAACTTAATATCCTTGAGTATAAACACGGGATGCTTGTCATAGTGTTCGCTGAGGAGGCCCTGCAAATACAAATACATTCAGCATATGTAATCATTTCGTTCTCATCTTATTGCATAGACTCGATCATCGATTATGAAAACAAATAATAGCACAAAACCATAACGACGATTACTTCATAGCTGAAAGACCGGTCGCACACGATATATTTGAATAAATACTGACGATTCATTATGGGAATAAGGCCGCAGCACAAACCGACATTCATGCGAAGTTGAAGCACGATTTTTGAAATGTAATTCAGAAACTAAAAAAAGGACAACTGAAAATCCTTGAAGTTTCAAACGGGTTTGATCACTTGAGTCACGCATGATCGAATGAAAAGTTAGTGGGGAAAGAATGAAGTCAGAAAAGAAATATCACTTCAAGTCGGTCTCACAGTCATTGAATGTTTCTATGATCTGCGATCAATCGTAAAGATTATTCGTCAAGGCATCCATAAAGCTATCTTCCGTTCAGGGGGAGGGAGGGAGGGGGGGGAGCAGGGACATGGCCCAGGCCCGAGTGCCCTGGAAATCGGCCATCTTGCTTTCCCTGTATTGATCACAAGCCAAGAGGGGATTTCAGGCTGGTGGGCTCTGGTACCTTCCCGCCGCCTGCTGCTCCATAGTGCTACCACTCCGGCTCGTTCTCCCTCTAACTCCTCACCCGTGCCCAGGCAACGTTCAGCAACGGCGGCCATCTTGTTTCGACATCAGCCTCTCCTCTCTCTCCATTTGGTATTGATCTAACACTCCCGAGCCAACGGGACAAAGAAGCGGACCAGATACCAGTCGGTCTCGTACCAAATTTTCATTACCCTTTCTCTCTTCAACAACCAGCCAACATTACTCGAAATGCGAATGAAATGCGGATGCTGAGCTCATTTCGATATTTTATCTAAAACTTATCTGTTCAACGTCAACAGTATATGGCACAGTACAAGCACAGGTACGTGTGACAATGATTAAGTGGAAGATGCAAGAAAATTTTATTAAAAAATATTGCACGGAGCAAGGGGGGCCTTATTCCCAAACAGAAAAATTCATCAAAGCTTGAAGTCTCGGTCAAGATGAACCTTGACTCAAGATAATTATTATATATAAATAAGAGACATACTAAAATGCGTTCTTACCTCAAAGAATGGACTGCACGCGGAGAGGACCACTTTGTGGGCCTTTAAAGACTTCCCCTCCGCCGCCAAGGTGCAGTCAACCAACGTGCCACTCTCTAAGAGGGTATCGAAGTTCTGGACAAGCGTACTCTGATGATTGTTCCACCTTAAGCAGAACTGCTGATCGTCCTCCATCTTTTGTGTCTTCGTTCCCTCCTTTCTGCCGTGACGTAGCCAAGAGTTGAAAAGAAAAAAGTTTCCTCGATTAAACACTGTCCGTGCTGCTACCTTCTCGTTGCCGCGTGCATCGAGCCGGACAAACGTGCGACCGGGTCGGGGTAGAGAAATTAACGTGACGGCGACGATAAACAACGAGGCCGTGTCCCTTTATCGAGGGCGGCGGAGGAAAAGCTCCGTAGTGAAGCCGCGAAGCTTCCAAAATGGCTGGGTGATGCAAGCGCGTCGGGACGGTCTGGCCTTTTCCTTTGTGCGTGTCCTCCTAACGGTAGAGGCCGAATGGTGGGGATGGTGCGGGAGGACGCGCAAGCACCGCGCATGCGCACCAGCTAACCTGCTGCGGCAGGAGGATGCGCATTCGTAACGCCGGTACTGGGCGCACGCACACCACACAGTCTCACACAACCATCGGCAATACTTTTATATACTAGTTGCTCTGCCAACCGATCTTTTCCAAATAGCCTGACTCTCAATGTACCAGAAAATATTGTGGCACAAGGAAAACTGAGATTCAATAAATTTGAGTGAGATTTATAAATTTTTCCATGTTACTTGACGATTTTATTGTATAATATAGCAATATGGCAATTAACGGAAAATCCAGTAACTGAGATGGAAAAGATTGCAGAAAGAAAATAATTGGTGTTTGAGTATACCAGATGACGGTGGCTTCTGGTAGAGTTGACGTTAAAGAGACATTGTTTGGGGAAAATGGCACGAGAGGATCATGGGCGAGAAGAGGGTACCGGGAAAGAGGAAAATCAATTGTGCGACTCACATGCGCAACGCGACACGATCGATCAAGGGACCGAGCGAGAAGAGGCGTAGACAAGAGGACGAGAAGCGCACCGGTGACTACGCGCAGAATTGCATAATCTATTTATGTCGGTATCGTGCAGACTGTTACGTCAAGCAAACGACTCTACAGTCTCGGCAGCATGTGCAGTGAAAACAAATTGATGACAGATCATCTTTGCCAGTGTACCGAGAGAACGTGTGAGAGAAAGTGAAGAAGCAGTAGGACAAGAAAGAAAGGGCCCTGACAGAATTAAACGTAGTACCCATTTCGTCCCTGATCTATTCATCCACCTCCACGCTTCCACACGACTGGCCCCACAATATGGCCGCCAGCTACTGGGGTCGCACCCGACACAAAATGGCGAAAACTAGGATGAAAATTCCCAGGGGAAAATGGCTTCCTGGCAAGGAAGAAAGGGAAGAAGATATCAATTCACAGGCAGACGTGGAATTTTCCCGCAAAGCGTTGTATGGTCTACAATGAAAAATCACAAACAGCCACTTTTTCAGGGAGACTCCTTACTTGAAATCATTCGACAAATATCATGGAAAAATAAGAAAGAAAAATATCGACAAATCAATTGGTATCACTATTTGCCGTGAGTAAATAGGTACAGGAAAATGGAAAAATAGCAAAAGTAACCGCCCGTTTTATCTTATAGCGTCTTTGGGACCTCTTCTACAATTTTCTTAAGACGTATCGCGTTATCTTACGCGCTACACTATCGTCGCGAAAATCAAGTTTTTTTATCACTCACCCAATATGGTTGCGGTACAAAACAATGTAATATCACAGCTATTGTAGAAAAACGTGAAAAACTGCCTATGGCGTCAGTCTGGGTTTCAGAGTACGACTCGAGCGCTGCCCTTTTTAACAATGGCGCGGCGCAACGGCCTCTGCGCTCTTGCGAGAGCGCAGGTCCCTCGGAGAGATCTCAGAGCGCAGAGAGAAAGAAAACAAGAAAAAGAAGTATGTAGAAGAAAACGGCTGCGGGCAACGGACATGCGCTCCGCCATCATCGGAGCGAACGAATCATAATGAAGAGAAAAATTTAAAATTTCATGAACTAGTGCATTAGCATGTCCCTCGAACAAAATTAAGCAGTCGATGAGTTCAAACAATTTGCACATTGAAATATTGAACCCATTAAATGTCTCAAACCTACCAGACAGGTTGTCAGATACCGGATTCTATTTATTCATTATTTTTCTTTGCATCATTCTTGTTTGGCGACATTATCTCAAATACGTAATCATGAAGGCTAGAACGAGAAGAATTTTCAACTAGTGAATATTCCAGAAATGGTGCTGTTATTCTGACAAATGTAAATATGAAAGGTGAGTTCGTGCGACATTTTCTGCTACATAATGGCGACCGTTATCGAGTTGCGCCAAGTGATTTTCCTACGAAGTGCCGTAATAAACTATCAATGATTTATCTCAACTTATGCACGTGACATTAAAATTGAATTAATTTGCAAAAAGAAAAGTATACGAGAGACATTAAACTTTGTATATACAACTGATATCGAAATCAATATTGTAGTTTTGTAAAAGAGAAATGAAGAAAAAAATTTTGAATAACCGTCAACATCATGAGTAAATACGAAATTGTGTGTTTATATCAAAGAAAAAGTTAAAGATTGGCAAACCAAGTCTACCGCAATCTAATCTAACAACTTCCCAAAGAGCATACAAAGATTACAAAACTCTTAGCACATTGAAAAAGGTCCTTCGAGGCTTCAGCCGGCCCTGGACCGCAAGCTGGGGCACATACGCAATGGCCGACTTTGCGGACTTGGCGAGACAAAATGGCGAAAACTCAACGAAAAAGCTCGGAAAATTCAACGAGCCTACCGAGACTGGTAGATACACGATAACTTCGCGAGCACGTAGACGCACAGATATTTTCAAATATCTCGGAAAATCCTAAACATACACTTTTCCGGAAAAACCCATAACCTGGGAGTGGTAATGCCGCCGTCGTCGTCGTCGTCGCTGCCGCCGCCGCCGCCACCGCCACCACCACCACTGCTGCTGCTGCTGCTCCCTTTAGGCATGGCGCAGCGACCCGATTTTCCGCAAAGTTTTCGCGACAAACAGACCCCGACCCGGTAATAATCTATTACGAAAACTATTACGATGTGGTACTCACCTATCTTGGCACAATCTATCTAAATATCACACGAAAAACTACGCGTCCGGCTACCCGGCCTCAGCGTGCACTACCCGAGCGTTCTTTTTACACAATGGCCGTAGAGCTACGCGTTAACGATCGGCCAAACGCTGTACGTAGTCACCCGGGACGCACGGAACTGAATGTCGCTTGCGGGGAGACGCGGCGCAGAACACCAAATTTCCGACACTGCGCAACTTCCCACCAGTAGTGGGGGGCTAGAACGCAAGAGTCTGCCAGTAACGTGCCAATACATTGGAGCCTCGTTCAATTAAATTGAGAAATTCCACCGAAGTATAGACTTTGATAAACACATTGTATATTCGTATGTCATTTCATTGAAAATAAAAATATCCTTTTCAGAGTCAACATACTAATAAACAACGCAGTACGATATTAAAAAAAATATTGATTCACAGTTAAAACAATTTGAAAAATAAAAATGTCTCTTGATAAGCTGCTGCAGCCCATTTCTATCGTTAAGATCATTAGCCGATTCGCACGTGGAGCATCGTGCGTGCGATATAATAAAAGTCTTTAAAAAAAGACGCTTGATAAATTTCAATGAAATTATTAGAGCACGCGGATCATTAAAGTAAAGTCAATAAGAATTATTAAAGGAATAAAGAAAATGAGAATAATGTAAAACTGAGCACATGTTCAAAAGAAATTCCAGGAAGAAGCACAGTCCGATGTACGGCCCTGGGTTGTCGGAGGGTTCATCCGGCGGTTCCTGAACGGGGTAAGGGGTTCGCACAGGCCCAATGGTGGGGTTGAAATAAGGATTCCGTTCAGGTGCGGTTTCACCGCGTAGCGCAGCCGGCGGGAGAGGCGAAAGGCGCGCGGGAGAAGTGGAAAGCCGGGAAGAGAGAGCCGAGGAAGAATCGGGGTCCACAACAAAATCGCTTAATCGCTTTGCGCCACCGTCCGCAACGCAACGGAACGCAACGCAAGCAACGGGCCGCCCGCCGCCATCACGGTGCCCCCGTGTTTCGCTACGCCACTTCGTGCCGCGACGTTTTCACGATCAAACGGTGAGTGACAGCTGCCGAACGGCGGCGCGGATCGCGGTTTATGTAACGACTGACAATTGACAGTGTGTCAACGCGCTTCTACGTGCTTGTAAACATCGAACTTGCGGACACGAACCTTTCGGTGCCTTGGCAACTCTTACGGCGCGTAGTGGACACATAGTGTTTTGATTTGTGGGTCAGGTCATGGTAAGGTACGCGAAATAACGACGATTATCAACAGTATCCTTGACTGTCATCGACGAATACGCCTTTCCTTTCCCTATTCCTTTCTCGGTGAGCCTCACTTTCACTATTCTGCAAACCTTTGCATAGAATCGCACGGAAATCATCCTCTGAAATAACCTCCTGTCATTGGTTACATTTTTAACCGTCATATGTTTTTTTTTCTTCACAACTAATATATTTATTTTACCTTCTCGTGGACGTTGTCGATATTTTTTCAGCTGTCAATATATTTAAAAGTGATTGTGCGTGCGCGATAGCTAGGTGGAAAGGAAATCATTTACTTTCCGCATTCGTCGCTGTTTCCATTGACAGTTATCACATCGAGTGTCGCTTAATGATTTATCGATACGTGCGATGCGTTTTGTTTTGATTCGGCTTCGACCCGCATCTGTCTCTCTCTCTCTTACTCTCTCTCAATGTGTTAAAACAGGCCGCGTACGTACGCGTGACAATGATCTCCGACCGTTACGAATAAAATTACTCAATTAAAACGTCAAGCTTAAAACTTGTATTCTGTGCCATTCAGCCCAGTGACACTTCCCGCGTGCACGTTCGAATCGTCGTTTGGATTACGGTAGGTCACGTGCACGAATCCCAACCAATAATTCAGCGCTAAGGGACTCGTCCAAACTGCATCCCCATCCATTTTCTCCATTAATAACTTGGATATTATATATACAGTATATAAAGGAGGTATGCACATAGTACTTATATATATTTACTAAGAGTAATATAATCCTTATAAAACAATCCAGAGGATTGTCATTGACATTTTGTTTCATTGAAAAAAAAATACATCAATCCTTATACCAGTCGATTAAATTATACGTGACGGTTAATAAAAGTAAAAGATCAATAAATTTAAAGCTCGTTTCCACAGTGCGAAACTTCTTTGAGCCTTAATGGAATATCTGCGTTCTACTTGGTGGAAACAGGCATCGTGTCCTCGTGGCCATTGTCCTCGACGATGAAGACGAGACACCCGGTTAACGAGGAAAACGATCTCTCCGCTCCTGGAAGTTCCTCGCTAGTTGCCTGGGCTGGATAACTGGCTGGCTCTACCAGAAGAAGTACGAGCCAAAGTCCGCGAAGATCACTCGAGCCTAGAGTCATGAATTTTGTATAGTCAAGCGTCCGGAAAGTGGGACACGAGCGGAAACTGGCTTTGCCCTGAATTTCACAAAGTTCTCATCCTCGCTAGTCCTCGGAATATTATATTCCTTCTAGAAGCCCTTGCGAAACATAGTTGGGGTCCTTGTCTCTCTCTCTCAGTCTCTCAGTACTCAGGATAACCTTTCCCGTACGATTTCCCAGCGGCCAACCGGTGACCAATAAGATTTTCTGTTCGGTAGCGTTAGCCTTTATTACTTTTCCCACAGGGACCCGTCCCAACGAGCAGGGTATTGACTGAAGCAGGCATTTTCTAGAATCCTCGTCGAAAGGTTCACCTAGGCGGTGCGCTTGCCGTGATAAAGAGAAATGCTGCCTAGAAAGCAGGTCTTGAGTGAATCTAGGCCACTCTGATGGCGCGTACACATTCTCCAGAATTTTACTGTTCCGTCGTGGCCCCCCGGTCCCTCGTCCTCGTACTTTTGTTCATTCGACTAGCGAGAGGGAGAGGAAACAGAAGGATTACCGTATCTGTGTGTCTGGCCTGTACCTGTGAGTTAGCAAATAAAATAATTTTCCTTCAGGAAGTATTGTGCTTGGAAGAAGTAGAATTTCTTTGTGCGTTTTCCACAAGCTAGCGATGGAAGGAGCTGAAAATTTTTCCAATTCTTCGAGCGTGACTGTGCGAGTACGAGAATCGAAGCGTGATAACAGAATCGCGTGTTAAATGCCATAGAAAGAAAGAGAGAGAGAGAGGATTAGGTAGGCAAAATGGAAGAAGGGTCTTATTGATTTTCGGATCGTCCCCACTCCTTCCTTCTTCCCCTAAGCGATCATTTCCACCCTACTACCACAACCCATTGCCATCTCTACTATAATCTACCACCACACTATCCTAGAATATCAAGGTATCGAGCGGCTGAATGTTGGATAGTTTCTCGGATAAAAAGAAAATGAGGGTTTAAACAGCATAAGGGGAAATAAAAAGAGAAGATAAAAAGAGAGGATTTAATCCTCTGCCCGGTACACCCAGGAGGTAAAGAAAAAGTGTTATCAGGGGTATATACGGTCGGAGAACGAAAATCGCGCACGACGAAGACCTTAAGGAGCACTTAATTTTCATATATATTCGAATCGATGTGACATGGACGGTGGGGCTGCCGGCTTAATGGACGCGGTCGAGTACATAACCTGAAACGTCGTAATTGAGATAGCGCGAGAAAGAAGGAAGCTAGAGGATTCTCCGAGGGCGGCGGCACGGGAGCGACAGAGAGGGAGAGAGGAAAAAAATATATACGAAGAGACAAAGTAGGTAGGAATGAGTAGGACGGAGATGCTAAATGTAGATAGAGAGAAAGAGAGAGAGAGACACAGAATAGCCAGCCAACGTGTGTGTAGAGGAAGAGTGGGCAGCATAAAGTATAATACGGAGAAAACGCTGGTAAAAGGAAAGAGGCCTGTGTGGCTGCCTTTCCAATCGAATCCAATGGCTCCTCTCTCGCCATTGTCATTTTCTCTTTGTCCCCATTTTCGGTCGTCCTTCCCTTTCTTTCCTTTCTTCTTGCCACGTCCCTTCCGTCCCCTCCCTTCCTACCTCCTCACGGCTTCCCCGTACCCAGGCATCACCTCTTACTTATACCCGGTGCTCGTGCGCGCGAGCCCTCACCTCCATCCCATCTCACCTCGTCTCGCTTCACCTCACTTCGCCTCGCCGCTCTTCGTCTCTTTCCACCTCCTCCACCACATGCGCCTGATACAGAGACTAACCTTCTCCGGCATCTCCACCTTTTCCTACGACTACTAGTACTTTTTTCTTCTTCTTCCTCTTCTCCTTGTTCGACTCTTCTCTTACTTCTTCCCGTGTCCTCCACTCGTTCCCTCTCGCTCTACCTTTTTCTTTGTCCCTCTATCTCATTCTCTCCGACCCTCCTCCTTCCCTCCTGGTAAACCATGTCTGAGTCACAGCAAACTCAACTTTGCCATTCTCTCTCGCTCTCTTCCTCTCCCCCCTCTCCCCATCTCTCTCTCTCCCATTCGACTCTCCCCCTAGCATCCTGTCTGCCACCCTAACCTCTTCGCTCTTCTACCGTTTCGATCTGGCTCTCCCTTGGCCTCTCTTCCGCTATTCAACCCTCTTTCGCCTTTCACCCTTCTCTACCTCTCATTCCTTCTTCTCATCCAAGCCCAACGTTCTCTCCCGCTATTCCCCATTCTCGCCGTCCACACCAATCCCTTCCTCTCCCTTTCCTCCTGATCCCTTTCTTCTGCGACTGCCCACATCCTGTTTTTGGTTGGGGTTGACTGGACGGGCGGTAGAGTCTGAGGTGGGGACGGGGGAAGGACGAATTTTAGCCGCAGCTCCCATCGTTCTCCTTCTTCTTCATCTTCCTACTCTCCACGTCCTATACACCTACCCACCTACCGACCCATCAACCACGCACCGCACTTCTACTACTTCAGAGTTTAACGTGTAGATACTTCCTACGCATCCACGAGCTAACTGCGCTCCTTGACACAGAACTACGGCTTATCTACGTACTCTGTATACACGTACGCGCTGACGTATCCTACGCCGAGCTCCAAACGGCCTTTTCACAGGATTCCCCCTTTCGCCTAATTTCTTTGTCCCAGCAGGGTTTCTTGGCCCGTCGATAATTTATTACCAAGGAGCACTTCTTTCTGGATAACTCATTCGTACTGGGATCGTACGCGATCACAACGCGTTCCTCCTACGCGTCTCAAAGACTCGTCCAGACTGTCGAAGAGTCGATCCCTACCATTCAAGGATCTTTCCTGGCAGAATCACTCGCGTCATCCATTTCGATCATACCCTATCCGCCTTTTCTTAACCCGCTGGTAGAATTCTTAACTAATCATATCATTTTTTCATTCTGTCGGATTATACCAAAAAAATCTATAGGCGAATAGTAAGAAAGCTGGTAGCACAGAGAGGGGTGGACTTTATGGGTAGGTACCGGTTAGATCCGAAGTCATTAATCCTGACCGGGGATCGTCCGTAGGGTCCACTTTGAGACTGACTCATCGTCCGTTTCCTATCCAGCCTTCCTTTCCGGCCTCTCCTGTTCCATTCTTTCTTGTCTCCTGTTTCCCTTTATTTTCTTTTTTTTCTTCTCCTTCACTGTCTTCCCCTTTGTCATCGGGAATAATCTTCCTCCTTTTTCTCCATCCATCTCTCTCTCTCTCTCTCTCTTTCTCATTACTCCTCATTATCTCGACTTCCTTTCTCGCTATTATCTACCTCCTTCCGCCGTCGTCCCCCTCGTATTTCTTTCTTCGACTCCCTTCGTCCTTTCCCCTCTTACTCTCTATCCGTCCTTACGTTCCCCTTATCTCGAGGTTTCTTATTGTCTGAAATGACCATCTGTCCCTGCTCTTTCGTCTCTTCGCTCGGGAGCACAAAGAGATTTATCCCCCGTCCTACCCCCTCTCCACCCTTTCTCCGCGGACCCTTTTTCCTCGACGCGTTCCTTACCGTGCTGTCTCCTCGTGGATTTCCGAGGGTCTGGCAGTGGGAACGGCTGAGCGAAAGAGAGAAGGGACGAAGGTGGGAAGGAGACGGGCAATGGAAAAACTTCCAGAGAGAAATCCCTTCGTCCTTTTATATCTCACACGCGCGCCCGCGCGTACACGCAGACATTCGCTCGTTCACTGGGCCCTTTCCTTCCCTTCCCTCCGGCACCCCTCCACTACCCACGGTTTCTCCCTTCGTTCTATTCCTGCCTCCCTCCTCTCTTTCTTCCTTCTCCTCCTTCGTCCTTCCTCCCAAAGTCCCCGTGGAAAATGTAGCCCCGGCGCTCTTCGCACCCTTCGCACTCGTACGAATACCACGAAGAAAGGAGCTACCGAGGCTCCTCGGCTGGACGCTACTTCGCGATCCGTTTTCTGAATACAGAGAACCACGATAACTCCAGGTAAAAGTACGAATCGCGTGAAATCGACCTTTCCGACTGAAAACTTCTGGTGCGACCTTGAATCGGGTCACGCGTCAACCCCCTTTACTATTCGCGTCGGGTGGAGTGTCTCTTACTGAATTTTCATGGTGATAGTGCTCGGATATATTGTATATAGATATATAACAGTAATACGATAGTGGGTTGCAGCAGCACAGTGTCACCAACCCCCCCAGTGGGGGGTCACACGTCTACTCGAGCGTGTCGTTGCATTTTACAAGACACAATAAAGCGAAAGGCAAATCCACGTGGGACCCAAGGGTAGGCATCGTGGATAACGGTATCGATCTCTGTCGATAATATCTCACGTATTACGTAATTGCTGCGCCAGATAGGAATTCGTGCCTGTAGGAATCTGCCTAGGAACAGAGGATCATGGGTAACTGAGGAATTGTCAGGATTAATTATTAACGGTGGCAAAAGTTGGCTGTCCTGGTTAACCCTGGCTGTCTCGTTTGGCAAGTGTTTGATTATCTTTCGGATACTCTTTTTTCTCTCTCTCTCTCACACACACCGTATCCTCTGTACGACGTCCTTACTCTTTCGCTCGATTTTATCGATGCGTTCTAACGTGTCTCGCGCTATGTCAGAAACGAATATTTCCCGAGCAGCAGCGAAGTGTTTTTTCTTTATTTTTTTTTTTTCCCTTTCACCGCCTTCCTTCGTTTCCTCGCCTTTCATCGTTGCTCGTTGGACTTTCGAAAATAAGAATACGACGAAATGGCGACGATCGAAGGAAAGCGGCGAAGCCGACTGAAAGTTTCGAGCTGCTCGTTATAGGTCGAAGCGTAGTGGGTGAGTGGTAGTCGGCGAGAAGGTCGAAAGAAGGAGGATAAGAAAGAGAGAGAGAGGGAGAGGGGGCACGGCGCACAGGAGAGACAAAGAAAGAAGGGCACGCGGAATGCGGTACTGTTATGTCTTACGGTACAGACAGGACGGAAATTAGGACTACGTTGTCGGGCACGAGGAGGAGAGACCTTCCCGGATTCTCGCTTTCTCGGAAAGGCCTTTCCACCGATTGCCTTCCTTTCTTTTTCCTCTCTCTTCCCTTTCTCGGACACTCTCTCACGGTCCGTATAGAAGGTAGCTCTTGTATATATGTATACATACACCAGCATCGCGCACGTGCAATCCATATCGACGTATATATATACGCGATATGCCAGTGCGCGTCGTGCGATCTCGACTTCCTCCGCTTCGCCTTTCTCCTCGCTGGTTTCGAAATTCGAATCGCGAGATGCGAGAGTGAACCGCAACGATGGATCCTGATTAGGTGAGAAAATTTGAGTTAGAGTCGAGCTGCCCTTTTTGAGATTTTTTTACCATCCTTCCATACCCCCACCCCTCGCCATTTCAAACACTTGCTAAGTTAACGTTTACCGATACGGCTCGCTTCGAAAACATTCCTCGTGCATACAGAGGAGATCAAAAGTGAGGGGAGGGGTGAGAATGACGGAAGAGGCTGCCGAAAGGAAAATTTTAGTTTTCTTTTTTTTTTCTCCTAGAATCCCTAGTAAATTCCACCCTCGACGTTACCAGCCTCGTTTCTTATCTGACTCTCCCTCTCTGTCTCCTCAGTCCTTCTCGTTCGCCAAGGCCGAACTCAGAGCAGGGTCGGTCGAAGGAGCGGACCGAAAGAGAGTCCGAGAAGCGAAGAACGTCGATAACGTTGGAAAAACGTAAAAAGCGCGACGGGAAGGAAAGAGGGATGTAGGAGGAGGTGGTGGAAAGTGGGGAGAGGGGAAAGGAAGGGAATGAGGAGGGGGGGGAAGAAAAAACGTGGTAGTGTTGGTGCCTCTGCCGTGTGCTATATACAGTGTATGGAGACCGTGAAGAAAAGGGAGCCGGGAGAAAATAGCGTCTTCGTCGGGTCGAGGGACGGTTAGAGCCGAGTAAATGGAAGTTCGGAGAGAAGAGGAGCCTCTGCTAGAACGGAAGAGAGGGTGGGCACGGGGAGGGTGTACGGAGGGAGAGGGGAAAGCAGGCTCCGAGGAATAAAGAGCACCCGAGAAAAAGGTAGAAAGCGGCAGAAAGCCCGAGAGAAGGAGGAGGAGGAGGGACTGCCTCAATGCTACGAGGAGGAGAGGCGTGGAAAGGAGAGAGGACGGAAGACGAGAAGAACCAAGTGAGAGAGAGAGAGAGAGAGAGAGAAAGAAGCATATGGAAGGAGCTAGGGAGCGAGTGAGAAGAGAAAGGAGAGAGAGAGAGCCAGAAGATAGATAGACGGGGGAATTGAAAAAACGCAAAGAAAAATTGAGATGAATCGTAGAGGGAAAAGAAGTCTGCTGGATGGACATGGGGGGGGGGGGTAGAAGGGGTGAGGCGATGGCAGAGGGGTGGCGCGAGAGAGAGGGTGGGTCGGTAAGCGAAGAAAAGATGGAAACGTATTTCGAAAGGGGAAAAAGATCGGGGGGAGAGAGAGAGAGAGAGAGAGATCGACGACGCCCGACGTCGACGTCTTTGTCGCGTAGTGGTAGTTAGGTAGTCCCTTTGGATGCCAACAGTAAAAACTCGAATGAAAGGAACAACGAGTGCACACGTGAAATTGCAATACTTTTTCCTTCGTTGTTTCTCGTGAGCCCCCCCCCCCCCCCTCTAATGCCTTCTTACGAATGCCCTGAAGTTGCTGACGAACAGGTAACATAAATCATGCTTGGTTCACTGTCGCCAGTACATCGGGGCCGTATCCTTCGTGAGCGATAATGGGATTTTTGGTATATGGAATATCGGAGGTTATTTTTGCTAGAAGCTAAAAATCATGGGACGACAATAGATCATCCGTTTTGAACGTGGCAAAAGATCGATCGTGCCGCGAAAGCGTATCGATCGTTCCGATTGGACGCGGGCAGCGAGTAACGCAGATCGATAAGCCCTGAAGCGGCTCATCAGACATATATATATTACTGTGTATACATATATACTGGATCGTTCCTTTTGCACGGGGTAACCTCGTACCCCAGGTTATAAAACACTAGGATGATACGCACACCTGCACCTTTACGACACACTTAACGATATCCTTTTTTTTCCCATTTCTCAGGCGTGACCACCTCCCTCAGCATTTTCGCATTGATAGGCCTCGCGAGATAGAATCGTAGCTCGATAGATAAAACGGCAAGCTTGGTTGACTGTAGAAAGAGCATGTAAAATAAGATCGGAGTTAACGTTCGTCCTCGTCGGTTATTTCTCGTGCGTCTGTTATCACGCACTATCAGCATCTTCAGCGGAGAGTAGGTAACCCAATTTCAAGATAGGAAGTAGCTCCTTCTCGAGCCAGAGCGAGAGTCCGCTGCACGCGTGGCTACGGAAAGATTGGTAAATGCGTTATAGGCGCTTATGAGAGATGGACGGGTAAAGGGAGGTAGATAGGATAGACAGAACAGGGGCAGACCAGGCAGGCAACCTAGCAAGCAAGAAAGGAAGGCACTGTCGGGCAACCTGAAAGGTTGGCAGGCTGGCTGGGGCAAGAAAGCTGCTTCTATAAAGGCAGGTAAAAGTAGGTAAAGTTGGTAGAAGGAGAGTCAAGCGGATGGAGAGACACGAGGCAGAATCGGAGAAGGAGGAGAGAGAGAGAGAGAGAGAAAGAGAGTGGCCTGCCAGTGGATAAGAAGGATGAGAAGTAATATTCGTATTAGTAGCGACAGTGGCAGCAACGGCGTCAGTGGCAACGGCAGTAGCAACAGGAATAGATGGAGATGGAGAAACAGGAAGAGACGGAGAATTACGTTGGCCATGTTGGTATCGCTACGAGGTGCATATACGCATGTGCATAGGCGCGTGCAAGGTAGTACATAAGAGGTTGCGTGTGTCCGGGGTATATGGGTGGGCGATTGGGGGGAGGTGCGGGGATCGGAGGAAGGTTGTGTGAAAGAAGGAGGTGGAAGGAGGAGGAGAAGGAGGAGGAGAGACGCTGAGGAAAATGTCGGGCTTAGACTTCCCGTTATCGCCACGTCTAAGCAGCTGATAAAAGTCCGTGTGCCTATGGACAGATAACGCAAATAGCCTGTATAAAGAGTCACATAGATAGACTGATAAAGCACAGTTCACAGAACAGGTGAATGTCGGCCAGACCAACGCCCAAATCTCGCTGTGTGAAAATTCAAATATGCAATAACGCTCGGTGCAATTGATTCGGGCGCGCGTCTATTCTTCTTTTTTCACTTCGGCTACGAGTAAAGTTATCGGCCAACGGCTTAGGGTGGACGCGTCCTTTTGTCGCTTGGATCGATCGATCGTCGTTACCGTGACATCGTGAATACGTACTTTTGCTTAGAGGAAATAAGACAGCTATTATACGTTGTACGGGAAAAAAGTGTTTTTTTTTAACTATTTGTCTGATATATCTTTAGACAGTTCCGCGACGCTGTTCGTACTTGCGAGTCGGAGTGAAATGCTGTTAATTATTTTTGGATTGAGCTGTTTTTGTTCGGCTCGTACTTTGTTTTTGGTTCTTTATGGATGTTTTATCTTTTGAATTTTTTTTCTTATCAAACTCCTCTTTCTCTATTCCTTCGCTTTTAGAGTACGTGGGTATTTAGCTTCGCGCGACCCTCTCGGGGCTGTTTTTCACCCTTATCGCATTTACGTTCACGCTCGTTAAATTGTCTCTGGTTGATTCTACGAATTTCTCAATCCTAATCGTTTCTCTGATAATAGTTTTGAGAATTTTTGATCTTGTCATGGAGTCCGATCAATTCTGGGGTATTCACTACAGGTACTTGCCAGTTGGTCAGCTACCTTGGCTCTGCGCTCTCTGTGATAGTCGATGACAGTTCGTTAGCGCATTGTTGAATAATGTTAGATTGATAATGGAAAAGAAAAATCTTATCAGGTTATTTAATTGTGTTATTGCAGTGGAGGCATGGCCGGGCAGCATTACTGCCTGCGCTGGAACAACTACCAGTCGAATATGACGTCCGTCTTTCATCAGCTCCTACAGACAGAGGCCTTCGTAGACGTGACCCTAGCCTGTAACGAAGCATCGTTAAAGGCGCACAAGGTAAAGATTTTGATTTTGTTAAAATTTTCCAAAGAGAAAAAGAAAATTGACAAAAATGTGCACTGCCATTGTTTTCAATCTTTTTCTCCTTGTCAATCTTATTTTACGTTAATTATGCTTCTCCATTATCCAGGTCGTCTTGTCAGCATGCAGTTCCTATTTTCAAAAGTTATTGCTCTCCAATCCCTGCAAACATCCGACGATCATCATGCCGCAGGACGTGTGCTTCAACGATCTCAAATTCATCATCGAATTTGTCTACAGAGGAGAGATCGACGTGTCCCAGGCAGAGCTTCAGGTAAGACGAAGATAATAATTCACCCAAGTAATTACGGCTCTTATGACGAGTCATTAACGCTTCTTTCTTTTTACTCGAATTTTGAAAAATCTCGTACAGTCAAGCGAGCGATAAGCACGCTTCCTTTCTCTTAGAAAAGTTACAGTTTACTGATAACGAATCGGAAGCCGTTACCGACAGCGGAAGTCAATTAGCTGTCTGTCCGACACACCTGTCCGTACAGCCCTCTCTCCTATCACTTTTAATATCTCTCACCCTCAGCGTCAACCCTCTTCTGGCGCTTCTGCACTTTTGTTACCGACGATACCTACGCCTCTGCCTTCTTTACCCTTACGCCTGAGATACCGTCGGTAACCTACTCTCGGCAAGTAGGTTAGCCCGGATGCTGCGACAGTGGATAAGCCACATGGACCAGCACCATTTATCCAGAAGACGAGCCTGCACTTATCTATGGGGTTTTTCGAATTCCACTAGTACGTCCTATATACCACCACATGATTCATTTTCCGTTTCCTGTTTCCATGAAACGACCAATGGCCTTATTCATCGCATATTGATCTTGGACTCGTAAATATTCATCCCCGACGCAGCATCTTCCTCTGTTGATTTTTATATTGATTTTCTGAAAATCTTTACTTTTTTTTTTTTTTCCCCAAGGACTCCCGGTTGTCGCGTCTTGAAAACTGAGGATCACTTTTTCATTCTCACCGGATGATTATCGCTCGAGCGACTTGGACCGTCAAACTCCTTTCCTGGTGGTTACGAGCAGATCAATAAGAGACAGTCTTCGACCCCATCTCGTTAGGGGGTATTGTTTGGCAATCAGGCTACTCTGCACACTGTTGGTACGGTGGTTCTCGGCGGTCGTGAATTCAATCCATGGGGTTGGCTTCATCGACCCTTGGGTTTGTAACGAGTCTATACGTTGGCTAGAAGGGTGACCAGTCGGAAGGGTTTGGCTGGAGTCATTAACTTTACCTAGCGCGTAATCCGAGTATAATTGCAGAACGAAATATTCCTATAAGGATAAACACGAAATTTACGCAACACTTTGGATTTATTAATTGCGTCGCGCAAGTTCAGTTCGCTTATCATTTATCAGAGTTATATCGTGGCTCTTCGCTGCCGCTATCTATTCTCTCGGTATATTTCTCCTCCGATTACGATAAAGACCAAAAAAAAGGTGCAAGGTAGAAAACAATCGTCTCCAGATACTGCTGCTCGATTCTCGCTACAAAGAAGACTCAGGAAATATCGTAAATTCAAAGTAACGATTATCGTACACGAAAAAAATAAGAAACTCTGAACTTAAGACGAAATTCATTTTCGTGACTCGAGCAGGCAGTCTGGTTGTTTGCCAAACGGATTTTCCGTGGATTTTCCCCTCTTTTTCGTCGCAGCCCACTGTTTGAGCTGGTGATTGAATATTTGCACCCACTTGCTATCTCTGCTCGGCCTATCATTCCGTATCCTCTGTCTCTCTCGGACTCTCCTTCCCTCCCCTCGTCCCTCTCGTTTTGCGCATACGCGAAAACACGCGCTCCTATTTAGGATGCCTCGAAGATTTGTTACTTCGCCAATATATCCCTTCCGCTTCTTTCTCCTCGGTTCCTTTTCCTCTACTTCGTTTCCGAAATCACTCTCGACGCTTTGCCTTCTCTTTATCTTCATCCTTCTCTCTCTCATTCTCTTTACCGTCGCCTCGTCCCTCGGAACGCTTTGGCACGCAACGCTGCTCCACGATTGCAGCTATTCTTCACGGGCAAAATACGTCCTCGCGATATTTTCGCGTGTACCCTTTCGCGCAGCATCCCGAAGGACCATAAATCCTTTGTTGGTTAAAAAAAATTTCGATCTGAAAAATAGTCGTTCTCGATAACGTCCTTGACACGGAGTCCCCGTACCGGTGTAGTTCGTTCAGATGCTGCTGTACCCCCAATATTCATCTCGTAGTCATCCCGTAGGTGCTCTCGGGCAATAACACACGGATAGAAGAAGCAACGTCCTACGTGACGCAGTTGAACTTCGCCGATAAGGAAAGGTTAGGTCATTCCCGTAGTAAAAGGCACAGAGGCCAGCAGACCGAGCCGAACATGGGTTTTGCTTTACACCCTGTTTCGCCGCGGGTGTGCGTGCGTCTCCGGGTGAAAGAGACTGTAGCAGGTTGTCTTTCTCGCGAAATAAGGTCGAGAAGTAAAAGTCGAGCGTCTCTCTAAGGACGGAAGGATGAGAGAAAGCAAGGAACGGCACGTCGACCTCCTTTCGAGAGTTATCCCCGGATCGGCGTTGTAAGCCGCGATAGGGGAGGGATCGGTGGAAGCGGGTGGGGGTGGGAGGGGTGATCTGCAGCGAGGCCCAAGCGAATTGGGAATGGGCCCAAAGGAGGAAATATCGCGCGAGAAGGATGCAAGGAGGAGAGACGGAAGGAAAGGAAGAGAGAGAGACAAGAGAGAAACGCCTTCTTGAATGACCCCGTTTGGATTTGACTGATCCTACACCTAGGAAGGCTCGAATCAAGACGCATCGGAGAAACTCAAACTCCGTCGTCCACATGGAAACTGGAACGAGTTAACTGTTCTTGGGAGAATCGGTTTCTGCGTCGCGCAAAGAAGGCACGACGCACAGGAATGTCTGTGCTTGTATCAAGAATTTCCATTGCCGAGTTCCCTTTGGGTTTGATTGAATTATCTTTATATTTTTCCCTCTCTTTGTTCTCCCGCCATCCCTCCTCTCCTCCCTCCCCCGATAAGAACGCGACAATATCGAAGATCACCCTTCTTTCGTCGATAGATCAAATCGCCGATTTGCCCAGCGGACCCAGCCTGCTGTGTTGCCAAATCGCCGACTCAGATAAAAGTCATCGAGCGACGGCTGTCAAGTCCGATCGGTGCGCGGAAGTTTAATCGACCTGTGGAAAGAACACTGGCGAGTATTAGACATAGTCGTGTATAAACGGATGCATAGTTATAGCTGAGATCTAAGCGAAGGAATGTATTTTGTCTGGTGACTGTACACAGAACGTGGTTTCTGCAGTCGAGCGGTCCCTCGATCATGTATGCGTAGACCGTAGACGCGACAACTAGTGCGTGTGCGTGCCGACTGGAGCCGCAGATTCTCTTTGTCCGCGCGCAAGCTCTGGCTGCCTCGGCTCTTCGCTCCCTCCCC
The DNA here is from genome assembly GCA_030142655.1 of Trachelus tabidus. Lineage (NCBI taxonomy): Eukaryota > Metazoa > Arthropoda > Insecta > Hymenoptera > Cephidae > Trachelus > Trachelus tabidus. Next base: position 1,558,901 of record JARQTI010000420.1, on the reverse strand, counting down.
CTCTCTCCCTCTCTCGCACCCGTGCGCTCGGCCTCTCTCTCTCTCCTTCTCTGTCGGTGTCTCCTCGTAGCACTCGTAGCCGTCTATCCGCGTAGCAGCAGCAGCGGCCCAGCCGCCTAGCCAGGATCGGTCTACGTGTCTCGCACTCGTTAGTCGCTCAGCCGTTCACATCAGTCTCTCCCTTTTGGACTTCCATAGTCGGGCGGCTGGCTGACTGGCTGCCTCCCTGACTCTTTCTCTTTCTCTCGCGCGGATCGGTTCGGGCGCGCCCGACGCCAACGTCACCCCCCCCCCCCCACCCTCCTCCTTCGGCGTTCCCGCCACGCTTGTCTCTTACCGAATGCACAGAGCCGCTGGTTACCACCTCCACGCATCCCTCTGGTTCCCGCTACTGCTCCGCCGTCTCTCCCCTTTGCACGTGCACTTGCACGTAGATCTGGACATACGTACGTGTCCACGCTGCCGAGACTCCTCTCTCGTTAATCTCTTGCTCGCACTGTACCCGAGCCGCTACTCTCACTCTGCCCGCCGCGCCGACCGTCTACTCGGCTCTCCTGTGCTAGTAGACACCCGGTGCTCGTGCTTGTATCGCACGTCCGTGTTTTCGCTCTCTCGCCGTCTCTTTCTTTCTATCGTCATAGACGCTGGTGCGGGATGGGAGTGAGAGAGATGGAGAGAGAGAGGAGTCCTTCGGTACGCGGGATCGCGTCACGAGGACACTTTCGTATGTCACCCGGGATCGATTGTTTCTCGGTCGAAAATTGAGTAATAATACAGGGCACCTAGTAGAATCGCATGCCTAGTGTATATTTGCGTAACGCGGCTTCGCGAGGAACGCCTCGCAGATATAGATTCTCGTGGAATTTTGTACTCTCGATCGCGAATCGAAGATTAATCGGTAAAAGGTGACTTACCTCGAGAGGCTCAGCAAGTGGCTCGAAGAGAAGTATAAGGGAATGAAAGGGACTTGAAAGATGGTGAGCGTTATAGGTATGAGGGAGGAGAGAGAGAGAGAGATAACCCTTTTCGAGTTTGTCTTCCATGTCGAGCCTGAGTTTCAATAGATCGATCCTCTCTGTCGGGCGCATACCTTTCGGTTTCGAGGTTCCTCACCTCTGTCCCCTCCTGCTTCTCCCCTCTCACCATCCCGCGCTTCTCAGCCCTGAACCCTCAGCCCTCAATACTGACTCTCGTCTCCCTCCAAATCGTCCCTCCACTTTTCAGGGAGTCTCTCTCTCTCTCGATTCCAATGTCACTCCATAGGCTGAATATCCAGCCATCTGCCTCAGTACCTCATCGTCCTAACTCTCAGCCTCTCCAGGCTCTGTCTCTGACCGGCGACCGGAGTCTCTCTCGCCGGCTCCCTCACGCCCGTATTCGTTCCGTTTCGCGTCGAGCATCCCTCGAGTCTCTTCCTCGTCGCAGCGCCTGATTCCGGGCGTCCTTGTCGGTCGCGCCGGCGAATTTCGTCGCGTCCTCCTTCGCCGACGTCTCTCCTCGCTCCTCCACCACCACTACCACCACCACCACTACCAGCATCGCCATCGGCATCACCACCACCACCGTCACTGCAAGCGGCAGTGCTGGCGCTACCTCCTCCTCCTCCTCCACCGGCTTCTCCGCTGCCTCTCTTGGTCCTCCTGGTCCTCCTGGCGTGCTCTACCTCCTCCGCTCTCTTCCACCACCTCCTCCTCGTACTCTGCTGCCGGCGCTCCGCGCCACTCGGCGTCCTCCGATGCGCGCCCTCCACGAACGCCGCCGAATGCCATTTCACTTTCGTTGGGCTTCGCCGCGGAGGAGAGCGGGCCCTGCCACGAATTATCATCCTCCCGTTCCTCGTGATCTTCTTCTTCCTCCTCCTCCTTCTCCTTCTTCTTCTTCTTCTTCTTCTTCCTCTCTTTCGTCTTCTTCGTAAAACGCCACTCGGCCTCTGTGTTGACATCCCGGTGCTCGCGCGTCGTGACGACCCACGTTCGGAATACGTACTTCCTCTTCGGCCAGGACCATCAGGTGAGTGATAATCCTTAAGGACCCCCAGAATTCACCCGTTACGAATCCTCGCTCGCGTCCCTTTATCCAATTTATACGTTTCGCGCGTGATTCTCTTTGTTGTCGACAAGCCGACTTCCCGACGATGCTCGCAGTTCATTCACCTCGTATCGAAAACTCGGGCTACCTTAACGCGTATCCAGCATCTTTTTCTTTTTACAAGGCGTTCACCGTGGCTCGTGTTTGTGCGCGGGTTAAATTGCGTACTCGTGTACTCCCTACGTACCGGATTACCAGAGGCTGCGATGTCGTGTGCTCTTCCGGTGGGAATCTCGCTCGGTGACTTCCGCTCCCTCTTGGAATTCAAGGCTGCCTAACCTCCCCGCTGCGATCAGGCTTGTATCGGTGCTGAAGATATACGGGGAGTGGGAGCGACGAGGGCTGCGAGGTGGGACGTGTACGCAAAAGAGAACGCACTTCCGGAAAGGATTTCCCTCACCGGAAGTTTCCCTCCTTGCACGCTAATTCCTCGTGGGATCCACCCATGTGTCTCTTTTCGGGACTTCGGAAGCCGATTAGGCTGCCTACGCGCTACCTGTGCTCTTTGTGTCGGATTTGGGTCTTGCTCGATCGGCCAGTTGAGCTTGCTCCGTCCCAGTACGTTCTGCATAGCTTTAGGCACTTTCTTCTTCTCTCTGTGCGAATATTCGAATCGACGTATTTTCGGCGGGCGGGAAGATTCGTGGGCCATCCGGGCGAGTGGATAAAACGTGGTCTTATAAGAACCCTCGGTTACGTCTGCGTGGAGCAAGTTAGTCACGCGTTATCAGGCTCCCCTAACTCGCATTCGTAAACATCCGACGAGCACGTCGATAGCCTCGGCAAATCTCGTCCACTTGCAACTAAAGACGCGAGTGTCCTTCGGACGGGATCTATGGGAAAGAGCTGTCAAATTTATCACGGAAATTTTTTCCCTCCTTCGCCCATCGAATCATCAAGCTGCAGATGGGCGACTCGCGCCTTTTTATCGTCCCCGTTAGGAAACGTCACCGGGTATATCTCGTATTTTTTTTAGAGAGACATTTTCTATTTAAAAAATATCACGTGGTACTCCTTAAGATCGTTATAGTTTACGACTGAACACGACCACTCGGATATCCTGAAGCGATTTACGTATCGTGTCTTTGGACAGAAGGTGATAATACGAGTAACAAGAAATTTTTATGAAAATAACGTACCCGAGCGTGTTTGAAGAAATTCCATGAAAAATTCCACCCCCCACCGCCCCCTTCCTTCACCTTCGTTGAACATCGTTGGTAAAAAAAAAACAAAACGAAATTCAGGAATGCTTAGGTCTCGAGAAATAAATGTACTCAGAGTCCCATGCAAATAGGAAAATTATCCTGAGGAACGGGCTGTTCCTTTTACATATTCGAAGCTCACCCTTGAACCCATCAATGAACTTTTTATATACGCACTTTTGAATTCGAGAACTTCTCCAGTTCCGTTTGTTTAGCTGTGAGATTTCGAAGGAAGGTCGGGGAACATGAGTGTACTGCATGCGAAAGAGAGAGAGAGAAAAAGAGAGAAAGGGGATGGGAAACCAGAAAGAAAGAAGCACGTGGCTCCCGGGGTCGCGCTCCCATTCAGCAGAAAGGAGGTTATAGTAGAGAGAAGTAAGGTTATGTTATGTTCGCGTCGCCCGTTACATTATCAATTCCGTTATGTCGCTGTATTCGTAATAGTGGAGAGTCGACCCTCGCACGCTCTACTATCATTCTGAATTCCTCTTCGTACTCCATTTACTTCTATTTCTCCTTACCTCCCTTCCAACCCCCGCCTGCCCACCACTTCGTCTTCTCCGTCCTTGGCTGTTCAGTCGGCACTTGTTACCTACATATATCTGTTGTGTGAGTGTGTATATATATATATATATGCTCACATAGAAAGTACCTTGAAGATTCTTTCTTCCGTCTTTTCTCGAGGATCCCCAGGTCTTCCCGACATTAATCCCCTCCCTCCTCCCCCCTTCTCACCCCTAACCCAAGAAGCCCAGTCGAGTCTACTCCACTTCCTTCCTGAATTCTACGGATTTACACCTGTTGGACTTACCGAAGTATCGGGCTCCTTAGCACTTTGTAGAATCCCGGCAGTTTCATTGTAATATTTTGATCGTTTGGCTCGTACGGCAGAAGGATCGTTTATTCGAAGATTATTATGAGAAACGATCGACGAAGGAATTGGTGCAGACGCAAGATGGCAAAGTGCTACCGGAAGTGGGATTTATGTGTAAATTTTGTTTTGTTTTGTTTTCTATTTTCGTTCTTCCCAATTAGTCAAAGATAATTGGTTGGGCGATGCCCTTGAATCCCCTCGGTATTGATTGGGTGAGGTTGAATTCTACTAGTGGACTTTTCCCAGTGTGCTCACGACCATAGGGGAGAAAGGCCCCCTTGCACCCCCGTTTGTGCGGGAAATTATTTAGAACTTTCTTCATTTTTGCAATATCTTATTAATCGTACACACGTCAGGGAGGTTATAGGAGTTTCTATGCAGATAATTTTTTTTTTTTAATTCCCAGACGACTAATTCGGTTTCATCAGTGTCAAGGGGTTGGTTGCCTTTTGCGCCCAGAAGAATTGTTTACGATGTTTACAATACTTGCTTCGTACTCTTCTTAGTACTAATCCCCAGGAAGGGCCGAAGCGTTGAGTTTTATGGATCGGCAGAGGGTGACGCCACTGGCGACGTCGCCGGTGAAGTTGCCCGTGGCAGCTGTGGGCTGTGGAGTCGAAAAGGGGTTGAAAAATTAATTTGAAGTCGCGACGGTAAATCGTAGATCCCACCGGCAGCCAGGGTGAGTAGCCGGCCCTGGCGTCGGCGAGTGACATGGAAAAAAAAAATAATAATAACGGTACCGGAGGGAAATAGGTGGATCAGTAAATATGAATATATATATATATATATATATAAAAAGACGGCACGGGGGTAGGAACCAATATAGATTACAGGTACATACAAGGCAGCATACGCATGACCGTCGTTACTTTTCGGGGTTGCTGTACAACTGTACGATATGGACCCCGTCACCCTCCTGAACTTTCGAGTCGGGATGCTGCTTCCCGAAGCGCCGAATTGTTTCCGCGTTTTGTGCGCCGATGTACGTGCGTAGACCGTACAAGTCAGTGCCGTCGAGGAGTCAGGGGTTTGGGGTGGTCGATACGGCCCTGGGGCCGCGACAGCCGCGTCGGAGGCCATCCCACCCCTCTCATTCGTCCTGCGGGCGTTTTTGCCTTCTCCAACGGCACCCACCCACCCTCTGCCTACCTCAGCCTACCTACCTACGTACTTTGCCTGGCTGCCTACCTACCTTCCTTGCTTCCGCCCCGACCTCCCCGACTCCCGCGAGTTGCCAAACCACCCTTCAACCCCGTTTCGGTATGGAGCCAGCCACACCGAGTACACCGTCAGCCAAGCCCTTGCCCCTGACGCCGCCTAATCGCGCCACCCCGTGCTTGATTAAAGAACAGAGCCGCTCGGCTGCTGCACGAGGGGGCGGGAGGGGTAGGGGGGAGGGTGGGGGGGAGGGTGGGGGCGGGGTTGATCCTGTCGGCTGCTGGATCGCGTTCTCTTTCTCTTCGTGCACTTCAATTCCTCTTCTTCTTAACGTTCCACCTTGTGACGCTCCTCCACATTCATTCGGTACCGCTACAAAAACGGAAACGGAAGTGCCTTTGTCAAGAATACAGTCACGCCATACCGATCGACTGATACCAGATGAAACACCCCTTCTGTCCCTTTGACCCCATCTCTTGTTTGCCTTCATCAATTCCTTCGTACCCATATTTAACAGCAAGGAGCAGAGACTCCTGCAAGATCATGAGCTTGTTTCAAAGGACGCGTTGACGTCGGAGCGTCAGGACTTCAGACGTTAATGTCACTTCCGGTGCTCTCCGACGTCTGAAGCCCGTAGCTCTTCTCTTGAAGAGCTCGTCGGGTGTAGAAAGAGAGTGGTCCAGTGGCGGAGGCATAGATGATGATGCAGGAAGTCTAGGTAGCTAGTGTGTGTAGAGTCGACGCATAATATAGGGCTTAAAGCGGACAGACGTACAGACCAGGTAGGCGCAAGAGACATCCGACAGACACGCCCGACCCATACCTAGTCCGATGTCTCATTTATTAAGTATCGAAAACTTGTCCTTCTGTTGCAGTCCCTGCTCAAGACAGCCGATCAGCTGAAGATCAAGGGCCTCTGCGAAGTGCCAGAGAGCAAGGACGGTCCACCGTCGGTCAGTCTGAGCTCACCAGGTATAGAGTCAGGCACACCGCGGCTCAACTACACCAAACTGAAGAGGCACCATCCCAGGTACAAGAGACCCAGGTTCGAGCCCCGAACCGACTCCAGGCATTACGAGAAGTATAAAGAGGAAGAGGCCACCGAGGCCTTTGGCCGTGACGACAAGGAGGTACGTTTCTTTAATGCGGAGCAAGAGCAATGCTCATATCTTACGCACGTAGGGAGAATTTATGTGCTCTCACGGTTATCCTATTCGCTTTTGCAGAATCACAGAGGCTGGCAGACCGAGGATGAAGAGTGCGCAGAGGCCGCAGTAGTCCTGGAATCTTGCCAACGTGACAACAACAACGGTAACAGTACAAATAACAATAACGGTAAGCCAATCGGACGGTACTGCGGGCCCCACACCTGAATTCATCTCTTCATGTTCATGCTTACCCTTTAGTTACATATATATATGTATATACAATTTTTTTACCTTTTTTTTTCTGGTTCTCCACTTTGATTTTCATTCCTCGATCACTTTTCCTTACTCTTCGTTGTCGGAGCAGGACTTTGTTCGTCTCTCGTTTTCCTGCTCTACGGATCTCCGTCGCTACTATTTATTCTCTTCCGATCTTTCCGTTTCTTCTAATCTCGTTCGTTCTTATTCGCTTTTGGCGGGACAGATCGTGTCATTGACTTCCGGGAGACGTAACGTAAAGTTAAAGAGGCTGGCCGAGGTCTCCGATGTATGTGTATGTATATACATTAGTTTTTTTTTTTTTTTCATTTATTAAGGGGACCAGTCGCGACGGTTTAATCCCAATTCGAAAATTCCCAATGACCTAACAGTCCGAGGATGTCGGCGATCAGTGACGATTACGATGATAACGATCACGAGACGCTAGAGTAGGAACGATCGACCCTGTAAAACGGGAGGATCAGGAGGACTATCGGGGTACCAGGTGTGGGGCGACTAAGAATAACGGGGCGCGGGACAGATCTTTTCACTTTGAATAAAGGTGACATGTTTTGTCACACAGGGTTAGGTCACTACGGTCATCATCCGGACCCGGGAGAGGTCGATCTACCCCCTGAGACTCAGCCCACACCCCCCAGCGCTACTTTAGTTGGCACCACGATCACCCACCTGAGAGATCCCGATCATCACTCGACAGGTACGGATCGCCAGACCGAGTCGCGCTTACCTACCGGCTGGTTGGCAGGCAGGCAAGGTTGAGGCTCCCTGGACTCGTACCGTCGCTCTCGCCTCTGTTCTTCATCTTCCTCCTATTCTCCTGGTTATTCGCGTCTTAGCCCTTTTCCTGGCTCTTATCCTGGTTTTAACCTAGTGCCTATTCTCTCAGTGATCTTCTATCGGACCTCAATCCTAATTTAATCATAGCCGATTCACCAAATCTCATTACCTTTCCCTGAATCCTATTATTGAGCCTTGACTATTATAGCCATAGTCCTCTGATCACTCACTGTTCAGCATCTTCTTCCGGTCGTACGTTCTCCTCGTTACGCGATCTACGAACCATCCCGTTCGTTCCACACCTCCCCCCGAAGCCGCTTACGACTCTTTTCTCTCTCCCTCCACCCCCTCACCCCATCACCACAACCCGACCCCACCGCAACACACTAAAGAAAATAAAAAGGAGCCAGGGTAAAGTGTGGAGAGCAACCCAGTCACTCGTTAGCCGAGAAGGGAATCAAAATAATTGGTCTAATCGGGCTTAACTGCTCCTGATTAGATTTGCGTTGCTCCATTCAGTCAGCCCACGCAGCCTCGTTTAATAGTCCACGTGAAGTAGCGTTTTGCGTTTACACGCCGTACTACACGCTGCGCAACGTTATCATCTTCGGGAGTCGGACGATCCGTTTGAATTTCCCGCTCTTTGTCATTGGCACACGGCGATTTACGTATAGTTTTCAAGATTCACGTAAGTTGCCGATGGTAGATTTTCTGGTATGTTGGCTGAAAGAATTTTCGAGCTGCTAGCACGACTCGCTTATGGAGAGTGGGAGTGAAGGGCGGGGGGGGGAGAGGGAGAGAGAGTGAGGGAGAGCAGGAAAGGCGAAAGAAAGAAATAGCAAGAGAATTGGATGAAAATGGAAAGGCGTTATTTATCCACATGCTATGCGTTTGAATGAAAAACTCGTCCTGCATTGCATCTGGCTAGAGATATACGTTCTTATTCAAGTTAAATGGCTATCCATTTTTTTTTCTTCTTTAAATCGTTGCAGATATCCAGAATTGCGACAGTGTCAAGATCAAGTTCGAGACTTTGCACACGATGGATTCCTCGGATACGATCGATATCGATAGCCACATGTCGGACAGGGCGAGTGTGAGTTCGAAGAACGCTGTGGATAACGATAATATGATGATGATCACGCCAGAATTATTGGGCCTCATGCCGTCGGGAAGTTCGGTACATTCGGATTCCGGCGAGACTAATGCGAGAGGGCACTCGGGTCAGTCTGGCTCGCATCATCATGGTTCCAAGTCTTGGACGCAGGAGGACATGGACGCGGCCTTGGAGGCCCTTAGGAATCACGATATGAGTCTTACAAAAGCATCAGGTGAGGATCGTCAAGTTTTTTTTTTTTTTAAGGTAAAGTGGTCCATGTTCGCAATCTTTGTAATTTTATCTTTATCCTTGTTTCAGCAACATTCGGTATACCATCCACGACCTTGTGGCAGCGTGCTCATCGTCTTGGGATTGATACTCCAAAAAAGGATGGACCCACCAAATCTTGGAGCGACGAGAGTCTGAACAACGCGCTGGAGGCACTCAGGACCGGTACCATCTCGGCTAACAAGGCTTCAAAGGCCTTTGGCATTCCCTCGAGCACCCTGTACAAAATTGCTAGGAGAGAGGGTATCAGATTAGCTGCTCCCTTCAACGCGAGCCCCACCACTTGGTCTCCTGCTGACCTGGACAGAGCCCTCGAGGCAATAAGGTCCGGTCAGACGTCGGTGCAAAGAGCTTCGACCGAGTTTGGAATTCCTACAGGAACTCTATACGGGAGATGCAAGAGGGAAGGCATCGAGCTCAGCAGAAGCAATCCGACGCCTTGGAGCGAAGACGCCATGACGGAGGCTCTGGAAGCCGTTAGGTCAGTAGTAGGAATTGTTTTTGATCTGTCTTCTGCTAAGTCTCTTTATAATCGTTGAAAATTTAAAAACTTAAATCTCTTTTACAGGTTGGGTCACATGAGCATCAACCAAGCAGCCATTCACTATAATTTACCATATTCATCCCTCTATGGACGATTCAAGAGGGGGAAGTACGAAGAGCCTGTTGTCAGTGAAATGTCTCAAGATGGCGGCAGCCCTCACTATCATCAGAGTCCTAATCAGAATCACTCCACTTCTCTACCCGATCAAATGCCTTATCAGGGCAGCTGAAACTTACCCCTATATTAGAGCACTAGATTAGCTTTTAACTAAACAAAATTCCGACGACCTGTTTTTAAGTCGCGCGGCTCGGTTACCCACGTCAGTCGTTTGGCGATTGATCTTGCAGCGTTCGCGACAACTGCGCCGAATAATTAATTTGACAGTTCTATTTTACCAGGATATTCGAGAGAGACTGGCTCGCGTAATTTTTTATTTCCTGCGTGTGGAGGGAAACACGACGTGGTTGGATGACAATTTCGTTGAACCCTATACAGTATTAAACTGATGGCGAATCGCCGTAAACAGAGATATTATACGAAACGCATTGTTTTTCGCGTCGTCGGACAATTTTGGAGGTACGTAGAATAAGTCTATGTGTAAAGGAATTATTTATAAAAAAAAATAAAAGATGAAAAAAGGAAAAATGTTGTACAGTCGGGACGGATTCTCTCGTGAAAATTCGTATTTTAACGTGAAGCTGCCTAGTTGTAAAATAAACGCACCGAAGATGCACGCGAATCGCAAACTAATCGAATCGTTTAAAAATCATGATCGCCAATGATTCCGCGTTTTTACGATGATTTGAAAATATTTGAAATTCTTCACGATATTCATCCAATCGAACACCTTCAATTTATTCATTGTTTTTTTTTAAAGATCTTTCAATCGTTCTTTTATTCATTGTCTCGTCGAAGCAAGAGGTATCTGTCGATCGTTTCATCGTGTTCACGAAATCAAGAGAAAAACATTTTTTCATGGGCATCATTGTCACATAGATTTCCAATTCTACAGCGTTCTATTTGATTGACATAGTAAGAGGCGATTCGATGATTGTGCGCCAAGAGGATCTCGAGAATCAACAAGGCAAACACAAATTGAACCAGATCTTCTGTTGATTTGCTAAGGGCGAAAAATAAAGGAAGAAGTCGTCATGAAATGACGAGCTCTTTGACGATTCACTCGTCTGGCGCGAACGAGCAAATATTTTCATGCGAAGCTAAAGAAATAAATATCTTTGCGATGAGAATTACCGCACGCGTCAACAGTCTGTATTATTGTATTTTGTAGAATGGACTGAATAGGGTATGACGATTAAATAGTTCTTTCATTTCGATGTAGATAATAAAACGTGACGGACGAGTACGCGTCACAGACTTTGGAGAGTTTTGTGGCTTTCTGGGAAAATTAGAAAATTCTTCAAAGCTCGTCAGTTGCGTATACAAAATCATTATATACTATTAATTTATCGTGCTCACAGCTATTATATTATATAAAAATATAAATATATATATACTATCTTTAAATATATGTACAGTTTATATATTTTAAATTAAAAATTAATGCAACTGTAATGGTGTTTTGCTTGGTCTCTGGTTTACCTCTATTTCTTCCTCTATCGATAGTATGTAACGGAATCCAAAATAAAATGCATTTCAATACATAATTTGAATATGGATTAAACTCAAAAATAATTATAGAAGCCAGAAAGATGTCTCTACATATTATTCGTAGTCATGGTAACTCCTTCGCGGAGAGGTAGAAGTTACGATATATTTCACAACATTCTTTCCTACCTTCGTCATTCTTTTTTCAAATTTGAAGCGCCTTTCCTTTATTATCTTCATCGTTTTCCTTCTTCCCGCGCACCATCCTACCAATCATCAAGAGTCTAACCTGGAACACTTGCGCTATGAGAGTGGCGGCAACCAGAACTATAACCAGAGATGAGTAGGAAGACGCACAACGCTACGCTTTTAGGCGATACCAAAAACATGGCGCTAAATTGTAGCGGCGAATCCGGGAGTAGGATTTCGTGATCATCTCTTCCGTCGATAATGCATATCCTGCCGTAGCCGAGTTAAACGTGATCACGAACGTGTAGTATGGCCGGCAGAGGTTCTCCGTAACCTTAACGCTGGTTTCCAGAGCAAACCTTAGAACGAGGCCGCTCGTCAGATATTGCCTAAATATTTTTCTTATAATCTTAAATTGGAGGACTCGCCGCTGCGATTCAGCGTCATGCTTTTGGTATCGTCTGAAACCGTAGGGTTGTGGATCTCCCTACTGATATCTGACGTAGCGTTGTGGATCTCTCTACTGATCTGTGCTACAACTTTCACCTATCTTCTACTCGCTTGGCACGTCCGAACTGCCCAATTTTTCTCAAGATATGTACTACTCATTTTGAATTTGTCGTCAAATAATAGCCATTAAATTTCCATTGTCTGGTTTTCAATATCTATAATTCTCTGAGTTATTGGTACAATAAATTCGGTTACCGACTACCTCAAAGTTTTCAACAACTGGTAAAATGCCTAATCTGTTTATCTTCGGTGGACGGTGGAAATATTTTATCAATCATAGAATGTTACCCATAATACTATGTGTAGGTAAAGTGAAGTTGTTCGAAATTAGGTAGTGAATATCAAATGGCGGTAGGCGGCTTTAGTGTCAGGAAGAATTCATTCGTTTTGATTCGTTATGGTATGTACGAATCATGAAGTACGTACAAGTATGTACAACATGGTACGAATGTTCAATCTGAGTGCTTCTCAGTGTATCTAGTGTGTTGATTTAACAGCGTTTTTATTCTTTTAAGGCTCTGTGAAAGTTAATGATATCTATATAAATTGAACTTCCGTATTGTGTTCTTTTTATGTGACTCAGTTCTGAAAAACGCATAGGTTATGTCGTGCTTCAATTTGCCGGCTTATTACTCTGCGGTGAAAGCGCGCGCAATTCAAAGTTTATTGAAAATCCATGTGAGAGAAAAGAATACAAAGGCATTGTACATAAAGCAGTTAATGAAGGAGAATAAACTTCTATTTGGAGACTTAGTGGAAACGAGCAAAGAAAAGAAAAAACGTTTAAAGCTTGAAAAGAAGGGTATCATTCCTGTTGCTTCAACATCCAATATCGATAGTGAAATAATTTGGGCGCAGAAAAATGGGGAAAGAAAGTTAGCACCGTTTGGACGTAATTCCACAAAAAACATTAATACAAGTCGCACCATTCGGACCAAACAACCAGCAAAGAATACTGATGATCAATCGAAAGATAACATTTTGAATTCCGCCGTTGTTGTTGAAAGTGTAGAACAACATTCGATTTTAGATACTCTTGATTCTAGATTGCTGGAGGATCAGGAGATCACGCAAAATGTTTCCACGAGCAAAACCAAATTATCGAAAGAAAAATCAATTTCGAAAACAGTTTCTACACCCGTGAATTCTACCCTGGAAAATAAAAAAGGAATTACTGGAAACGATAAAACTTTGAGTTTGCCTGACATAATAGTAAATCATATCACATCCTTTTCGATTTTTGATAATAGTAAAAAATCGATTTCGAAAGTCGAAAAATCATCAAATATTTTATCGCTCTCACAATACGAAAACGAAGAGAGTTTAATTTTTCCTAGTGTAACAAGAATATTGAGTGCGACAATGTCTGAACAGGCAAAATTAAATTTGCAACTATGGAAGAAACGTATGATACAAACGTTAGGCGAGGAAGGTTTCGCTATTTATCAAAATGGTATATACCTATTTTCAGCCAACTCAACGTCAATACTTTAATTAATAATTATTGATTATTAATTATTAATTATTACTGTTTAAAGAGTTATTAGAAAATGGCAAGCTCTTGCATTCCTCGATCCAAAGCACTCTGACAGGGACGTCTTTTGAGATACCGGAGAAGGTCAAACCGTCGTTCGAAAGTGTGCAGGACGTCCTAAAAGAAGTAACAAACGTCAAAGCTATAGAAACTCACGCGGTTCATTCAAAATTGCATTATAGAGGCATTGTGGATTGCATAGCTACATACAGGTAAAGTAGTAATCCTGTATTACCGACGGAACAAAACCCAACTTCAATAGCGCTAACAGAAACAAGATGTCGTACTGTACACTGTCAATTTTAAACACGCCGTTAGCATCCGAAGTATCGATTTATCATTCTGCCGCACGGATACAAATGAAAATACCGATATTTTCTTACTTCTGTTCCGGATGCTTATTACGCGAATAATTACCGCACAAGTTGTTACGTTACTAAAATAATGGCGAATGTCACTAATACATTTGAATCGTCAAATTGGAGCGTGTCTTTTTCATTGCAGGGGCAATCTCTGCGTGATCGACTGGAAAAAGTCCGATAAACCAAAAAGCACGATAGGCTCGACGTACGACGCGCCTTTACAGGTCGCTTCATATATCGGAGCTTTGAATGCCGACAGGAATTATTCATTTGAGGTAAATATCGATTCGACGTGGAATAATTGCTCTCTGTGAGAGGCACAGTGCCGGTTTGCCATTCAATGAAAATCCTGACGTTTTCCAGATAAAACATGGTCTGGTTGTCGTTGCCTATTCGAGCGGGAACGAGGCCAGCGTGTACGAGTTAACGCCGGATAACGTACAAATGTATTGGCGATTCTGGTTGAAAAGATTGCAGCAATATTACGCCGAGCTGAAAGACAAAAATATTATTGCAAATTTACATTAAAATATCTACGTACACGGTATTCTTATCCTATATAAATTAAATCTTCGTCAATAGAATATCTTGTACTGTATGCAACCCGGGAAATAGAATAAAATAAAAATTACCATATTCATTATATAATTACTTTACGCAACTACTAAACGTCACGCGGTACGCCGCAAGCGTTCCTACTCAGAATATATATTTTTTACATTAAAAAAATTGCAGAAACTAATATCAGACTTTTATTAAAGTTGCCTATGGAACGGTATTTGAAAAAAAATTGTAATCACGTACCTACAACAAACCCATCGTGAGCGCCCTGCCGTACAAGCAATAACAAAAAACCCGAGAGAGCTTCCATAAAAAAATAAAGTTAATGCGACCTCCCACCATACCGCTAACACATAGCAATTATAACTTTCGATGGTAACAACGCACCGCGACGTTACCCAAGCCCCAGAGTAGGCCCTATAAACATTCGCCATATAGAGGGAGGTAACCCTTCGTATGCCCCCGGGGATCGTAAACTAATGGTGAAGCTGTGTAGTGAAATTATCTTTGCTGTTTCTCTACAAACCTGAATAACTAAGGATATTTCTCTCGTGTGCCTGCATTCGTTGCTACAGTAACAGGTATATATATTCCATTATCATATTTCTATATATATTCCATCCTTTTATACATTCCTGAACTATTTTCTCTTTTCCCCAGAAGTTCATCCACGTGAAAGACATATGTCCCTGGACAAGCATGATGATTACATGTGACAAACTCAAGGATCAAATTAGCTATTATGGAACCGATTGTCAGAGTAATGCTCGTGGCAAAAACACATTCTATGAAATTAAAAGTAGATACATGGATGAAGGATGAAAGTCAGGATCACGCGTGTCATTAGAAAAATTGGGGATGATTTTTCAAATAGACTTTGACGAGATGAATTGCTTTTAATTCGATGATGGCTCTAATCCTACGTCATCAGGATCAGGTTCCATTCGTTGAAATCTTGATGAAGGACACACTATAAGTATAGGCTAAGACCAGACGTTTAGCCACGTCCCTACTGTAGTCGTTGGATGATTCTAAATCTTGTAGACTAATCCGTGATAATCCTCTAGTAACTTGGACATATTTTCACAGGGCAACGAACCCAACCCTCCTGGATATCCATGGCGATAGGGATGAAGAATCCTTAGTACGTCTTGAGATGATGCGATGAATTATGAAACTGATAACTTTTCGCGAGCCACCCTTCGTACTGGTTACTCGAGGTACAAGGGTGGGGTTAGACGGTTATCGAATTTGTAATTTATCTTGAACGAGGCAACCGCCCTTTGAGTGGGGACGCTCGTCTTAATGCATCAGCGTCTGTCGGGAGTGGAAATGGATTTTTATAAAGTACGTCGAGGGTGTGCATTATTACCATCCCTGGTGCAATTCATAATTTTCAAGGAAACACTAAAGCCGGGAACTGGCACGGCCGACATTACGTAAATTTTCTACAGCAGTAAGGAGCCATTTGAGCGTATACAATTGTATACATTATACAAAGGAGCTAATCATATCTGAAAAAGAGGGTGAATATCTGCATTAAAATAATACCAAAACTGTATATACTTCCGGTACGTTAGTTTTTCTTAACATCGAATATCATTGACACTGAAACGATTCGATGAATCTTAGCCCCCTCGTTAATTTTTGCTGAAATCTATTTTTCAAAAATTACCCAAAGAGCCTCATCCACGGTGTGCAGAGACGTAGCTACGGAAGCAGTAAAATGGCGTTTGAAGCAAAACAAAAGGCGAAGAGAAAGAGAAGCTGGAATAGAAGAGAAGAAAAGGAAGCGACAGAAAGGTACAATTTCACAGCCATTGGTTCGAGAAACGCCACGGAGGGGTACTCGTGTGCGATGAAACAGGCAGTAGAAATGCCAAGCGTGTAGTACTACCTGCCTGTACATACATAAGTACATGAGGATTCTGACTGTGGCAAAAAGTACACGTGTGACGTGGATACATTTGCGCACTGCTGCACATATGAGTAAGTAATCACAGGGAAGGAAGTGAGGAGCGAAGAGTACTGGTCGTGGACCTGGACGAAGAGCTTCAGTATATCCATGCTAAGGTGGTAGACCTGGAGGTGTGGAAGCTGCACTGCCAATCGGGTGGACTGGGTGAAATCATCGAGACAGAAGCCGGGCGCAAAAGGCTAAGGGAGAAAATCGCATGCCCGATGTGGCAGCGAACGAGCTCTGTTAAATGAGGCTAACTCTGGAACTCCGAGCTGGGCGCGGTCCCGACTGAAATCGATTTTGGAAAGACGAGAGGAGGGATGCTGAGAAAGTAGAGAGGATGAAAGTCAGAGTCGGCATAGGGGGAAAGACGTGACAGGGATTATGAGTGATTTTTACCTTTTTTTTTATTTATTAATAAGTTATCCTCTTTTCTCACTTTAAACTTTTCCTGTTTCTAGAATTTATTTGATCGACAGTCTGCTTTGTACTGGGTCTTTGAAACTTTTTTTTTTATAGGGAATTCTTGTCCCAATTGCAAAGGGTGGCATCTGATGAGAGATACGAAGTCGGCTTACAAATATGTTTTAGGAGGTTGGTATCAATGACTGTGTTATGAGGATACCTTTTTCCTTGGGGATCGTGGATAGGATTCTTCCTCAAGGGTTTCAGTCCTGCTACGTGGTGTCGATAGTGGATGATACCTTTGGACTGAGGAGAGATTTTATTCAAGATCTTGTAGACTCGGGTTCGAATAACCTTGTGTAGTGACAGCTTTATCGAACAGGGGGATGTTCCAACCCTCTCGGGTAGTGGAGTATCGACGTATGGACAATCTCCATCCTTGACGCTGAACTCGTCGTGAGACTTTCCTCCATGAACGGCAGACAATTTTCGGGTGGAGGTAACCTACCCTGTAATTCAGGGATGGTTTAGCGTCGAAGGGTCAGCCATAAAGTTCGTAAGATCATCTATAAAATCACCCTGATAGTAGACCATAGTATATACGTGTCGTACCATCGAACGTGTTTCACCCTAGACTCTTTTACCCTTCATTACTTAATTTCCTTGGCGTTTAATGAGAATGGACCCTTTTTACTTTCTCGTTAAGCGTTTTATGTAAAGAAAAATGTTAATCTCGCGTCTAGATAAATCATCCGGAAGATGGACCACTTGCAGTCTGCTGCACGATCATGAAACTCTTGCAGATGTTAGATAGAGAAATAAAGAATTTAGATTAATTTTAGGAAGCGTAACAAAATTTGAAAAAGCGTATTTTGGATTAAAAACGTGTTTGGGTGATAAGAAAATTTGAATTTAGTAGCAAAAGAAAATTCTTACGTAGCGAATGAGAAATATTCGTAATCCAAGGGGATAGAAGGAAGGAAAAAATAAATTCGAAAAAGTTTAATTAAGAAGTTACATTTCGTCAAGGTACAAAGACGACTTCATTTGTTTTCATGAACTTTTTTTACTCCGTGAAACGAGACTTCACTCTCCTTTACTTACATTCGACAATAGGTTAGCGCGAAACACTAAAAGAATTTGTTTCTCGGTCTCTCTCGAACCTTCCTCGTACTTTTTTTTTTCATCGTCTCTTCTCAACTTTCTGCCACTTCTCCGCCTTTTGTCCTCCGTCTCCGTCACAAGTAAAGGGGAGGTCCGTGACGTTTTTAGAGTAAAGTTGTTTTCACGAGGGGGAGTCTAACAAAGGCATTTTGCGGGAGTGACTGGATGGAATAGCTACGCAAGGGCGTACAACGGTAATTAGATCACCCGGTAGAATGTAAGAGAAGATGCGTACAATCAGGAAATTGGTATACATACCCGGAGACACTTTGGCTAATTTATTTTAATCGGATCCTCGATATGCAAACGAGTGTCGCCTGTGATGGAATCGACTTTGCAATCTAACCTAACCTTTAACTAGTCGCAATGCAGGTACGTACGAAAAAGTAAATTTATAGGTTAGAACTTATTTTTCGATCAATCTGTCATCTACTGGACCAGTGACAGATACCTGCATCTCTCTACAATCCATTCAAATAGTCAAGAGAATTTTCTTCAATTCCTTCAGCATATTTCCCGAGAGTCCTGCAGGTCAATTCCCGAACTCACCGAATCACATTCCCCAGTCGATAACCAGGATAACCGCTTGATGGTTAGTCGATGGTTAGTTGGAAAGAGGAATTTCGTAATGGAGATGTCTGTGGAATACGTACGGTAGGCAGAGGGATGGACGAATTCTGGTTAATCTTGGGTTTAGTGTACGCTGCTCGTCGCGTTCAACCCTGCTAATGGAAGGTTAAGCCAGCTGATCCTGGGCTAACCTCGTATACCCCTCGAGCAAGGATATCGAAGGCTCCTTTCAGTATAGTCAGGATTATTTGCTTCAGGTCACGACATAGCTGCCCCTGAGATACGGCTTTTCCAAGGTAATAAACAAAATTGAATTTCCCGCGTTCCAAAAGTATCCATGGATTTTCAAAGAGGGAAAACAAAATTGCTGAAATTCCTGGAATTTTCAATTTGTTCAGAGAGAGTTAGAGGGAGAGTTAAAAAAGTGCCCTCCAATACGACCGATTAACCACCACTATGTTTTACAGATCGCTGATCCTGGTACGAGATATTTTTGAAAAATCCTTTGGATCGGAAGCATTCCTTAATCACAATCTTGTGGAGATGACGTCATACAGAACATAATGCATCCAAGAGGGCGAAACTCCTTGGCGATTTTCAGAGGTGCTTAATGCCTCTATAGAAAATAGAGGGTGAAATAGGTACGAAGTAGTATTTAATTTGTTTCCTAGGGTGTTGCTTTGGATTCCCCATTAGGACCTGGAAAAGGGCTGGGCGATTTATGCGACGAGAGATTATCTTGAAAGATAAAAGGAGAGCTTGAGATAACCACGAGAATGCCTAGGGTTCGCTGCAAGCAGAGGTTCAACGGGGACAGATCGAATTTATCACCCATCGACCTACTTAGACACAGTGGGGTGAGTCGAGGTGATATGGGGAGGAAAACTTTTGTAATTGCACCAGCAATCGCTGTGCTGCAAATACATATCTACTGTGTTCAGATTCCTCTTGTGGCTTTTGGAAATTGAAGTTTACTTTATCACCAAAGACTCCAACTAATTGGAAAAGCATTAATGGAACTGTCAAAGGTACTCGAATGACTATACTCAATGAGAATTAATATTATACCCCATACAAATTCAATTTAAACATAGAACGTCGAGCGTGCTCAAAAATCTATGGGGATATTTTTTTTAATAATTGGCTACTTTCTATTCTCATTATTTCCAATACATCTAGCTTATATGGTACATTAATAAAATGTAATTGGCTGGCTTATAGATATACGAGTCGTGTATCTTCCATGGGGTACCAATGGTTGGTATCGTCTTTATACTCTACAAGTATTTATTTTTATAGGGTTTTTCTTCGCCAGGCTAGGGACAACCCTGCGATCTTTCCTCGTCCCGCCATGGTCCCCAGTACTGCTACGAGAAACCCCGTGCACGCTTAATGGTGTTACGGAGTTGCCGTGGCAACGAAACCCTATGGAATCACCTCGCGCACAGTGGAAAGCCCATTTATCCTCGAAAAACATTATAAGAACGGCAAGCCACTGTTATACGAAGCTGTTCCGTTTTTCCCTATCTTTTCCATAGTAGGACGGAAAGTATACAGGCAGCATAAGTAACGCGTTTTCACGGGCTGAATTTTACTTTGGTTTCTTTCTCACTTTCCCCTCTCTCCTTTGTTCTCACCAGACACTCCTAGAGAGAACCCCATACAGATTGGCAACTGTGAGAAAAATACCACGTGAAGTCAGAAATCATGATTCGCCCTATGCCTGTCGTGGCACTATGGGTTTTCAACATATTACTATATATCATGTAAAATTGCAATATTTCTTAGCCCTGGGCATTCCTAACCTGCATTTACAACCCTCAGTATACTAGAATCATGTCTGCACATACGTGTACGAACCAACGTGTCGTGCTTTGGGTATTGGACAAAAGCTTCCTCTTTACATATTTTACAAGTGGATTTCCCTGACCGACTTGTCGCCAGCAGTGGCCATTTTTGCTTCGGTCTGTACTGCATACGTAAAAAAGATGGGTGAAAAATTCAAAAAATTTATTAACGTTGTCCAGTCTGACGTCATCAATAAAAAATTAGATATGTACACCCGGGACAAACAAAAATAGAATTTTCTCTCTGTGTATGAGAAAATATAAAAATGCCACTTTTTAATATCACAATGGATCCATGTATTCCTACCCCCTCTTTCTGCGTGTCCACTCATCCCCTGGGAGTTTTCGGGAGATTCATGAGCTACATCAGTATATATAGGGTGTCTTGAGTGGAGAGTCGGAAGTAGTTAAATAAAATAGATTCGAAAACAGGAACCCTTTGCGGATTGCTCGCATGTCAAAATACCGAGCAATTAACCCCTGGGGGATTTTAGAATAGGATCTAGCATCCCTTTGGCATATAACACTTTAAGGGTGCACGTAGCGGTCTCCTCTACGGCCGCAAGGGAATTACTAAGGATTACATGAAAATTCTATTATCGTCTTATGGCGTTATTTCTACCCTGTCTCGACGCTCTGCGACTAACGTAGCAAATCAATTCTCATTATATGGTCATGATGCTTGTCGTCGCGATGCCCACCGTCGCAAATAAAATAAAGGTCCACGAGTACCCGAAGAATAGTGAAAAATAATATTTAAAACGTGCATCAGAGAGCAGCTAATAAAAATGCAGAGATGAAGACTGCAACAGGATATATTATTGTATATATATACATTGTACGTGTATTTATATATGTCAAAAAAATAACAGAGTATGTATCTCTTATTGTCACAAAAAGTACCACTTCAGCCGCCATAAGTACACTTAGTCGTTAACCTAGTAATACTCGTAAAAACCACTTTTTTGTTCTTTCAAAGTTTTTCTTTTTCCCATCGCTTCTCTTCTCTCTGTATCGTTCTCTTCTTATACACACTTTTTATCCGTCTCTTCGTTTCCATGTTGCTCTTTTTTTTAATATGCATACTTCTCGAGCGCAATGACTTGTGATAAGGAAAAGTATCCGCTAGATGGCAGCACTGTGCTCGAGTCTCCTACGTAATTACAAATTGAATCTGTCCGCGTGTGCTTAGCGTCCGGGCAGGAAACGAACAGTCCGCTACGTCTACTCGAGACGAGTGGCTCAGACGGAGCAATTTTAATTAAGAAAATTAAGCTATTTATCTCGAAGTTTAAGCAGCGCCGCGTAGCGGTCATAATCGGAATACAAAGAGGGTATATATCTGACCCCGGGACCATTTCTCTGGGTACGTAACGAGTACCGGCTAATTGGCCCGGGAAGTTTATTAAAGCGAAAACCATTGAATTCGTTAGTACTGTAAAAAAAATAGGAAAAAAAGTAGGAAATTGAGCGAACGAGAAAAAAATATATCAAACCATTTCACATTGATTTTTCCGGTAACATTCAAACAGCAAGTTTCTGACTCTTTTTTTTTACCTTTCACCTACCCCACAAGTCTAGCGCATGATTCTCTAACTTACGTCTGGCGCCCTTTTATAACAGCCGCGAATTTACGAAATTTATCGCGGAACCACCCCCTAACATCATCCCTTGCGGGATATTGAAATTTTCGTCACACACCAACCAACCCCTCCTTAATGTAGGTGCACGACAAGCAATGTCCGTTATTGCGGAACGGAAGTCGCACCTATATATATATATACATATCAGCAAGGTTCCTTGTTTTCTTTTTACGAGGGCACGCGCAAGTGTGAATGGAATATACATGAGATTCCGAAGGGTGCACTTTTCACCCCTGGGCACATCGTGCGCACTCGATTTACTTATGTACAGAATTTTCGTACCATTTCACATTGATACGCCCCTGGAGACTGGCAGGTCCGTCTGAAAGAAATATCCCTTAATCTCACCCTAAAATTCCGTTTAGACGAAGGACCCACGCACTGTACATCTCATATGACATAGAGGATCGACTTCGAGGAGTTAAACAAAGAAAGCAACTATAAAAATTCGAGTCTCCATATGCCTTCTACCCAGTCTGACCTCATTGCTCATTACAGCACAAAGAATGCACACGCATCAACAGCTCGACCTGACGCCATTACCATACGCAGTGTTTAGGCTTCGAAAAGTGTGGCCCAGTCACGTTCACGTTATTCGAGTCGTTGTTTTCTAAATAAACTGAGCGTTCCTATCAGCGGGGTAAAAATGATTAGTGCAGCGAGCCGAGAGTCGACTGACGTCCGCCATCTTGTCCCATAAAAGATCCCTTTCACGTATATTATATGAATATAGATCGATAACTCAAGAATATACCTATATACGACATTGAATAAATATACACGTAATATAGTATACATATCTTATCCGCATAAATAGTATATACATATAAAATAAATACATTTGTTCCGAAACGAACGACACCATCCCCCTAGGGACTTTTTTTGAAACTATATAGCCACTACGTATGTTTATACTACATAATATAGCACTTCTCCGTTTCGTTCCGTTTGACAGGTTTAAAAAGCCAACCGATTCCCGCCACGGATCCTATATCCCAGTCGAAGTGTTTCGAGGGAAATGACGCGAGTGTCAGTTTCGTAACGTAGGGAGAGTCGAAAAAGCGACCACACGCATTCATTCTTGTCCCGGTTGCGAAGTTGCGAGAGTCGAACCGCAGATTGATGCGTCGAATTATATTTGTCACGCGGAACATCTGCCGTCTAAATTATGTGTTTCATTTAGTATACAAGGGGCATCCCTAGGAGTGAACCCTCTTTACTTTGAACCGCTATGACCGTTTTCGAGAACCGCAATGTAACCCTATGGGTCCAACAGTTTTCAGCTTTTAGGTTAGGAACAGTGCTTGCCTCGGTATACGGTTCACCATCGCGTAACGGATAACGAAGATTGTTATAAATGTCCAGTATACGTACTCTTATATACGGTGACGTAATCATCACGTTCTTCCGTTAAATTCTCACGTTTTTTCTGCTAATTTTGTCTTTTTACCCATAAATTTGATCGGGCGTGAATACCCGTCAATCTTAAAGTTCCCTACACACTCGTCGCTCGATGCGGATCAGCATACAGTATGTCCATATCCAAGATGGCAGTGAGTGTCGCGATGACACTTTGTTTACGGGAGGAAAATGTGTTAAAGAAATGTGGTTCTGCTATGGGACGCTATAGATATTGCATATATCTATGTATGTATACATATATAGTTCACAGGGAAGAACGGTATCGAACCATGTGCAGTTTCTCTGGCGCAATTCCCCGTGGATTCCTAGCGTCCCGGCATCCGGGCGCCGTTACGTTGACCCTGACGTCGCGACGTCGCACCATGGATTTTGATGCCTTCTTTTTGGTATGTTTTACAATACTTGTTGTCTGTAGCAATGAGCACTGTATATGTTGTAAGGTATTTTGTTTGAATGCAATCCAGGCGAATCTTAGAAATAATTTTGACTTCCTATACCGGAGATCGATTGTTCATGAATTCATAATGACGTCACTCACTGTCTATCTCTCGCTCTCTCCCTCTCGTTATCTTTGGGATGCTTGAGTAACGCGTATTCCATATACTTGTATATGGGGTTCACGGCATCCTATGAATTATGCATATTTTCCGCGATACGAGTGCCTGAGTGATAGGGGAGTCGTTGGGTTTGACAGGCTGTAAATTAGAATGAAAAAATTTCCTAGAAGGTAATGCTTTGTTTTATGTGATTTTCAGATTCGTGAATATCTATGGGAACTCTTTGTGAGGACAATCCGTATTGGAACAAGATGAAAAAAAAGGAGATGAAAAGAGGATCTGTGTTGAATGAGATTTACTATTTGAAATGGACTTTCCATTTGGGATGAGCACTTCCTGATTTTTACTATCTTGTCGAGCATTGTTGATCTTTTGTTCTTTGATCGTATCAAAAAAAAAACGACACTTGCACGTTTTCATTCGTAGCATTGACTTTGATATAATTTTTTAATTAATTTTTTACCAAAACAAAAGACAGAAGTCGAATATCCGCTTCCGTATCTGTATTCCATTTTTATATAAAATATATATATATACAGCCAGTCTGTAACTAGATTAATAGTAGTGGCTGTTTGTAAAAAACAAAAAAATTGTGTATTCCAGTTTAATAACTAGAAAGGCAAAACCTATTGGGAATACGGATGCCCATGGACGACCACAGTATATTGCAGCCAATAAACGTAAAGCATGAAATATTGCTTATCGGTTTCGAGGGTATGCGTGACGAAAAATACGAATATCCTATTCGCATTTTATAGGCCGACTGAAATATTGCCAG
Source organism: Trachelus tabidus (assembly GCA_030142655.1). Lineage (NCBI taxonomy): Eukaryota > Metazoa > Arthropoda > Insecta > Hymenoptera > Cephidae > Trachelus > Trachelus tabidus. Next base: position 1,534,337 of record JARQTI010000420.1, on the reverse strand, counting down.
GTGAATGGTGCGAAATAGAGAAAACTGATTAAAGCAACGAAATATAGAAAGAGTAATTAAAAAAAATGTTAAAGCCAAGCGTTTGAATATTTTCTCACAGTCAACTGCAATAGCCATGCGATATACAGTAGAATCAAACATTTTTCACGGATTGTAATTTACCCAGCAATATACTCTGTCGTACATGACTGCTAATAACTGTTATCATCGAGGGGAAATGCATCGCGATCGATAGACACGTGTGCATATATGCACTGCCTATTCCTGGTGCATCTGTCAAATTTACCCTTCCGCAGGTTCCGCAGGCTAATAATTCTCCCAGCTCGCTCGACTAACTTCATCCCTAACAGAAGCCTGGAGTTACGAGGGCTACTATAATGCTACTATATGTATATACTGTACCATGGTATAGTACGCACAGTAGAGTACGAAGCATATTGCGCAACGCGTACCAAATTATTACGCTACGTCAAATTATACGTATCACAGTTGTGCGCAAATATAATAAATATATTGAGCCGTAATACTGCACTTTGGACATAAGTGCACGATCCGCCTTATGGCAGTGTTTTTCATGTGTTCGCTACATTTGCTCAGCTTATCACAACTATACATCACTGATAAAACGAGCGATTGACTTTAGTGTGCTAAACTCTTGAGACGTCGAGACAGTCGCCATTTATTTAGTACAATTACGAAGGGAGTGTCTGCTCGAGAGAGGCTTCCGTAGACTGTTGCTTACTTTGATATATTTTTAAGATTCTCTTTCAGCTGTAGCATCTTCATATTATAAAATTATCATAGCTCGTATAGTTTCCTTATGTGATCCTTATATAGTATTTGACTTCCTTCGGTATCTCGAGGCATTCCTAAAATCCGGCATTGATTCCCTGGAAAAGTTAATTCATCAAATTCCCGAGCGTGGCAGCACAACATTACGATATTAACCTAGATAGTCGTTGGAGGGTGTCCAGATCTCCAGAGGCGGACGCCAGAATTCCGGGAGTTTCCTTCGGAAAGAATCGCCATGGACATGACATCAGGATAACTTTTTTTTTTACCACGACATGTGTTCATTTGTGCTTGCAATAAGTTTGACAAGATGAGAAGTGTCGAGGTTTCCAGAACTTATAACCTGTCCATGTAAATTTCCGATATCGGTGAGGTTGACTGTATAGGGTGAGAAAAGAAAATCTCTCTCATAGTCACCCTGTCCTTGTCCTACTTATCTATAAATAGATGTACGCTTAATCGCGCCGCGGGTAGTCCCTGAGAAACTTAATTAAAATTCAATACGTAAATGGAGGCAATATTCTAAAAGCAATAATTGCATTAGGCACTAGGCCTGGATGTTTGCCCATAATTCAAGATCCCGTTGCCCATCTATTAGACGTCTGTATGCACAGAGGGTCCCTTTATTTAAATGTTTCTGCACCAACCAGCCCTTCGTTTTTTTTCTCTCCTTCGTATATCGTTACTTTTCAGACACCAGTCTGACTGCCTCGCAGCGGCCGCGCGCACGTGCGTACGAGGAGGAAAAATATTTTATAGAATTTGAACAACTGTCCAACTACCTTCGATTACTTAACCGCTCAATGGATGCTCTTGAATGAATATCATCCGTATTACTGATTTTTGTAGATCCTTACCGACTATGGGTACTCATTGGGGATTAATGGAAAAAAATCCTCTGGCTGTAGGGTTGCATTGTATTGTGTTGCACTTTCTCTCTTTCCTTTCCCTTCACCATAGAAAATATTGATCTCTCTTCAACGTTTAACAAGCGCATTACGTTAGCCCCTTTTAGAAGATCACACTTGCGACTTCAATGGTCCATGTAATCGGATTAGGCTACTACAATACACCACACTCTGTTCTTCACTAGCAGCAATCCTGTTGCAAATGTATAACGCTGCACGCGAATTGCATCTGTCCAAGTGTGCTTTGCCGTGGTGCATATGTCTCGTGTGGGCACAAAGGTACAGGGTCGAGGTTGACAGCGTGAAAAGGGGATGCTGTGAATTTTTTCAAATTTTCCAATAGGACGCCATTGGCAGTTATTAGCCATGAATTAGCAGGCCCGATCGATCTGACAGCAGGATACCAAGCATGGCGATACTAGCGTTGCTGCATGCTGTAAAAAATTGGTGAGAATTAAATTAGAAGAAAAATATTGTTTATACATCTTTTTCATTTTTACTTAACTATGTGGCTCATAAAAACGTATGAAAAATAAATACATCGTTGCGAGTCAAACTTCCGGCTTCCGTCGTACCAGTGTTTACGTATGTCTTACGTATAGCTATGTGTATCCGACGTAAACAGACTGACGACAATGCCTTCTTTTACGGATAAAAAAGAAACGAGTTCTGTCTGCTCTCCGATGTTTTTCAGTAACCCCCTAGAAAAATAACACCATACTTCGCGGTAGACCAAACAAGTATGGCTACTCTCCCCAGGACGTCTGCACTTTCGTCATCCTCCAGTGATCGATATCCTTTTGATTCTTTCGTCTGTGTCTCGAGACTGAAAGTTACCGTAATGAAAGTTCGACTAAAGGACATAACAGTCATTTCGAGAATAGATCAAAAAAATACTGAAAAAAATATAACGTCTTCATCAGGAGGTCGCTGGGAGGCTTTTCATTGGCACAGGACATTTTCTCGTCTTCCAGTCTGTTACCTCAGAAGATTTTCAGAGGCTGCGAGCCAATGAGGTATATTTTCCTTTTTTTTTCCATCTCTCTTCTGTCTACGTAGCAGCTCTCTATTTATCTCTGTCTCTCGCTTCCTCCCGTTTATGGCTTGGGGTAAACTAGCTCGACCTCTCTTTCTTACTCGTACTACGACTTTACCACCACGTTCCTCTTCATCGCTCTTACATGTCTGTCCTTTTGCGCAGGACGAAACCAGATAGTCTTGCTCTCTCTGACTAACGTTAGATCCTCTCAGGCAAACGGCGCCCGCCTGGCTGCCTGCCTTACAGGCGCCAGGAAGCCTGCTCCAATACAGAGAGAATCTCGACATCATTCGTTTCGTACCCCCCGCCAACCCCTTCACTGGCTTTTTGTCCCTTTGACAGGCGGCTCGTGTCTGATTTCAATGCTGGAAATCATTGCGTCGTTGATCATTGATCATTTTAAATATTTAATAATAGCATAGTCATAAGTGCATTGACTTGAGTGCAGTATCAGCGCTCTTAGGTAATAAAGAGCATTGCTCATCCTCCTTGGATTTACTTTACTTTTCAAGCATCCTTCAGACTCTCTAGATCCTAGAAGATTTAAGTATTTAATAACCGTTCCCTCTTGACTTGAAATACGATACTTACGGTAGGATCATTCATAACGTGACTTATTTTTTTTTATTTTCTTGTCCCTCTTCTTCGCATCTGTCTTCAGGTTCTCCCTTTCTATCCTTTTAACCCACGTCGCGCATTTCACGACGTTATTGTCTCTTAGTTTTTACGAATCGCAGATGATTTATCGTGCGCTTATTACGAATCTTCGTTTTATCGGGACTTGCTGTATAATGATAAAATTTTCAAGATAATTATTTCATCAGATGATATCCGTTAAAGAATAGAATTTAATAATGAAAGTAGGTGGTATCTGTTACCTCTTTAAATTTACCGCCGAACACGAAATACCGGAGGCTTTGTGTACTGTTTGCAAATTTCCGAATGATAAGAGTGATTTAAATCCATCTGACAACTATTCGAGATTCCATGCAATTGTGTGCTTCAAGAGCAACAAATTAGCTGGAAACTTCAGAGTAGAGAAGAAGTAGGTATGTAATAGTGAAAAGGAAAAAAAAAAGGGACTAACCTGACTCCTCGTTGACGTAAACAACAGCGTGACAAATGATAAACAAAAAGTATCTCCGTCCAAAACCACCCTAACAACCTCACGCATTTCAACGCCTAGCAAGAGACAAGAACCCCCTGCCGAGTCAGGCCCAGCATCCCTCTTGACGGGCATCAAAGTGTTCGCAGTAAAATTAAAGAAATTGCCAGTATTTCATGTAAAAAAAAGACCAAATTATAACGTATAAACAATATGACAGCCATAAACTTCTATTTACCCACTTGATACGCTGAAAGACATTTTTCTCCTATGAGGATTTGATGATTCGCATTGCGTAACAGGAACGTGACTTCTTATCAGAATCTGTGTCATTCCGCGTACTACAAGGAAATTGAGAACCAACCATGATATTTCGTGGAGAAGAAAATAGTTATAAAACCACTAGATAAAATAGGACAAGTCGTAGCCTCGCAAAGTATGTCCAGTGACGTAGTGGTGTATTGAACGGCGGCGTCAGTCTCCTGGAAAGAGCAGGCAGTGTTACCAACTGTTGGAAATTCTCGGCTAGTTCTCCGTGGGTGCGGTTCTCCACTTCGTCCATTTCCTACCTCGGCTGTACCTGCTTGCCTTTAAACGGCGAACGTAACCGAACATAGCCGAACGTCGAGCCGACAGGCCTCGAATAGTTCCCCCGCCACAGTCCGAAATCGGCCGTCGTGACGACAGTACGTAGATCAGCACGATACCTAATGTCTTATCATACTTAGTTCGATCGTCGGTTTATTAGCAGTAACTCGTACTCGCGAGTGTGTCAGTGGATGCAGCGTGTCGTCGAATAATATTAGCTGAACCAAAAGACACAAGATTATTCTCGCCATGGCAGCAAGTGGACGTGCGGCTGCTGTTCTCGTGCTCTTACACCTTACAGGTGAGTGATAAACAATTTTCTATAGTCTAACGTCTTCCTTCATTTCTTTCAATCGTCTTGCCTTTCTTTATCGAAGCGTTAATTGTTACTTACGAAACATCCATTGCTGCTACTCTGACTGGAATTTAATTCTTTATCGTAAAAGTTCAGTCGCGTCTCCCGATGTGCGCTGCTTCCTTCATTTCGGGTTCAAATCTACAAGTGGCGGGATCACATTTTTCGAATTACAAATGGCCTCGGTAACTGCGTAAATGTCATTTCTTTTTATATTTACGAACAATTCTTATGGGTCTCGCGAAAGCTTTTATTGCAGAACGTTAATGTGCCAACCTTGTACTTCATCTAATTTTAAAATTCACCCAGGAATAATTATTAGTTATCTAAGCATCTAGCAAGTTTCAGTTTCCTGGTTTTACGCGATATAATTTAATTAGAAGGTTCAGACTCATTAGATGAATACCTAAACGATTCGAGGCTCTACCGGTGTACTATTAACGTAGGTGTAAGAGTGCGTGACACATTGCGTTATCTATATCGGATTTTACTACAATGAATCAGCCGCGGAATTTCATTGAATCTCACACGGCTGAAATCTACTACGAGTAACAAGCATGGCTGCCGTGTCGCAAAATTCTCCTTCAGAACCCTTCATGACACGTACTTTTCACTTGGAATCGATTCGTCGCATCTTACGATTCTTTTCATGTCTTGGCCAACGCGTACAATTAATTTGATCCATACCGTCCGCAGCTTTGGGAAGTTTCCTATTTCAACACGGTAGACCCAAACGTTTGAAGAAAAAATAGTTATTTCAGCAGTAGATATTTTTGCGTTAGTACTGCTACGATTAAAAATACACATCCTAGAAGAAGTATCTCTATATATCGTCGTAGTTCTCGGAATCAGGGTTTTCCGCTCCGTCGAATAATATTTCCTCAGTCAATATAAAGTCAGGATAAATCAGGCATTACTGCATCTGGAATATACCGGACGAATTACAGCATCTACATATTTCTCCTTGTCAGGTAGCCATTTCTCGAAGCTCGGGCAGTTCACGATTATTTTGATGCCATCAACAAATTCGATATCCAGGAATTCTAATGTTTGTGGCGTACAGCAAGAATATGAACAGACCAATATCTTGGCTCGTATTCAAGAGTTAAATTAAGACGAAGCCCGTTAAATATTATTCAAGAAATTTTACCAAGGAAGAGGAACAAAAGTATTCCGACGGCGTCGTAGCCGGCAGGATGCCTTACACCTGAACAAACAGTTTCACCTGCCACGGCGCCAAAATTCACCTTGCTCTCTCGAGAATCCTTCACGGGCCACAGAATAGGATCCTAAAACCCCGGAGGAGGCTTCCTTACAACAGGCAATCAGGAAAAAGTTAGCAACAGGAGTTACCTGAAAAGTGACCCTGGTTCTTTGTCCCAGTTGGGTCGCCCGAGGATGATTTCAATCTCTCCCCCAGGCGATGTTAATCCTAGAAAAGGAACTCAAGTGCACCCAGCATAACCAACTGCTAGTGAGAATCGGGCAGAAGGTAGATTCAGGGTACTCGTAAACTACCTTCGTCCTTCGTTTTACGACTGTCATCCTCTACTTGTATCCGCACCGTTGAGAAACAGCCAGCGCCATTAATTTCATATCGTTCCAACTCGTTGCCCTTTGTCTGTCCTTTATTTTTACCTACTTCTCAACGTCCCGATATTCTCTTTTTCGTTGTTCTCCATCACTTTTCTCTCTTGTCTCGCGAGCTTCGCTCTCCTTTAGAAAACATCGGCAAGCGGCCATGCTCGACGCTTGCATTTTACAAACGGCCGTTGGAGAGGAGAATACCGTTGTCGGACCGTTTCACTTTCAAACTGGCGGATGGTACAGTCTCTGTTCAGGTATTACGAGTATAGTGTAATATGGTATAGTATGGTAGTGGCATAGTCTATATCGTACTCCTGTGTATACATACACACACACACACAATGGGAGAATTCTCTTTCGCGCTTTTGCGTTTATCGGTCTCGTGTCGTGCTATTCCTTCTGGCATTCCGCTGTGGTTCTCTCTGGGGTATGCGTAGCGCGAAGAGAATTACGGCGCCATTGAGAAAAGTCCTCCGACGCGAATAAAGAGGGGCAGCTATTCTTTAAAAAGAATAAAGGGACCCGAGTGTCCTTTGGCCTCAAGCGTCTCTCGAGACACTTACGTATCTTAACGCTGCTACTCAATCGCAAATTACGAAATTTTTCGGAATTTTTTTTCATTTCTCTCCTGAGGTTCTCCAAGTGAATTTCCATCACCGATTGAAAAAAAGTTGAAGAAGAAAAGATTATTATCGTACCTAAGCAAAGAGACGAAAAATGGGAAACAAAAACTTGGTCGCGATTTCCCAAAAAATGCAATGCCAGGCCCATGCTCATGGAAATCGCGTATTACCTCAATCGGCAACTGGCTTTATTTCGATAAAAAATTATCAGCGCGATCAATACAATTGGTCCCGGTCATTCCTTCTCAACGGTCAATCCGTAATCGAAATTTCCCACGATACCTTTTCCAATTGTCTATACTATACTTATAGCAACAGCTACCTCGCGTTTAATCAGTCGCAATCGTCCCGTACCGATATCTCTGATATCCCTACTAAGAAATTTCTTCCTTATCGACGTACCACCGTTTAGCGACAACAATGAAACTCGCACGTATCACTTTGACACGCGATACACCATTATTGATACTTCGTACTCGTTCTCGGTAACCGGTTCAGAATTCTTCCAAAGAAGTGTCCCGATAGTCGCCACTACAGTTTACGTAGCGACGCTCCGCGTAATAGGAGCAATGCCAATCGCCACAGTGAATGTCTAATCGGATTTCTATGCTAACGGGGAATTTTCACAGCCGTTAGCCGTGAACATAATGGTTGCGGCTTTAGCAATTTTTGTATAATTTTTTTCGCTCCTTGGTTTTTTTCTTTTCAAAAATCTTTTTCAACGCTTCGACGCCTAATCGACGACCTTTTCGAGAAACAATGTACTCTCAGGACCATAATCGTCACTGCACACGAAACGCACGATCAATGATCTCCCGGGATGATTTTTATCTGTATACGGGAATCTTGGTACAGCCGATTGTTTGGCGTACGCACGTTTCATTACGCGTACACCGAAGTATACTATAACGACGGGAGTATAGTATAGTAAAAACAGTAGAAATACAGTCCGGTACTATTAATCGGTGAAGGGGACTGCACGCCATTCGTAAATAGCTGGTAAGAAAGTCACGTGCATCGTCTTCCGAGGCATCCTTAATAATATGAGATTCGATGACGTCACGGGATAGACGAACCAGAGGATTAACCGTACTTGACGTGAATTAAAGTCTACCAACCACCCACGAGTATGGTCGTATGGAGGCCATAAGGGAGTGAGTGGCATGTACGTATTACTAAAATAACATTAACCTTACGTTTACGATTTAGTCCATACTCTGGATTCTGTGCTGTGTCTGACGACAGAGAGAGAGAGAGAGCGAGAGAGAAAATCGTATCGAGTTACCTTCATTCTTTTTTATATGCTCGCCGAGTCTTATTAGTGAGGTTAGGTTAGGTTTCGGAGAATCGAGTGCTTAACGGACGTTGAGTGGAAATTTTCTTTATTTTTTTACCTCAAGGGTCGGCGGGGGAGGGGGTGGGGGGTTCGGTATTGAAAAATGTTACCCAAATGCGTTTCAACTCGTTGATAATATGTACTTAGTCCCAATCTTCGTGGAGAATCCTTCGACGTGTGTCATACGCGTATCTTGCATAGACGCGCGCATGCGCACTAGGTGCGTCCGTTCCACGGTTATAACAGTCCGCTTGGAATTTGAATGCTCGTCAAAGTGACACGCAGAGCTTCGTCGTTCGGTGAAAAGCATGGTCGGGACTATGCGTGGATGCGGAACGAGAACCGGAGAGACGAGAAATAAAGGGACGAGAAAGATATGAACGACGAAGAAAAAAGAATATATATGATAGAGAAGGCACACGAAGCCAAAGGAGAGGAACGCGGTGAAGATGACTAGCCGCGCACAAAAGAGCTACCGAGGACGTGACGCGTTTGAGGTTAGGTGTGGCGCTGGAGGTTTGGGTTAGGAGTTCGCTATCCACAGTGTCGGGAGAGAAACCCTCTCGTGGGTCTTGTGAAAACCTGTTTTGGATTTCTGCCAGCACAACCTGCCGTGTCGACCTGGGCACCCGCACCTGTAGGGACAAAGGGGGCCCTTCAGCTTTTCAACGGGCCACCTTCCAAAACGTACAGATAATGACAGTCGGGCGTGCATACCGGGCGTTCCAAAAAGTCCAAACGACCACCGATTCGAAAGCAGGGTAATTATCCTCGCGCGAGATCAGCTCTTTTGGATTTTCTCTTTAAGCTTCTTTTTTTCTTTTTCGTTCTTTCCAGTCACGTACCTCACGCAGTGCAGTGTGTTATGGACCCTCCCTGGTACCTTAATAACTTTTTTTTTCCACTCTTCTCCTCTATTAATAACAGACCTGTCCGACCGTTACCGTACAGTAACTACTGTTAACCCAACGCGATCTGCTCGGTTAACTCTCGAAGCCTAGACTTCCAGACTCTTGTTATTATCAACGGAGGTCAACCGTGTCTCCTAGCTTGCACTTCCGTTAGCCACCGCGCTTACTTCCCATCCAAACTGGATTAGAGGATCGACCTTAAATCTCCCTCTTGCCCGGCTCTCCTCCCTACGTCACCGTTCGTCCGGCACTTTGAATCCGTGAGAATCAGGACGCCGAGAAGCATTACTCTCTCTCTCGTAAACTTTGCTCGTCGTTTACGCTCTAGCTTTTAATTGTGACTCGACTACTGTTAACCCGGGCTGAACGTGGTTCATTTTATCATGAAACCTTTTCGTCGAAATATCGACGTACGATTTTATTCCGGAATTTTTTTTTCGTGTTTGTCTGGCATTTTTTTTTTATTCCTACATTCTTCCGCTTCTCGTTGGTCATACTTGCTGCTTTATTATGCAATGCCTGTGGGCAACCTCGTCTAGTCGACACGTGCGAATTCCCTAGAATTTCTGGATTAGTCACATAAAACATTTGCGAAATCCTCGCAATTTCTACTCGCTCATGATTCAGCTTCGTATCCGATATTCGTATGTGCTGTGTCGACATTTTTTTATTTCCCTCGTAGTTCCTCGAACCACTGACGCCATTATCATTGGTTCGCTCTTCCTCGTATCTGCAATTCGATACTCTCGGGTGCCATCTTCTTTGCATGCACTATTGACCCAGCCTCGTATCTTATGCACGTAATAAATATTTTGGCCGATCTTTCGGCAATCAACGGGTATACGTTCGCTTCGACTCCCATGATAAATATTATTTGATCTCTACTCTTAATTTATATGCCGGCAGATGATTGGCCGATAATTACGTCACTGTATGTTTATTTATGCGATACCAGACACGGACGTCCGCGTAGTACTTTCAGATATATTTAACGTTGTTATCATTGACATTGTTAAGTGCAGTAAGGATCCTGTTTAACTTTACGCAACTTATGCGTGTCTCTGTCGGATCCTTGCTACGAGAGATTCATTTACGTCACACATTGCTTCGTCCTTGGTTTTGGTCCATGCACGTTGATGCTGGGCTGTTGTAAAAGTCAGAGTAAGTCAATAAGCTACTCCAGTTCAAATAAACACTGGGGCCAGTATGTATATATACATGTAATTTTAACGTTGCAAGATCGAGAACGGACGTGTACGTCAAAAATTGTATATATACAAAATAATACGGCAATCATCGGCCTCCTAATGTATCAATGGTATACTGAATCGGCCAGTAATTTCGAAAAAAAAAAGTTTTAAATCCCACCACAGCCCATAACGAACGAACATGTATGTACATATAATACTTCATCGACATGCGAACAATTAAGACCACGTGTCGTATAGAAATTCGTACCCGTGACAATACGCCTATTGAATGGCATACGGGTCGCATTATAATTGTCGATTGAAGTTTTGGTAGATTCAGAACCTACTGTGTATGTGTTATATAGTCGCATTTCTCTAGAATAGCGGTAGCTGTATAGTTGTGGGTTATATATATATGTATACACAGCAAAAAGTTGATTTATCATTTCTGTGGGTGCAAATATTTAACCGAAGGGATGGCTGCGGAGGGGTTGCCACGAATATACCGGGTGGTTGGGTTATTATAATTAATAGCTATGAGGAGGATAGTATACAAAGTCATATCAACTGAATGGACCCGTAATTCAGATGGAGACCCTTTTCTTGTGAATAGACCTTAATTCGAGGTCCATACGACGAAAGATACCACGGGGCGTATCTTGTCGCGCGTCTGTTATTACCGTAAGGGTAAGACGGCTACAGGCGAACGCTGAAGGGTTGATTTTGATTAATTGTTCGGTGGGAAAAACGTGTTTCAGGAACTTTTTTTGACAAATTTTACGTCGTCTCGACTTTGACGTCTACGCTTTGTCCAGCTCTGGACGAAATGATTGAGCCCGGGTCGGAAGCTTACGGCGCGTTATCGTTAACTATCGAACAAATGCGTCCGGCCGTATTATCGTAATTCATCGGCCGACCGACTTCGCGTTGACTTATCAATTCGGAACGCGATCAGTTAACAGTCGAGTTCACAGACGCTGCAGTGAACATGAATGTGGAACGTGATCTGAAAAAAGAAAGTACCAAAATCTACTTTTCATTTTCTACTCTCTTTTATTGGTCGAAAGAAAATTTTTTACGCATTATCGGTTCGCGTTGATATATCGAATTATCTTTATAACGTCGAAAAGAGAAGGCGCATCCCGTAAGAATTTCTTTTTATCCCTTCGGACGTCGGAAGGTTTTTTTTATTATATTATTCCTGTCTGTCCTTTTCTCTCGCACGTGAGCCCCAATAAGTCCGTCTCTCTCGCACTCACGGCGGGTATAGAAAAATGCTGAAATTCTCCAAGTTCGGTCCTAAATGGATCTTATTGCCAATATTACCATCGGAAGCTACGTATTCTTTTTTCTTTTTTTCAATATGAGATTACCAACCCGTGTCTTCACGTGACAGCTGTCAAATTTAACCACTCTCCCCTTTAACCGTATACTTCAGTGTCTATATACAATAATACATATGTACGCCAAGGGGCTCGATTCGCATAATGGATATTCGCCTGTAACAACTATGAGGGTTAATCCATAGTGGTTTTTCACTGCGTGCCCCTACCCACCTATCCAGGTACCTAACATCTCGAGCCAGATACACGATGTTGAAGGGGTGGACTGTTAAATAATTGAATTTAGATTCAAGGGTTGTTCCACGTCGTGCCGAAGAGGGGGGAAGGGAGGGGGGGGGCGGGGGAGAGCCGACTCTCCCGTTGCTCACCCTCAATTAATTTGTGGGGCTTCTCGCGTGTGCCCCTTGGCACTCAGTTTCATCCCTTGTAGGTCTTCGCTGCTTGGAAAAACACTGGATAATTTTGTATTGTTTAGACTCGAAGCTTTCGCCTTTTGCCGCTGGATGGCAGGTACGTACGTATACACGTGTCTAAGGGGGAGGGTAGCTCACGCGTCACTCGCTTTCTTATCTGTCCCTGGTTTAACAGTGCTGTACCCAATACCAACCCTAACCTAACCTCTGACCTCATAAGCTGACAAGGTATCAAGTAGATCTCTTGATTTAGCCATAACGCTACCCTTTTTGTTTTGCCTTTACGAGACAGTTCAGGATACATTAACCACGCCTCCTCACCCATTTCCCGTTATGAATTGTTCGCGCGTGGACGCTGCTCGTCAATCACGACTCGAGACGCTCGCGTCGCGACGTCGCAAATTGTCGTAGAAGCCCTGACAATTGAATTGCAAATTACGAGAGCGCATTTCCTTGAACGTGGGTGTCCACGCTTGTCGACACTCTTCGTAAACGGGGGTTTATGTCCTTTTCGTATCACATAGGTTAAGCGCGATGGCTGTTGTCGCCATTGGAAAGGGTCTGAAAATTTCTTATCCCTCCCAACTTTCATATGGCACACTGTGTACCGAAGTCACGGTGAATCTGAGCGACGTCGCGCATGCAACCGAGATGCATACGCAGAACTGCATTGCTCGGGAGACGAAAGTCTTAAACTAGGCTCGCGTATAATATGACACTTAAGTACTTGGATTTGAAGGGGACAATGAGACTAGGTAATGCGAGATAGCTAGGAAATCTTGAAACCGCACGGTTACGATTGTCCCGTATGGTGTGTGTACGTCGTGACGTGAGGATGCGTCGGGTTTTACTTGTTTCGCGGGAGGCTGGGGCATATGGTGTCTCGGGTAGATTCAGAACTCGTGACGTACTACTTTTCTCTCTCTTTTTCTTGTACAAGAGAGATTTCAAGGATATCTCATTTTTTTTTGGGTTTTCGAAGTAAACGCGATCTGACTGTGCACCGTGAACGCCTATACCAATTGGCAGTTTATAACGCATTGGACGTCACTCTTATCTCTGCCAATAGACTGGATTATACATGTATATATGATGTTTCACGCAACCTCATTTCCTTGGATATTTTAAGGTCGACGTCTATGAAAATTTTACTGACATTTCCACTTCCTGTCCTCTTCCCCTCTCTTTCTGGCCTCATATCGTATCCGCCGCATCCCTCGGCGCAGGGGTGTGCACACGAGCGTGACAGCCATCCTAGTAGAAACACATAACGTCGTGCTCGGATACCCCAGAAGCACGTATGTATTTGTATCATGGTTTTCGATCGGATTTTACCTTTCGGAATTAAATCTTGAATTTGCTCTATTTATTTTTATTATTTTTATTTACTGAAATTTTCTGTCCAACGGGGTGTACGTTCACGCGTAAAGCTTACAGACATCGGGTGACGCTGTTTGTCCTTAGCTGTATGTATATTCCTACTGCGTAGTCTAAACATTGAATACATTTCATAAGGACGCTCGGCGTCACGTGGTCGCTCGCCTCGTGCACTTGCGCGCCGCGTGTGAACCTCGTGCTTCCGCGGTTTCCCAAAGGCTCTTTAACGGCGCGTAACGTTTACGGGTGGGATCGCGCGACGGAGGATCGCCCGACGGATGACCTGCTTAACGCGAATGACCCGTCGGCAAATATGAACGACTAAGACGGGCCGTACGAAGGGACACGGGCGGCTCTTGGGGGAAAATTATGAAACCGGAAGCGCTGTCGTGAAATAATTTTTTGTGTGAAAAAGTCTTATTTACACAGTACCGTCTCTGCAGTGCGCTTATTGACCGAAGCCATTGTAAAGATCTTTGATTACCCGGAAACCCCTTTCGGTGTCGTCATCTATCGGTTTCCCGTGACGACGTCTGTCCGGAAGCCCTTGGAAACCCTCCGGGGTAGGGAGTCTGGATAAAATCAGATATATCCAACGAGGAAAAAATTACGGCAATTTTCACTTCGTTAGGATGAAAAAGCCCATTGCGCGGCAGGGGGGAACCACAGGGGTCAGGGACTGGCTCTGGCCGGATACCGATATCGGGAACGGTATAGGATTCCCTGGGGATGTTCGGGCTTTTCGAATTATATCCTTTGAATCTTCAATTAGAGTCGCACTTTATGCGGGACACGTATCGCTAAAACTTGCGACGGGAATACTAAAACCGCATCGCAAACAGGATCAATACTAGGCCAAGATGGCAATATGGCGCGTGTAACCGCGTAGCACACGGTGCAGCACGGCTGCGAATAGGTACGCGTAGGTAGGCTTTTTGTGCCGTGAGGCTCCCTCGACGCTTCCATAGTGTCGTCTTCCCCGTTAGCAGGCGACTTAGGGACTTTGGGACACGAGTCGAGTCACCTAGTCGAACAAAAGGCGAGAATGCCATTAGGACGTTGTTGCCCGCGTGTTCCTTGAATGCGATGCTAGTACGTGATACGTGCACAGTCCGGGGTCAATTTCGTGGTGTGGAGTAGATTTGTCGACTTCCTTTTTTTAATTTTTTTTTCGAAAAATCGTCTGCACTCTGACTTTTCGGAATCTCGAAATTGCTCGTAAAATAATTATTCACGATTCTGGGTCAATATGCTTCGATACGGTAGATAGAGCTTTCTGAATTCTTTTAACGGATTGGGGTATAAAAATAACTGTGTTCTCGAAAGCGACTGGCGATCGTTTTCCGTCTCTTTTTCTCCCCATGCCAATAGGTATCTCTCCCTCTCTCTCGCTCCCGTTTAAAATCTTTCCTACGTCGTCTGGATTCCCAGAGGGAACGGACCTGGACACTTGACGGAGAAACCTTTCTAACTACTCGGATCGATCCTCTCTCGTTCGCGCAAGAGATAAACTCCCTATAGGATCTTGAGTTTGAACTTTTAGGGTAGCTCGCGCCGTTTTTTATTTTCCTTCGCCCAATAATAATAACAACGTTATACGTGGGTGGATCCGTGGCGTCGTGACACACGATACCTTCAAGGCCCTACGACCTACTTCTACGACGCGGAGGGGGAGGGAGCTTCGTTCAATGAATAGTTTGCCTGGGGACTCGACGAAAGAGGGAAACAAAAAAGATCGTATTTCGAAGCTCGATAAATCCCCACGCATTCATCCACCTCACGCACGTGCGTTCCGCGTATGCACTACAGAGGTCCACTTAGCGTACGCGTTAATATGCTTTGGGGGTACTCAGGTACCTGGTGTACCTGTATAGTATGTAGATACTTAGCAGGTATATATATATAGTTTCTAATACAGGGGGAGACCTTCCCACGTGAAACAATGGAGTGGCGTGGAAAAGGCGTCTCGAATTTCGCTGAATCAAAGCTGGCGGATGATGCACCACGTTGGTCAGGGGTGAAATCGATTTTGTCTAGGGTATTTTTTTTTCTTTTCTCTTCGCACGGGGCTATATTAGAGCGCGATTTTTCTATAGTGTCATTGTCATGTCGGGAACAGCCTCAGGAGACGAGGACCGAACCACCGTCGTCTGAGTACCGTTTGGACACAAAGGCTTCGTATTACATTTCCACTCTACTTTTTCTAGTATCTCCTTGGTTTTCGGTATATGTATATACTGTATGTATATGTATGCATGTATATATGTAGTCGCTCTAATTTCTTGCTGGACAAGAGCGGCTTTCTTAACGACTATACAGGTCCTTACAAATTATATAATATATAAAATACCACGGTAGAGGGTCGTGGGGAATTTATTGTCGATTTCTGGTTTCTTTTCTTTTTTTTTCTTCTTACCCGTACTGCTCCACCACCATGTAACGCATCGTTGAACCGGTGGAACTGTTTCCGCTGATCCGAATATCCTGTGCCGATCGTTAATTACATTTTTCGGCGGTTCCGTTCGAACGGAAGATTTATTATTTCGTTATGTTGCCGGATGGGAGAGGGGATGGGTCTGTTAAAATGATCTGTGACGTCATCCCTTTGCTCTAGATCCTAATCAGATTTCTTGTTATTTTGTTTTCGCGATATCAATCGGACATGTTTTTTATGAAAATTTTGTTGTCGTACTGGGGACCAAGGGCACGCGTACTGATTTATTCTTGATCCTGGACCGGCTGGGGATGGTGCCAATTACGTGATCGACGGTCGTGTGCCACGCGCCTTTCGAAAATCCTGTCACGAGTCGAGCCGATCCTTCGTATCGTCCCTCAGTGCGTTTCGTTATCGCCCCTTCGTCCACGAGTAAAGTCATTTTTGTGACAATGGCGATAAAAGCGAGTCATCCCCTTTCTGCCGAGCAATGCGCCCGAACGCCCCCGCAATTACCCTGTTTATGTAAGGGCGTGGCATTCTTCGTACTAATTCAGCGGGACTAAAGCTTCGTCCACGAGGCAAATAAAGCTGGCTTATTGCTTTGAAGATTGACACATCTATTCACGCGTATATACGTATTTACGCACCGTAGACGTTTCTCAATATGGAGGACAAATTTTTGATTCCTTAAAAAAAATTATCCAATTCTCGATCGCGATCGACTTTGATCCTGATCGGTACCCGTGCGACAGATGAACGCGCTTTTATTTTTTGTCCTGCGCAAATTCATTGGTCAGCGTACGGTTATATCCATGTCGCGTGAATTTTCGGGGAGATGTTCGAATTTTTTTTTTTACAAAATTGCCTGCCTCCCGTTTATGAAGGTACGTCCTAAAAATTCCTGAAATTGCCGTTTCTCGTCGACGCACGGTTTTCGGGAACTACTGGGAAATCGCGAAAACGCGTGCACGACGCGTGAAATTCTCCCGAGAATTTTCTCATCGACGTGGAAAATTGCCAGTCGTACGGGATTCGGCTTAGCCCGAAACGGCCAACGTATATTGGAATTAGACGTGTGGCTCTGCGTTACACAGATATAACGTATGGACCGTGGGGATTGGATTCTCAGGGTACAGAGGTGGTGATTTACCAAGTTGGCAAACAACGCAGCGAGCTCCGATTATATCCAGCGCGTAGGGGCAGTTTGGCAAACAATGACGTCAGCCCGTAAGAACGATACTCGGAATCTTATCCGTAATTGACCGGCAACAGATTTCGTCGGTTAATTCCTCTGCGATCCCCCGCGGGCGCTAGTTTCTCCTGCTTCGGAAGGGACCCAGGGGCGGACGGGTCAGTCCTCGTGATTTAATGACTATCCTTGAGGGGCTACTTTTTTCCCGATATCTCGCGCGGACGAGTAATTTTGATATATCGATATTGTCGGTGCTCGGTGACGGTTAGTCTGGAAAACTTGAGCTCCGGCTATTTTGGGGTCCCGCTCGCGCGATAATATTGCCCCGTCGGGACGCTGACTTGCACCCTGAAATAATAGAGCCCCTGGCCAAAATCGGCTGGCGGCACTTGATATACGAGATGCTATAACGCGATTTCACGTGTTCGATCTTTACGGTGTATTAATTTTTTTTTACACCCTCCGACCGATGCCTCTCCGGCAGGACTCCCAGGGCTGCGTTACGTGTACTTCCTCGTTGCGAAATAGGGGTTGATGGGGGGTTGTAACTCGAATTCGTATAAAATGCAGTTGGATACTGTGAACGTACAGATCTTTTACGAGGGGTTGAATTTTTTTTCGTTCTGGAGAGAATTCAAGATTAGAAGGGTGGCCAAGTCTTGAGTAACGACAGAAATTGGCCTTTATGCTCGTCAACCTAATAAAATGGCGTCGCTACCCTCGTTAAGGTGGTCACTTTGAAATTAATTTATTTCATCCCCCGGCGAAACACTCGTAACTTTATGAAGCTGTATGTCCCGTATGATGGACCCTTGTATACATATATGGATGTGTGTATATATGTATATGCTGTGAATATAAGTTGACTGTCGCACGTTATGACGGATCGTGGATTAGCTTTTTATTAAATAACATAATGTAACGTAGCTGACGGACGTGTATCCACGGCAGCCTGGTTTATAATTGATGGCGGGGGTGATTCCGGTTTCGGGGCGCGGGGCGCAATCTATGCGCTGATAGCCCTGCCGGCCGAAGGGGGAAACTCTATTCTCAAATTGAGATTGACAGTTAATTTCGGTGGGGTCCGTGGGTACCGAACTTTCGAACCATCAAATTGGCCTTCCGCTCTAGCAGGACACTTTAATATATCGAACTAGCAAGTGTCGAGTTCCAGAGCCATCGGTAGAAAACGGCGTGACTTTAGACGTGCTTGGTTAAAATTCTATTTGAAGTTTTAAATATCGGTCATGGTCGATGGAGATGGAGGGCGGGGTTGTAGCTTTATTCGCCTAGAGTCTATAGGGACGTTCACAGCAAAAAGGGACATCTGAGTGTGATTTGGTTGGCGGGGAAAGTTTGTGTAATTAAATTTAACCCCTTGAAACCTCTTTCGCTTCCGTTAGCTCAACTGGAATACGAACGAGAGCAGCCGTTCGAGCATGGAAAATGAGTGAAACGGCGTCTAGCGCACTTGCGAGCTACGCCGCAAGGTTTAACTTCTCATTCGGCCACTTGCGGTAGCTGTGCGCACAAGAGCGCCAGCAAGGTCGGCCGATATTTGAATTATTAAACGTGAGACACGCGGAGGAGGGAGTCTCGAGTCGGTATGATGGAATCGTTAAAAAAAAAGATATTGACCGAAATAAAAGTTTATATTTTCGTGCTTTTACGTTGCCATGGAAACGCCAGGTGGTACTGCTGCTGCCGACTGGCGGATTCTTGGAACAGGATTTTAGGAACGGTATTGACGGCCGGGATGGCTCTCCTTGCGATGCTTCTGCTCTACTACCGGCCGGCTGGTTGGCTCCTGGCCCGGAGCTTTCGGGCGCGGCCGGGGATTTTAGTTGAGGGCGAACGAGACCAGAGTGAAACGAACAGGAGATGCGGAGGGTGAAGGATAGTAGCAGAATATGGGTAAGGAGGAGGAGGTGGAGGAGGGGGGGGGTGACGGACGGAGAGGGAGAGAAGAAAAATGGGGAACGGAAAATCGTGGAAAACAGGCGGAATGCGGAATGACAGGAGGAACTGAAATAAAGCGACGGCACAGCATGGCAGGGCAGGGCGGTGAATCGACCCCTCTACCAAAAGTCGAGAAACTGAATTATTTAACTCAAAACAGTCTTCGCTCACGTCGTCGGCATATCCTGTCCTCTTACCCCCGCATTGTGATAGAGGGTACCTCAGAACTCTCCTCTCAGATGGGAATTTAATTGTACCCCCATAAGACGAAGCGACTACGGATATATGTCATTTTGCAAGGTGACTCCGCCAGTCAAATGCTTCTCTCGAAGTTTCTATAATATTCTTGTGCCGTTCCAGCAGCCTTTTTCACGTTTTTTTTCTTCCTTCTAATTCCCAACTGAGATGCTATTGAAATTCCTGATGAATCGACAGGAACGTATCGGAACTTTCTGTCAATAGAAAAATGGCAATCGCTTAATAGGAATTTTCCTAGCGTCGGGAGAAGTGAAAATAAATGGGAAAAAAAATTACAGAGAAACGTTACTGCATCAAGTCTATTCCGCACCCCAGGCTTTACTTGGTCAATAAATTAAAGGAAAACCGGCTTTTAGCGTGAACCATCACCTGGTACCACCCTTAACCCCCAGGGTCGTGAATAGCAAAACCCTTTTACCAAAATTGCTCGATCGCTCTCTCCTATGCAGGATAACTGTCCCTGGCTGGGTCTCCTCTTATCCTAAAGTGCATCTTGGGAAAATTTCCCGAAATACAGGCCGACGCGTATCACTGGCAATTCTTATAACGAGGCTGTTACGTATCGCTAGACTCGATGCCGATAGACACTGTAATAAAATCGACGAAGAATCTTGGTCGTTACTCGAGACAGTCGTTGAAGTCATTTCGTAATGATACTTTTATTTTTCTTTCTTATTCCTCTTGAAAAATCAACAGGTGATCAGATCGTTTTATTATCAGAATTTATGAGAAAGTTTATTTGAATTAGTCGTCTCTCGTGTTTAACTTGAACGTCGCTTTACGATTTTGTAACGATTACGTCACGCGTGTTTCGCGCTCTACTTCAGACATAACATGTGTATATATATACATAGATACACACGCAACTTCACTTCTATATCAGATGACTATCGTCTTGAGCGATGCTTTGAAAGGCAGCTTTAAGTAACCCAACGCCCCGAATGCTCGCTCTGACGATCCTTCAACCTTTCAAGGTTCTACTAATTAACTAACTACCTTTTACCTTCACCCTTAAAGCTATCCCGTAGTCCATAAGCCGTTTGAGTAATTCAATTTACCCGCGCGCGCCGCACTAGCGCGATCTAACGAGCGCGTTCAAAGTATCGGAAAGTCTGGTCAGACGCCAGTTTCGTTTTTCCTCCAACTACCTACTCTTCTATATTCTATTCCAATTGCCAGTCGTTAACCGGGAGGTTGAATCACCAAGAGTATGGTCGAGGTTCTAATGAAACGGAGGCGAATGAGTCGGGACGAGGAGCCAGGAGGAGAAGACGAAACTCAAGTTGAATTGAGAAGAGGAAATTTAACGAACTTTCCGAGCGAGAACAAGATGGACGTGCAATTTTAATAAAGCGGTGCTCGCCCGACGGCGAAGTAATAGAGACGGTACCGTGTAGTAGTACCTTAAGTTCTAAAATTCGTCGTTAAACCGTCGTTTAATTTTCTTCGCGGGGGAACGAGATTAAGGCTGCTTTTAAAAAGTGTTTATTTGATCTTCGCTCCACCCGGAGTCAGTGTGTCAAGGATGTCAGTTACAACAACCCTCAACGTCCCCACTGAGCCTTCTTGTGATCTAACGGGGAGCCTCGAGGTATCGTAGACTCGTTTAATTCAAACAGACTGCTTCATTTACTACACAACAACGTGAAAGACAACGCAGACGTTTCCATGTATGTATATATATATAAAAGACAAATATTTACGAGATCCAAGCGACGAAAGCACATTTTATTTCACGTGACAGACGAAAACTAAAAAATATAAAACCCGTCGCTCGAGTCGACGTTATCTCGCGCGGTTATATTTTACTAGAAAACTTTGTTGACATTCTTTTACAGCTTCTTGCATCCAACCAGTCATCTTATCGTCTTTTTACCATACAGCCTCTTACCCTGTCGCGTACATGATTATTGTATCACGCCCAGGACGCATTTCGCTCGTTTTGTCGCTCGACCATCGAGTCACCCAGTCGGTAAGGTAGTTCTTGATTATCGACAAGCTATCGGAATACACAAGATTCCGTCTCTGCGTATCACGCAACCATAAGCGACTAATCGAGAAAGTTTTGCCGTTGACTTTACGAAATTCCAAGAGACCCTCGAGCGGCCATAAGAAAAGCTATTGCGAGACACCCCCTGACCCGCCCGTTTTCATCCCCACTCGAGTCATCCTTCCTTTCCGCGTTAACCAATTCGATATCGGAATTTGATGAAATCCTCCTACTACAGTTTCACCGTCTTTCCTCCCTCAACCCCCCTACTCCTTGAAACTAGTGGGGACTCCTCTTGCGCGTAGATCGAATTCTTCCAGCTCGAGTGACATGTCACTAAGTTTACTCAGTTTCCCCTTCGCTTCTACATAGAGCGCTATGTACATAGCTATCTATATACATACCTCCTCTATATACTTAATTCTAAGGATGTTGTATGTCTCTATGTCTTATAGGGCGGGTACGTTGCGTCGGATACGTAGGAATCTACATGTATATATATATGTGTATGTGCCAACAGCGCAGGGGTGGCCACATTGAATGGCCCCTGGGGGGTGGGCTATGCCAACAACCCCCTAACTAACGTAAATAAGATGTCCTAAGGGGGTGCCCTCGCGCACCGCGTAAAGCCCTCTCTGATGAACTCCCGGCCAATTACGGGGCTTCTTCTCGAAGATTCTACGCGAGTGAATCTACCTTTACGCTCTTTTTTATTTTGCTTGTCCTTTTTTTTCTGTATATATTTTACTCTACCCTCTACGTCGTTGCACGGTGCACTTGAGTTTCGCTCCATTCTGACTGCGTCGGTATAGCGTTGCACGTGGGCTTCTTACTATACGCACATTTATCTCCCACGCTTCTATCGGACGTGGCAGTGGGCGAAGATTATTTTTTCTTTTTTTTTCTCAAGAATTCATTACCGCTTTCTATAACGTAATACGCGTCACTTCACGGCGCCTCTGTGCTCGCGTATTGTTTAACGCAAGCGCAGCATCCTATGTCCCCGGCGTTACTTTACATATTTCCTAGTTACTAATTTCATCAGTCACCCCTTTTTTCTCTCCTTTTTTTCCTGCTCCACGTTAATTCACTCAATTCGCACTTCCTGTTATTCCTATCCCGGCGCCTTGTGCACCCGTTACTCATTCGCTCTCGCGCCGTGTCCTACGTCCACGCATCGGTACCGGCTATGAAATTTCCCTGAAACGCCCGACGAGCCACCAAGGGCCCTCGTAACTAGTCGCCAGTACTAGTTTCGTCGTAGAGACCCTGACGCGTTCGTCGGGTTATGGAAAATTACGAAAGATGAGCGCCGAGCCGACCTTTTGCTTTTCTGTCATCTGCGTCTACGTCCTTGGGACGCCGATCAAGAACCACGTGTGTAAGAGACTCGACTGATGTACAGGCGGGAGAGATGATTTCTTTGTATGCGTATACGTATACACGTGTACATATATATGTGTGTCTCTGTATACGTACTGACGATAGTTTTGCTATACGAGATGCGTTGATTTTATAAAAAGTAATGTTTTTTTTTTGTTCATTTTTATCAGTTACAGCGCAAGCGAACGCCCCGTCCTTGATCATTTTGCCCAGTGGCGACGTCCAAACGAAACCCATCGGGTCCAGCATCGTCCTCACGTGCAAACCGGATGTCGAGAAACTGGAACTCGTTACCGACATGCAATGGCTCGATCCTCAAAACCGGGTGATCGAATCTCAGAAGTGAGTCTAAGCTCCTTTATTTATTCAAACTTTTGATATCAGTGATGTTTGATTTTTTTTTCTTGATCCAGCACGAGCCTTTATTTTTTTTACTTATATATTTATTACGTTGTTTTTCGGCTCTGGATTGTTTTTTTATGGATTAAAAAAAATACACAGGACACTACACTAATCACTTGTTTTGTCGTTCATTGCACACCAGACTCCGCGTATTGTCGATCGACAGGCGAGTATGATCACAACTAACATTTTCCATGTAGCGTTATACATTAATGAAAATTCGTTGTTTCTATCGAATATAAGAATCTTATCACGATTTCACATTTTTCATAAATCATTCATTTTTTCGAACAATATGTCACTCATACCGATTTCTTTCACTCGACACGACATTAAACGTGTTTCACGCATTTTGTTTCGTCTAGTCGCTTCTCATTTCGCATAATAATTATCGAAGTTGTCAGCTGCTCCGTAATCATAAACATTTTGAATTCATAACGCCGCTTTAACAACGAGTGATACGACTTCGATAACAACTAACGCCGTACACGAATTTCGTGTCACATACGTCCCGTGCATGTTCGTCATGTGTTGTGCCGTGTGCTGGAAAAAATTTTGTTTCCAAGTTTACAATACTCTGGGGAAATTTGTATGCTCTTATCTGTGTTCGCTTTCGCTCTCTCGATATCCATGGTCACATCGTGCAATCGTTTTTGAGGATCTGCTGATACCAAAGTCAATTTTCTGACTGACAGCCTGTCTATATTTGTGTATTTAACTTCTATTGTTTTCCCGTAGCAATATACAAGGTACCACGAAACCGGCCATATACACGGAAGTGGGTCAGGATAACAGTCTGACACTGTTATTCGATTCGCTCAAGGAAGATCAGGAAGGGCAATACACGTGCAAGGCTAATTATGCAAGTAACATACAACTAATGAAGACCGTAACGATCAATACTATAAGTAAGTCATTATATCGTTGTTACATTCTTGGGTGTAGAGTACGTATAGCGATAAATATGAGTAACAGGGAAATACCTATAGATGGGATACATATGGAATTAGGATGCTACAGTATAGGGATACTTGGAAAGATAAAGAATGTTTTTGATAATGATGTTGATTTTTTTAATTTCAGTTGCAATCACGTGGGACGATGCACCGTCCGATCAGTTTCCTATTCTTGGCGAGGACTACTCGATAAAGTGCAAAGTTCGCGCGAGACCGTCGCCCTCGGTCGATTGGTTCTTCAATGGCGAGTTGATAAGGACCAACGATCATTACATCATTGAGACACATGCCCTCAAGATCAAGAACGTTCAAGAGTCTGACGATGGTATCTATATCTGTCGCGCTACTGTGGCGACCACAGGAGAATATAAACCCCGCGCTATTCGTGTGGAGGTAGGTACCGTTTTTTTTAAGGGGTAGTGACCTTTTTTTTGTGAAAGAGACATCTTTTTACTTAAAATTCTTTACGACAGGTCCACGTTAGACCTGTGATCGAGGAACTGAAATCTCCGCTGGAAATAATCGAGGGGGAGAATGCCAATATAGCGTGCAACGCTAGGGGTAAACCACCTCCAAAGATCAGTTGGGTTAAATCGCTCAGTCAGCAAAATCTATCGTCTGCCGATCGATTTGGGGTTAATCCTGATACTGGAGTACTGACTATCACCAATGTGAACCGAGACGATGCCAGCGAGTATCAGTGTATTGCAACTAATGCGGCAGGTCAAGCTATTGCCAACATCCGGGTGGACGTCATCGTGAAGCCAAAGATCATGGAATTCCTTAACGAGACGGTAGCAGTCGGAAATGCAACTAGTATCAGTTGCAGAGCTTTTGGCAGACCTCCTCCTAAGATCACCTTCAGGAAACACACTTCTGACAAGCCTTTCGTCATCGGTATCCAGTCGGATGACGATAGAATTACTTTGGAGAACGAGTCCAGCGACGTCACTGGGGAAACAGTGGGAACATTGTATATACAGAAGGTCATGCGCTCCGATGACGGACTTTATGAATGCATGGCGAAGAATAACGGCGGTGATGCCTTCAAAAATGGCCATCTCACCGTTGAGTTTGCGCCGACTTTTGCATCCATGCTGAATCAGACTGTCTATTCTTGGGAACAGAAACCGGTGAATCTCACGTGCATTGCCGAGAGCATTCCCAACGCTACGATTCGCTGGACTATCCATGGCGATGAACCTATTAGGAACTACCCGCAGATTCAGCAGATTGGGACTGGACCGATTTCTGTCCTTAATATCATTCCTATCGATAATCGTTATTACACCAACTACAAGTGCATTGCCCAGAATCGTTATGGCGCACCGGAACGCATTATCGAGTTGAGGGAAGCTAAGAGACCCGGAGAATTGCGTCAGGTGAAGATCACGGAAATCACTGCTACCACCATGAAGTTCGATATTGTACCGCCAATTACACTCCCGGATATGCCAATTAAGACGATCACCGTGCAATACAAGGAGGACTTGCAAAATTGGCATGAGGCCAAGAACAGGACTTGGACTCTTAGTGAGTATATGTTCTTCCTTTTTAATTCTATTTTTTTCCCATACAGAACTCGTCACTGCAACGACAGTTGCCCGCGTGGAATTAAATTGTCTGATGTTGGGAAAATAAGCTTTATTTAGATGACTGTGTTTTGGTGTCGATCCAGCTAATCTTTTGCTATAGAAACTAATCTGGATTTTGAAATTAAACTTCAGTATGGTTTCCATTTAGTAGAGACTTCCATGTTATAAATCGCTCTTAATCTCTTCTTTCAGATTCCCTCTACGTCATTGAGAACTTGAAACCACAGACTCAGTACAATTTACGATTCTCTTCTGCCAATGCAGTGGGAAGTGGCAATTGGGGAAATCATTTAGTCAGAATGACACCCGTAAAGACTTTTCCAAATCCTCCTAAGATGCTCTCGAAGCCGCCAGAGGGTAAAGATTACGACGTCTCGAAATTCAACAGTCAGTACCAGCTGAGGTGGGTGGCACCCCCTGACAATGGTGAGCCGATAGATGTCTACCGTATCAGATATTGTAAAACTGAACGAATCTCTGGCGAGTGGCAAGTTCAAGAAGGTACTTGCTATACCGTCGACGCCAGAAAAACGGATTACTACCTGAAGGATCTCCAGGCGGACACCTACTACAGGGTTGAGATCAAGGCGCACAACAAGCTTGGCTATAGCCCTCCAACATTTATGACGTTCAAGACTGCCAGAGGTAAGTGTCACACACTGACTGTCGGGTATTATTTCCTAAATGACTATGATTTATCTCCATACATAGCCATGAAGACATGCCCCTGACTGTCCACATATTTCTTTGCTCTTATCCTGTTGAATTAAAGAAGGGAACGTTTAGATTTTTTGTTGCCTTACACGATGGCCGAAGGAACTTCGTCTTGATGCGACCTGGAGGAGGCAAAGAACAAGAAGAAAATTATAGGACAGGGAAGGTTTTTACCCCCTTCAGGCCACATAAAGACGAGTGACGATAGTTCCTTGACGCCCCCCCAGGGACGTAACAAAGGATTTTTCAACAAGGGTCAACCCTGTTCTACTTTTTTTTTTCTTTCTATTACCATTCAGAATGGACCACCGATCCTACGCCCAGCTCAAGTGAATCTACTGGTGGGGATACATCCATGTTCACCGTGACAGCCATTGTATCAGCAATAACAATCCTATCTTTAGTGTAATAGAGTCATCGCCCCGTATCTCCTATGCGCATTCCTTTATTGAAGTGACCTTACGTATTACACGGTATTATATATCGTTCATTTTTTCATTTTTTTTTGACAAGAAATCAACCTTCATGTACGTTCTCTTGGTCATCGGATTTTTCTATGAACAAAATCCATTCCTCGTGCGTTTGATTTTTTTTTAAGTGAAACTTTATTTCTCACATGATGTGTTATCAAAAATTGAAACGTTTATTTTCGCCTATGAAAATTCGATGACCTGCTGCCAAGTAATTGAAGGATGTCTATAAAAATACAAGGAATGCCAGAGGAATGTGTTAGGCGTAGAGAGGAATATTGCGTTTTTGCCTATTCGAACCGTTTCCATCGACGACTGTTAAAGGCTTATAGGTTAGGTACTAGACGAAAGGGCACAACATTCCGGAAGAAATATCTTTAAAGATTATCGCGCGATGGCGACAGAGTGTCGGTTCTTTGCGAAAATGGACTCGAGAGAGTAAGAGTGAGAGAGCGAGAGAGCTTGTGTGTATTGCGAAAAGAAAGGGTTTTTGTACGTCAGATAAATGTAAATGGTGCAAGTCCACGCGATAATGTATACCGCTATTGACAAACATGAAGAGATATTTATTGTTGAACGCTCGTTGTTGAAAACGTACTGGTACGTTTTGTATTAGGCTTAAGGTCGCTACTTCCTTTTGTACAGATTATCGACGTGCATCGAGGTACCGCGCGACGCGCAGAAGACTAATTTAAATCTTTCCCGCGAAACGATCATTTTAAGGCGCGTACGAAATCATTCCTTATTTGGGAATGAGCTCGGTAACGTCTCTTGCAGTAAAAACGAGATTAATACTTCTTTTTTGGCTCTCCATTCAATAGAGATTTCCGTCTTTAAGAAAATTATTAAATAATTACATGCTTCGGTACCCGAAAGATACATTGGCGCGACCACGTAGTCGCGAATTCTCCTTGCAAATTTCAACCAACTCACCCAGAATACTTGTCCGCGTGCATTTTTTGTATCTCGTTTAATTATCTTTTTATTTTTCACATTATTTTCTTTTATTCGTTCGATACTTTGGTGCGTATAAATAAGCCTTTTACTGCCTTACATTGCCAAATGCCTAATGTTAGATAAGGAGGGTCGACCAAGTCGACCATTAGGACATAAAGAAAAGTCAAAATTCCGTCTATATCACGAAAGCGAGAGAGGAAGAGTTAAAGCCAGCGAAAAGAACACTGGTGCTTAAGAGGAGTGAACAGGAGTAAATTGAATGAACACTAATGAGCTATATTTTTTCTTTTCGTTCGTAGGGACGAAAGCGCGAAATAAAAGAAGCCTTTTGCCAATTTAGCTTAAAGAGGTATTTTTAGAAAATCTTATACAGCCAAACACTCTTGCGATTCAGCTTTTTTCATTAGGGTTAGTCTATATGGAAGTTGATGCGACTCGAAACGAAAGGGGATGGAATTCGAATGAGTAAACATTGAAAATTATATAAATTAACGTTTATATACCTATTTTCATTATTCAGGATTAAGACTGATCCTGATGTTATTCATCGTGAAAATAACGACACTGCATGCGAGATCCACTGTACGTTGTGTGCATACGAAATATCCGTCTTTATCGAAGCGATCCCCATCGCCTTCAGTGATGCATACGTTGTTACAAAATAGAGTTTGCCTTTTTTTTTTCTTATTTTTATCTTTCGTTTCTTCTGTTTCGTTCACTCTGTATAAACGATCAGCACCAAGCTCAGCATACAATTTTTGCCCGTTTCCAAGAATAGCGTCTGTGCCAAAAGTTCTCTTCCATTTGAAAATTCCTTTTATTTTCTATCTCGTTCCCATTATCAAATACACGAATCTCAGTCGCTACGTTATTTTAATTTTTTATGAACCAAAAATGAGAATCAGCACAGACGAGAATTCTTTTGCCATTAGAATGAATTTTCTTTTGATCGATGTAGTTTGAACACATCTCGAGACGAATCCTCTGTTATTTTTTTTTTTTTTACTTTGGGCCTCCTCTCTGGGATACTTACAGTCATTAGTCTGCTTGATTAGACATCTAAATCCGTGTTCTTTAGTGCGCATGATCTGTGAATTATTAATTATTAATCATTAATATTTACTGAGGGTCATTATTATTATGATACTTACTTATTAGTCATCACATAGCGTTACTCTTAGCGATAGCGTCATTCGATTACCGTACACGATTTATTGTAATAGAATTATTTTTATTATTATCATTATTACGATTATTATTATTATTATTATTATTATTAATACCGTAGCAATCGCTAATCATTACTGTCGCAGTTCCGCATATACATGTAACACTTATCTATCTACGTGCATTCATTAACGTTGGTAATTTTCATTTTAAGAAACTAACGCGACTAGTACTGTACAGTCCAGCTCAAAACCGTACAACGATCACCATAAACGAACTTACTTGTCTTCTTTTTTTTTCGGTCTTTTGCGCCAATTCAATAGCATCGATTATCATGTAAACGGAACGTTATTGGTTCTCTTTCTTTTACACTTTTCTTTAGTTTTTTTTTTTCCTTCATGTTTCGTAAGTCACTCGTCTCCTTTGTCAAAGTCTGTATCTCGTGTTAGTTTGTTCGAAATTTTGAACGTCTGTTATCATTGTTATCGTTACCGTCATCATTATCATTGTGAATTAGACTACATCGCATGGCATGCGCTTTCTCATTTCTGTTAGAGCCGTAGTCCGTGGCATCCATAAGTCAAGGGATGATTGGACGATATCATTTTTTTTTTTTCATAGTACAGTCATTCGACAGGAAAGTATTGATAGCGAATTCGGATGCCTCGCGATGATGATTTTTGTTATTGTATCGATTCGATTAGCAGAGCGTTAAGAGAGAAAAAAAGATTTCTTCAAAATCACAACGTGGACCGAGGGGGGGGGGGGATCATCTGTCACTTTTACCACCTGTCACTTTGTCAGTTTGTATTATTTGATACTTTGATATCTCGACGGAGTCACGGTGTAATTGGATTTATTTGTTCTTATGGGTAATTCGCCGTTTGGCACGTAATTTTTATTTTTTATTTTTAATTAATCGATCACGTTTCATCAATCACGTGACGCTGTCAATTGACTTTGTTTATTCGCCGTGTACCTTCGCAATCTGGTGCAATCACGGCAGACGGGGACGGATGGGTAAACGGAACGTTAAGAGAATGCTTTGATTTGATTGTATTCTTCATATTTTTTTTTCTTTTCTTTTTATATATATTTTTGAGGCGAATCAGGTAAAAGAGGGTGGCGCGTTTCTATGGGTTCGATCTAGGGGTGGGGGGTACACTCGAAAAATTAACGAGACCGTTTTCCCCGTTCGTTTGTTTTGTCTTGTTCAATTTCTATTGTTTATCCTTGGCATAGCGTTGCGTCTACTTTTTTTTTCATTTCCATTGTCAAGCTTCTCTTGTTCCAAGAAATCAGACCGCGATAACGGGTGACGCGAAAATTATTCTCACTTCCAGTATTCCTCTTGCGGACGGGGGAATCATCGAAAAAAATTCGCTCCGCCCCTTTCGACCTATCACGAAATTCTTCCATAGGTTTATATTACGTACACGTATAAATATATATATATATAAACAAAATATATATATACAGATATACAGATAGATAGGTGTTTACCTACGCTCGTATTTATGAGGGTACATAGTCTCTTTGTGGAATATATTGTAAATAATACGACAGAAATATATAACTATTCATGAATATATATATATATGTGTCGCTCGATTACCGTTCGCCTGCGGAGAAGCCAATTTCAAATTGTTTGATCGGTTTGTTTACTTTCATTTGAATTGAGAATTTTTTTTTCTTTGTTTTTAAGATCAGAAACCCGCAGAAACGTTTTATACCGTGTATTTATTTTTGAAAAATATTAAACTCAAAGAGGGCGCTTTTGCCCATTCTCCATAGCGCGATAACCCGACACTGGTGCGACTTATCAATTTGAGATGGTTTCTTTCACGGCCGTCTCGTTTATTTTTTCGCTTGCCTGCTTTATTGTCCTGCGGATGAAAGAATTAAGAGAAAAAGAGAAAACGGTCGATTCGACTACGAAAACGGTAACTATGACCAAAAGACATAATTCTAGTGAACGCATCCTCCCCCAGGGAGAATGACGCTTGACTTGGCCAATAAGGATTTGTATTTGAAGGTTTAGCTGAGATGTGGAGAGAAAATTAGAAAAAAAAAGATTTGGCTGTCCCTATCGAGTGGTGAATTTTTTTTTTTTTTTTAATTAATATGGTCAGTAGTCTGCGCCTTACACTAACACACTATAGATATACCGAATGAGCTTTTTTGTATTTATTTGGGCTTATTATTTTTGGCATCTCTATCTTTATTCTTTTTTACGATACTTCTGTACCCATATGACTGTCCTTGTTCCTCTTGTCACTAATCATTTTTTTTGCTGTGTTATCTATTGTCTGTTCACTGTGCTTGGATTTTAATTGTGTCGTGTGTTGTATTTAGACTATTGCTGTAGTTCTATTTTAACATTTACGGTCGCGACACGACCACCCATATCCCCCCCCTTTGGTTTGGTTTCGCTTTGATGAAGACGGATCTTTGGCACTATCTTTTATTTTTCCAGGATAACTTAACAAACGTGAAACGTGTTTGGTGATGATCGCCGGATACGACGTGCGATTAGACAGACGTTGGATCATCGAATCCTAAGATGAATTATTAAATTCTAAGTTTTAGATCTCGTTCGTATACGGTACATTAAAGATTATGGTTATCGCCAGGGATCTTCGTGAGAACCAGGCAAAAGTTTCTCATCTTTTTTTTTTTATCGTATCTATCATATTTGTCATACACCACGATATCTGTTATATGCGTATTTACCATAAACGGAGTTAGTCACGATAAACGTCACCAGCTGAACTCAGTCGCTAATTAACGATTCCGTTAATCGAGGCAGTGTCACCATATTAGTAAAATAAAAAAGAAATGTGAACCTCGTGATACTAACTAATAATGCTACGACGTTAACTTTAATTCTTGTAAAAGTCACACAGCATTTTTTTTTCTTCATAATCGCACTGCTCTGATTGATGATATCACTCGTTTGCGGCTAACTTCAGCCAGTGACGTTCGTCACGAATAACCCTGCTACGGGAACCAGCCCCAGTTCGAAGCCTTGAGATATTTCGGATGCTTACGATAACCTTGTCGAAAGTCAAATTGATCAACGAAGAAAATTTCGAGACGTAAAATTTTTGAATTTCGCCTCCGAGATGCTTTCGTGATACCAGTACGTTTTTAAAAGCGAAAAATATCATTTTCGTTTCTTCCAGTCAATGAGAATAACAAATTTTCTCATCACCAAACGTCGTTTTATGTCGCTTTGCGCACTAACCGATTGTGCTCTTGTTTTTTCTCCATTCTAAACGCGTATCGCACTATTAATAATTTTCTATTTCTTTTCTCTATCATTATCCACAGGTCCAACTGTTATCACTCACGAGGGACCACTCATCTCGAGCGCTGCTATTATCGGTATAGTCATCGCTATCCTGTTCATCCTGATAGTCATCATCGACGTGATCTGCTGCTGCGCCCATAAGACTGGTGAGAGTTCTTAAGTTTTGCATGACGATGATGATGATGATAAATATCACGTTCTTGCCACCCTTATAACGTACCCCATTCGAAGCCATCGTCCGGAAGGCGCATGGCTAGGTTTATTATAATGATCTCACGGATGAACTTGCGATATCCGGTTATCGAAGCTTCTACGTGGGGTATTTATTTATCGACGTTGTTCAGCCGTGCTTTAAAGGCCGTCTTGAATAACGTTAAACCCCGCAGGGTGCTTCTTACTACAGTAACTCTGTGGGCATTGAGCTTTGAGCAATTTTCTCGCACCACTTCCGGTTTTATAAATAATTTCTCACGGATCGTAAACGTTTGCCCTCGGCTAAACACACTGACATTGTCGGGCGGCTCACGTTGCTCTTGAAAAATGTCATTTCGCACGTGTCGTTTTTAGACCGTACAACAGTCATTAACGTTAATTGATACTAAGTGCCTTGGACGCGTACGTTTATTATCTGGTGAAGTAATACTGATGACCTTTAAAGAGGGGGTTGTGGAGAGTGGTTATTTTTAACATATACTTTTTTTTTCATCAGGTATCATATTTTACGTCTGCGAACGATCCAGAAGGAAACCAGTCGACGACGATGACGCCAAGCTGGGAAGGTTAGTATCTATTTGGAGGAATTTTCATGATCTTCTCTATATTACATATATAGTATAGCGAACATTGTGAAAAATTACTGGTCATCGTGTATAAATATACTGGGTCTTACATATCTTCTTAGTAAGTCTACGAATCTCTATATTATGCTTTGGCAAGTATGGCGCTATAATGATCATGTCATTTAAAAATCATTCACTGGGATGGGCTGACTTTTTTTTTTTATATTACTTTCGTACCTTAAATCATTCAAGGCATATCATAGAGAGCCGGGGCGGTGGGAAGGGGCAGGGGGGGTATACCAAATAACAATGACGACAAAGAGTGTATAAAAGTAACTGTAAAGAGTAGTACGTATCTTGTGTGATATATTTAGAATAGTCATTAAAATTTGAATTTAGAATCATTAGATAAAAATAATAATTCTGCCCACGTCTCGTGGTCTTATTCGATTATCAGAATTCTTTCATACTCTCGTATTCTTCTTTTTTTTCTTTCTTTACCGATAGTCTTTACGGGTGGCGATTTCCGTTGCCGTATTGCGACCAAAAAATGGCCAATGTCGCCGGGGTCACGGCCATCCAAGACTCGGGTAGTGGAAAAAATACCATTAGATTGGTCAAACATACCGCCATGTAAGAGAAATACGAAACCACCATCAGTAAGAGAAAAGCATGGTTCCATCCGAAAGGACTCTTTTTTTTTTAAAAAAAAAAGCTATTTGGCATGATCCCCCTTTATCACGTACCATTCCTCTCCCTTGAACTGCCTTCTGATCTCCTGTTCTCGGCGTAACTCATTCAATGTTTTTCTTAATTAATTAGCTTTATCGTATAATCTTGTTATTCTCCAATTAACCAGAACCCCTACGAAAAGCAATTATCAAAGAGAAATCCGCGACGGAGACTTTGCATGGTGATCAATTGATTCCTGTTTATATGCCTTTTGTGTAATATGGGATTACGGCCAGTCTGAAGATTTTTTTTTATATTTTATACTGTGGAATTCACCATTCATCCTACATTCTTTAATTACATAGGGCTTGTGCTTTGGCCATGCTGCATGTTCTTGTGTGCAACTCGTGTTAGTGGCGAGATACGAATCTTATTATAGCACTGATAACAGAGAATAGTGTCACTAACAACTGACGATAACTTGATATTTTTTTAATACGTGAGACTATTTAAGGAATTGTAACCTATGGTATTTTAATTAATATATATAGCTTATTGGATTACTGGTATTGATCTGTAATAGACTATATATATTGCATTAATATACCCAAGTAATATTTTTCTTAGTGACCAATGAGTTATCGTCTAGGTATAGAATTTTTATGGCATGCCTGAGTCGTCGATGTTGCACAGATTTCTCATTTCGTCATCCTG
The DNA here is from genome assembly GCA_030142655.1 of Trachelus tabidus. NCBI lineage: Eukaryota > Metazoa > Arthropoda > Insecta > Hymenoptera > Cephidae > Trachelus > Trachelus tabidus. The sequence goes on along the minus strand of JARQTI010000420.1, from coordinate 1,499,812 downwards.
TTGATAAGTATCATATTTGTTGCAATGAAAAAAAAAAGATAAGAGAAGAGTGAAAAGAAAAAGGGGTTAGTGCGTGTGGAGTATTTATTAAAAAAAAATAATATTTTCAGAGAAGAGAAGGAGCCTCTCAAGGAAGAGAAGAAGATAACGCCGATAATAGACTCTGGACTGCGTCGGGAGACGTCCATCACCTTCGACGGCAAGAGGTCCGTCTCCAAGACCGGCTTCGTTGGCAAGGACTCGGCCGTCTAGATATTCTTCCGGCGTACTAGATTATAAATTGGCAAGGGCCGCCATTGAGGATGGAGCAAGAGTAAATCATCCACTGGCGAATAGGTACCCGTCAGCTTCTTAAGGACAATCCGAAGCAGAATAATTCGGCCAATCATTGCACGAGGCAAGATCACATGGCGGCGCACCCTTGCGGGATGAAATTTGGAAAAATTATGTCACGAAGAAAGAAAAGGAAACGAGGAACGACACACACAGACACACTAACGCAAGGACAAAAAGAGGATATCAGGAAGCAGTTACTTTTACTCACTTCCGGCGCGCGAGCTCAACGGAAGCGGATGCGTACTTTCGACAGAATCGAGAGACCAAGATTTATTGGTAGGTACGAGGGAATTCGCTGAGAAAAGAAAATATTGGTAATAGATTTAAACTGAGAGAACGTAGAGTTGACACGAAGAGTGGGAGGAAAAATTCGAATCAGAATTATCCGTAGTTGTGACAGTTTTAGAGCCTATTATGTAATGCGTCCTTAACACTTTTTCTAGTTGACAATAGTTTGTCCGCTTTTACCTGTCCTCCATTTTCTCTTTCGCGATGCGCGGGAGATATGAACTGTACAAAATTTAACGCTGAAATGGATTGACACGAAGGGTAAATGAAAAATACGTAGAGGTGTGTTTGTCCTATCCGGGTTATCGGTAGCTAGTGTTTGATAACGCTTCGAGATTGAGGTCACCGTTTAGATTATTAGGGTCTGGTACGCTGGGTTATAGATATGTCGTTTGGCGCATTTAATTACGAATGCGATTGCCACGTGTTCGTGAAAAAAACGAATGCACAAGATTATTTTGATATTTTGTGTTTATCATTTGTTTTTTTCTTTGAATTTCGGTATTTACTTAATATTCAAAATTAACGTCTTGCTGCTTAAGGGGTGAGACGATCGTCTACTTAGTCGCAATTTTGTAGTAACGTCATTATTGCGACAGCCTGTATATACTTTTGAGAATTTCCTTCGTTCTGGGACCATCCTTTATTCGGTCCTGATACGTCAGACAATGCACATTTTTATATTCGCACTCTCGTGCGAATATTTTTATTATGACAAACTTCCATGCCATTTTCTTTTGTAGCTCTTCCAGTTCATCGATTATTTCCTTTAGTTACGTCATTTCTTTGTAAGACTGATTCCTTTAAGCGAAACTTACTAATCTTATTACTCTATACCGGTTATCTGTAGCGAAGGGTTGTTCTTACTGATAAAATATTTTTATTTAAAAATTTGGTGTATTACCTCACTTATTAATTTTGCTTTTTCACTTTGATACTGTTTTGCGAGCTTTTCTCGCAGGATTAATTTCTCGTGTCCTGTAATGTTTTCGCTTTTTTCAACGGTGAAAATTATACCGGGATAACTTAACGTAGCATTGTTTCCTGTTTATTTTATTTTTATCTGTTATATGTAATTTTCGCAATTACCGAGCCCACAGGTTGCTCACAAAGGAATCCTTTACGATTGTATATTTATGTTCTGGTCGCAGAAAGATACACCGCAAGTAGCTCTTATGAAATGTATTTTTTAATTTGACATCGTGTATATTGATAATGAATTTTATCACTGAGGTACCGACCTTGAGAACAATGGTCGACAAATGCAATTGTCGCGTTAAACGTATTCAAAAGAATTTCCATTATTCCTATATAAGATAACTGAACAATTTTTGAATATTACTAGTGTGTATACCACATTTTGGATACAGATTTTAGGACTTAGGGATCCAATTGTTCTCATTGTCGTCACCTGAATCTTGATCATGAAGAAACTACGTTCCCAATGACGCTCAATAATCTATAGGACATTGATTCTGATCAGTTTGTACCAAAAAAATCATCAAGCAACAAATGGAAGTCTGTACGTCAACTGTAGTGTGGCTGGGATCATTGTTTCTTCTGACCATGATCTTATCTTTGACATGAAAAAAAATCTCTTTAGATATATATAAATATATGTATAGTGTAATCGGAAAACAGTGGCATTTTTGATATCATATTATTTTGGGATGATTAATAATTACTTAATTGTTTGACTATATAATACATATGGTCAGCGGATAACAAGATCTTGGGAACCCAGGATAAAATTTTATTGAAAATTTTTGAGTATGTGAATACACATGAAAGAATGTGTCCAACCGTATCCGTATTTAATGATTTTTTCAATGTGTCATTATCGTGCCAGAAGCTGCGGTGAGATGAAGCAAAGTGAAGAGTACGGTCATGATGTATTTATAATGATATCAAAGAATGCCATCTTCTCTACGCTAGAATGGTAAGAGGGCTTTTTGCAAAAACGCAGTTGAAAATGTGATAAGTTTTTGTAAATGCTTGTAAACGTTTTCTCGAACTTTAAGGAATATTTAAATTAAGCTTAGGTGAGTCCCAGTAGATAATATAACGGTGTCGTACGTGGAGCGAGGGAAACGCGTTCGTGCGAAAAACTCGCGTGTGATCCATTTCTTTCATTGTTTCCGTGAAAAGAAGAAAAAAATTGCTCGTGCGTATTTCACAATAGTATTTGCGGAAACGACGAAGGAAATTGTGAAGGCCGCTCTTTTGCGGTCGCGAACGCGATTTTCTACGCAGGTAGCTTTTTTACGTAATGTGACAAGTTTTTGCCAAATATAGTACTTATTAGCTTGTAAGTCGGAATTACGTTAATTATGGGAATTATTGTCGCGTGAAAGGTGATGATGAACAATAGCTTGTCAAGTTGACGGTTAATGTTGTCTCTTCGTTGTACCAGCCAGTATTGTCGGAGAGAGCGAGAAAAAATGTGAGGAAAGTAAGAGGATATTTAGAATGTAAGAGATCAGCGCAAGAGACCGATGCAGCTATTTTATATCTGTTGCCAAAATCAGAAACCCAAGTAGCTTCCCAAATGAAAAAAAGTATTATCGCGCATCTTCCAGTTTCAAGAACAATTTATGACTAATAATATTATATAAAAGTTTTTAGGTATAAGGCATATTTTTTATGTATGCTTTTTCTGTACGCGAGGGAAAAAAAAGGACATCAATAAAGAGAAAATCATTTTCAAAACCAAATACACGTGTCTCGTATAGCATATGATTCTATTCGTGTTTTATAATGATACTTTTTTTTATTTAGCAAATAAACAGGCGTACTTTGGAGCATTTTTGTTAGTGCGTGAAAATTCCACTAGATGGCACTATTAAGCATCTACAGTAGATCCGGAAAATTCCACTAGGAATTGTGAAACTACAATTCGGAAAAAAAATTATCTCCTGAAATTAAATTTTCGTGGGGAGCGTTTTTGTTAGTTCTGGAAAAATCAACCAGTTGGCGCTATTAAGTATCTGCTATAGTTCCGGGAAATTCGGGTAGGGGCTGCAGAACAAGAATCCCAGTAAGGATCCTAAGCTGCCAGGGTGTCCAGATCTTTCTTTTAGTTTTTACAGAGAATTACGTTGGTTCTTTTAAAGATTGTAACGGCTGGGACAATTTATTAGAATAAAAATGTCAATTCATTGCCCCTTACTTAAATTAACAATACATAAAAATACTATTAGACTTCTATGCCGGCATTTGATGGTTTTCCTTTTTTAATTAGAAGCTGCTCATCATTTAGTTTTGGAGGTTCAGTACGTGTATGCCATACATATACCTGTTAACAAAATAAATAAACTGTGAATATATAAAAAGAAATATAATAATCTAAATAAAATATTTAATTACCTTTGTACAAAAATCAGCTAAAGGTTCTAGATATCCAATTCCTGGAATCATTTGTCTTAATATTTCACTTTCCTGATAACCACTTTGAACCGCAAATGAAAACCAGGCATTCTTATGCTCAAGAACAAGCCTCAAATTCACAGCAAATCCCGCCATATCCAATGGAAAAGGTCTGTCTGGTTTCCACACAGAATTAAAACCCAGCACCTTCCTCGTAACATTATCACAAATAGGTTTCTCAACCATTAAGCCACCAACAAGGCCAACAGGCCAAACACCAACTGTTTTAATTTTCTCCATCTACAAAATATCATTTGAAAAGTGCATCAATATGGTTGTTTCAAGAAAAACTAAGTAATCACAATCATCACATGATGAATATTAACACCTTTAGTTAACGGCACATCTTATTACCTCTCTGAACAATTTAATGGAATAAGTATTATCGTCATCAGCAAAAAAAACTATTCCATTCTCATCCTGAGTCAAACTTTCCCTTATCCACCTAAGAGCTGCATTCCGTTGTTCGACTCCACGCGGTTTTTTCCAATTAGGATCATTCTTGCCTAATTTATAATTCGGAGGTGTCGACACATTCAAATGCGTGTACGCTAATCCGCTCTGCGCCAAAAAATTCGTCACCAAATCCGTTTTCTTTACAGAATCCTCTACAATAATCCAGTGGAAATTAGGAATGTGTAAAAACGTCTGTGCCAGACGTGTCAACTCTGCCTTTTGAACGGGTCTAGCGAACGTTGGCGTTATTGCATATATGGTAGGTCGTGATTTAATATCCGCAGGATTCCCTTCAAGCTCATTCATCAAGGAAATCATTTTTGTCCGCACATCTCTCTGCTCAGATATAGTGTTTTTCAATTTTTCTTGCAATGCCTGCCATTTGTGATGTTCTTGATAGTCTGCAAAAAAGAAGACAAAATTTTCAAATGTTATTTCAAACTTATGCGCCCTTTAGGAACGTAACTGAGCAACGCTACTGCGCAAATGCTTTCGGACGGCGTATTCACATAGATACCGCAATCTTATAATGTCAAAACAACGGGTACTATTTACAAGAAGATAAAATAACTCACAGATGAACGATTGGGTTAGAATAACGCTTATGAGGAATAGCACCAAACAGCTTTTGTTACAGCGGAATCCACTCCACATTTTCTTCTTTAGATTCGACTCCTCCACAAAGAAAATGCTTTCTGTCATCGCGGTCACGCCATGACACTGTTCTGCGATGCCGACCATGCCGACTGTACCTTGTCATGAACAGGGTCAAATATGAAAGTTCACAGAGATGGGATCGATGCCATGATAAAAATTCTAAGAACAAAAAATAGATCTTGAGGATCCCACTGAACTCCTATGAATTACAGTAACCGAAGATGATGTCAGGACAACAAAAATTTTGCCTTTGATTTTCTGTACCAAATTGCTACATTAAGAAAGTTCTTTTAAAAGAGTAACGGGACAACAGCATAAATACAAGTGGTACAAGTTTAAATGTTTATTATAAACCAAAGCTTACATATTATTAGATCATTAAATAACAATATCTCACCTGAGAGCCAGAATACCTAAATTACCACTTTCATAAACGGCTTCGAATTACAGCTGCTACGGCTGATTAACACTCGTGCGCAGTTTCATAATTTCGCGGGGGATATCGAGGGATAATTTTAAAAAAAAAACATACTTTACACAGATAATCTGGCGATTTATCAAAATGATGGCTCTCCATATATAAAATAATTCAAAATTCTATTCTCTTCACGACAATCATGCACATTCGAATGCACGTTGCACCTTGAAACAGTCTAAAAATTCATATAAACAAAGATGAATCTTATCAAACGACTAATAAATTTGTCATCTAAAAAATCATCATATCGTTATAGTGTATTTCTAAATCACGTGAAAAGTAAGCCCGATAGATCACGGTATCAGTATTAAAAATGAATGATACACGATTTACGCAATATGTATTGGCAACAAAATTGGTTTTTATCTTTAAAGAATACCTATAAATGAGCTGAACTCAAAATTATTCTTTTTGCATAATACACGAATGCATCGCATTAAAAAATTATGTATCTAACCCTTAATCTCAGTAGAATCATTTGATCCCATGTCTCCAATACGGCAACAGTAATATTGCTATATCAAATAGAGTTACTTTTGAGACGTGATAAAGATACTTGCATATAAAATGTGACTCCCTTCAATATAGTCTTATCACTAGCCTAACACTCCTCATAGATAGAAACACAAAAGACATGATTTCATTGATACGGGGTTAATAATTTCTATGGCGCGAGTGAAAAAAAAAACTATTTTCTGAAAACAATTGTCATTCGAAAAGCCGTTAAGAGTACGAATCCAGTCTCTGTCCTATATTTTTTATAGGAGTAACAACAATCGTATAATGACTTTAGGCCTTTAAGCTCTCAGGCGCACACGCGGTATTGTAAATGCATAAACTCAAAATAACGAGGATGAGAATGGGCTGAGGATATTAGCGAGCACGCTAAAAATCAAAAATAGAAAAAATAAAAGGAATAATGAGATAGAAAACGAACGGAGGACTGTTATGTGTAAGCCCATGTTAAATAATTCCACATTTTGTCGTTTAATATCTCCCTATTTCATATAAAATATGAATTTCATCGCTCGATCGAGACTCTTAACGTCATAAGGAATTGCATAGGTTTAATGACATGCAACCTTTCGCTGGTTAATATCCTAATAACATGGCGTACAACTATAACTATGCACCGTCGTATATTAAGAGATTGATACTTTAAATAATACACAATTCCAGGTAGCCATTGAGTGAAGTACGAAAGATCCTGAAATTAAGATTTTAAAACTAAGCCAATACGTATTGCTAAACCGATCAACTAAAGGCATCCTGTATTATAATTACTTACACAGCGCAACCATCATTACAGTATTACTGTGCAATAGTAATCATTAAATATAGTATCAAGATCTTACGGTCTTGGCTCTTCATGCTCACCAGGGAATTATAGCGGTAAGGATAGCTGCCAAATAAATAATAATCGTTAAGATTACAACTTAACAAATGTACATCACGCACGGCCAGTCTCAAAGTACGTCAAAACTTTCACCATTTCCATTTTACGCCTGTATCAATATTTGCACGAGCTTTTACAACATTCAATTGCAACCAATCTAACTGGTCTCAGAGTTTTCTCCTTCGTTGAGTTATAACATCAGACTCACAATAGTGATCATATACTCAAGAGCCTAAATGACAGATCGAATACTTTTAGTCTAAAATCACTACGTAGGACAAATAATAGCCTCGAATGTTTCTTTTGTCATGATACGTATAAATAAATTACAATGTTTCATCTTGGACAAACTTGATACACAACGCTTAGATATGCCCATTGAATATAGATATTGTAGCCAAAAAAGTGTCTTATGGGGCCAGGCTCTTGGTATAAATTTGTTGAACTTCATTAAAAATAAAATATTCTAGTTAACCACCATTGTAAATTAAATTCAAATAGTTCACATGCATTTAAGACATTATCGCAACTCATCAATTCTCCCACATTGACGACTGGGCGAATTTTATACGAAGCTATTGGATGAGCGGACTTTCATTAAAATCGTTGCACCCCGATGATATTGATACTCAAATCGCTAATATCGACTTGATAAGTACGATATCGAATCGCCAGCCACTGTTTAAGACCAATAGAATTCACTGAGAGACTTCTTAACTGTTTAAATCTCGCGCGTACAACACGTGCAGTGTATTAAACAGTTTTGATTGGCGTACGGTTAAATAAGCAACAGTGATGAAAATTAGCCATGCAGCAACCGTATCGGACACGGACTTGTTTCTAGGTTTTTTCTCCTCGCGAAATACTCATTGAAGAGCTATAAAAAATGTCGAAGAGACCGGCCGATCGAAAACGAGCCACATATTCTTGCGTCTCGTTAAAAGCAGCTGGAATGTGCCGTGTAATTGTAAATAATGCAGACATTTTCTTGTATTCTTAATCGGACGTCGCTCAATGTTTTTAGGGAAACATTGTAGAGTCCTCTTCCTTCCTCCTCACATATGCCATTAGCCTCTTCATCAATCTTCCTTCCTGCCTCCTTCTCCGAGCGTTATACAATTCTTCATCCAGCATCTTCTTTACTGAGCACGAACCGAGTGCTTTCTATCCTGAAACAGAAGAAAGTCACGTCTTCTACCAGGGATCGTTAAAAAAAAAATAAAAAATAAAAATCAAAGTGTCTGTGATTCTCTTCCATAAACGTAACAATTAATATATGTCAGAGCATTGGTGTTTAGAATTAAAAATGAAAAAAAAGAGAATCAAAGACACCAGGAAAACGTTGAATCCGTGGACTGCATTTCTAGTATGAAAAAAAAATGAATACTCGAAACAAATCCAACTTGAATAAATTACTTCAATAAGTATCATAATCAAGCCAAGCCAGGACAACCACATCCCTGTGACTTGATGATTGAATGATCCTTTCCAAAAGGATTCTTTATACTAACAAAGTATATAAACCTTTTGAAAGAAGCAAACAATCACGTCGCAGGACAAAAACTATAATTATTCTTGTATCTCTACAGAAGTTATACTAACCAGACAAACAAAAACAAAAAAAGGACAATCTTATGCTTGGCCAATGAAAGATTGTAGAAACGTTGACAAGAAAATCTCAGAGATACACGAATATACGGATGATACAACAGGAGTAGACCCTATTCCTACACGTATTACAATTAATATCATCTAATGTGCATTAGGCATTCAAGATGGAGAAACTTAAACGGGTGTAAAAGTCTACGTTGTTACGCACCTGTCGAATCCCATGAGTCATTCGCAGCTCGTGTCCAGGTGAATCGCGTTCCATGGCCATCCCGTACCTAAGCCCGGGCCCGCAGTACTCAAATCAAAGCGAAACAAAAAAGAAACGACAACGCAGATATCCAAGAAAGAAAGAACAAGAAAAAAAAATCGGTCCAACAACAATGTTAACAGAGAGACATACGTGCGAAGGGAGAACAAATCAAAAGTAATATAAATTCACTTTCAATTCCAAAGGGATGATGCACGGGCGTCACTTTGTTTTCTTTTACAAAGACCTCGTAGGTCTCTCCTTATAAATTGCAACAGTACGCGCGAGCAAGTAGCAATTAAGTTAATCGAAGCTTGGTTTGTTTGTAAAATAATTTATTATCTTTATATTTATTAAAGTATCAAGGCACTACCCTCCATTATCCATCGTCGTTAGACTACGTCCAACGGATCAGCCGACAGTGAATCATTGGAAACAGTAGATTATAAAACTTAGCGACACGACCTACCTAGCGATACGTTATTAAAATATTTATCATTACTCATATTAAAAGACGTAATTACACTATCTATTAAAGTACAATACAAGGTGCCTCGAATGGAAGCGATACAGGAATTCAATCTGTCTACCACACAGTGCCTATCACGTACTGCTGAGATCCTTCGTAACTCGTGGGTCTCCCAATTATTTGACGTCCTTAAAGCATCCGTTTAACAAAATCGTTAAAACGAAAGCATAGAAAACGCTCTTGGGTCAGGTATCTATAATCACCTGTAAATACGCATTGCTCTCCTGCAGTGTTTACAAAGTTTTATGGTTTTCGACTAAATTCGAGACACCCTATACGAGAATATTTGGACTCGAACACGAACGTTGTGAACACGAAGTTGAAAAAGATTTTTTTTATGACAAATTCATTCGTTAGAATCACATCTTCCATATATCTCTGTGTACCTAAAATTTTGGACTGTTAACTGGGTGTTCTTAAAGCGATTTAATAAACGCGAGGAGACTGTTACGACTTCGTAAATAGTATTATGCGAAACGCGTGTAAAAATCTTCGGAAAGACATTATTCCGTCTGCTAAAACTTTTGCGAATACATTGACAAATCCTTGAGCGTCGGTTTCTTTTTTAACATTAAAATCGCATTTGCGCATCTATACTAATCCTATATAGTTATGCAAAGCAAAGTAGTATACATTGTTAATTAATAATTATCTCTTCAGAAAGAAACGAAGCGCAGTGTGAACTCGAAGGCATGTCTTGTACAACGCGAGAAAGATAAACTATCCAGAAATACGTAGTAAGACCGTAAATGCATGTCAATCATCTAGAATAAAGCGTGAAACGCGTCGTGGTGCAAAGACAAATGAATTTCTAAAGTAATCGAGAGCCTCGAAGTAAATTTTTGTCTGACAAGGCTACAAAATAATTTTCTATTATCAAACGGAAGCACCTCTTTTGTTCGATGGAAGCTACTTTGGTAAATGCACGGGAAATACAAATTTCTCATATTACTTTTCTTTTTCTGTCTCCGATGATAAGTAATTTGTCAATTTCCTTTATGGAATATACTGTCGATATAAAAGTAGTTTGTATTAAAAGAAAAAAAAAAAAAAGAAAACATGCCGGAAGCAATCTTTCCCTATAAAATGAATATATCGACTAAAGTCGCGCGACAATTCGATGCTCTCTGTGAAAAACCAAGACGAAATCGGCAATCAGGACTGTGTCAAACAGCCGATGAGTACCGGGTACCCGCGTCTACGTAGCACAAAGTATTTCACGTCGGGGTTTAAACTCAATAATACGAGAGAGAAGACATTCTGCACAAAATTTACGTGGTGATCGCCGCGAGCTATGCAACTGGTAATAAAACTTTAACAGGCACCTAGAACAGTGCTGCTGAAAACCTCGCTGTTCCACACTACTAAACCGCTTAATCCTAGAAAAAAGAAGAATACGGATCCGCAGCGTTGCATACACCATGTGTAAATAAAAACAAGAGACAGAAACTATGTAGAGAAATTCCCCCTACTAACGCCCGACGAACGTCATAAAAACGACCAGGCAATGCAACCAGCGAGCAAGACACATCATCCTACGTGGAGGAGTTGATACCGAAAACGTGAAAGATCTTGTGTTTAAAACCGGGTTTGTTAGGACTAGCGTCGTTGTGGCCAGACTGTCCTTCGTGGAGTGCCCTCTGTACCAGCGGCAGGGAGCTCTGTGATTGAGTGTCGAGAGGTCGCCGAATCGTCAGATCGGGCCGGACAACGAAAAAAGAACAAAAAGAAAAGAAGAAAAAAGGATAGTAGACGACTAATGGTGTAACTACTGCATGCGGTGCGACTAACGTCTTAAGGTTCTCTTAAGGATGGACTCACCTCCTCCTGTTGCTCGTGCTCGCTGTTCGCCAGGCTAGATCGTGAACCACGCCTGGTTGTACCCTTCTCGTCTCCTAGGATCTGCGCTACCTTTGCTTGTTTCACCAGGTCCAGGGCCTGTAAAAAGTACACGTGAGTTACTTTAAGAGTAATGCTGTAAAGCTGGAAATTATTTTTCCTTTTCTTTTTCGAGAAACAAATAAGTATTTTTTTTTAATTTCGAATTTTCAGTGGACAAGGACAATCGAGGTGGAACAGGAATGTACATTTTACATGTCCTGAACTACTTACCTGCTGTATGTGCTGCTTGTAAAAGAAAAAAAATGATAGGACTGTCATTAAATGTGAAGACGCGAACGTGGTTACGATACGAGATACTGAGTGTTACCAATGTAATTTGTGATAACGCTATACCGAAACGTTGTAAGAATTACCTCTTTTCGTGACCTCAGGGCGCAATCTTCAAGTGTCTCCGCGGCCTCGTACTTCCCTTGCCGTCTGTAGAGAGCGCCAAGATTTTTCAATGTCGTGGTTACGGTAGGAGAATCGACTTTTGCAGCTTTGTGCCATCCGCCATATTCACCGTATGGGGCGTTCTCCTTGTTCCTGTGCTTGTTCGCTTCCCGCTCCTCTGCTACCTGAAACCAATTGAACGATTGATCGTGACAATTTGACTTTTAAGAGTCGTACATTTAATAATTATTTAATTGATAAATCAATGCTTGCCTGCCAGATGGGTTTGTTATCGCCGTCAATAGCACCGAACTCTTTCTCGTGAGCCCTAGTCAAGACTTGCTTATAGAGTACTTCGGCGGCTTTGTATTTACCCTGCTTGAGGTAGCAGGAGGCAAGATTATTTTTCGTTTTGGCGACGTTCGAGTCGTCGGGTCCAAGCTTAGCCTCGTAGATCTCCAGAGCACGCTGGTAGTAACGTTCGACTTCCTCGTATTTACCTTGGTTCTGGCAGAGCAACGCAAGGTTGTTCAACTGCTTAGCAACGTCCGGATGCTCGCAGCCAAGGACCTTCTCACGAATCTCCAAAGCACGCTTACAAAGTGGCTCAGCTTCCTTGTACTTGCCACGCTTCCCGTAGAGAACGGCAAGATTATTCAAGGTAGCAGCAACGGCTGGATGATTCTCACCGAGCGTTTTCTCGCGAATGGCTAGCGCATCGTTCAAAAGATTCGCAGCCTCTTTGTATTTGTTCTGATCGCGATATACCAGCGCAAGGATGTTGAGCATCGTCGCGACATCCGGATGATCATGACCGGAAGTCTTTTCCAAATCCTCCAGAGCTTGCTTGCACAATGGCACAGCCACCTCGTAGCGACCCTGGCTAGCGTACTGAATTACCAAATTGTGCAGGGTACGCAAACGCGCAGGTATTTCATAGCCAGCGTTTACTTGTTGTGCGAATTGCGAAGGCAGAGTCGGTGACATCGCTAAAAAAGACAATAACATCATAAAGAAATAAATATAGCCAATTCGTTATCTGAAGAGATTCAAGCCTATGCAAATACATTGAATGAACCAGCCATTTGAGACTGTCTGATTAAAAATTCATTCATGAGTGAGCACAATCTCGAATCTTAGAAAGAGTAGGGTGCTCTTGGCACGGCAGTGATAAGAAACTCATCGTCGTTCATTGTGAAGCACGTATGATTAGGCTGGTGCATTAGGCATTCGTGCATAAAGCTTGCAGAATAAGTAGAAGTGAAAAGGTCAACATACACTTACTGTTTCGCTCGTCAGCCTCATCGTCCGGGAATAGGTCGACTACAGGATCGTCCTTAGGTCTGTCCTTAGCATTTTCGTCCACTGCCGGAGGATCTGGATCATACTGTCGAATGCTCGCCATAAAGTCCAGATGCCGCTGTTCCTCTTCGAGCTGAGCAACCTGGATGGAAATTTATAAATTGATCAATAGCACAAGAGAAGCACTGGGCCACGTGAATCATATCTAATTCTAGTATGACCGTACCGCTTGCTCGCTGGCTTGCAGCTTCTGCTGGGTACCAGCTAGCTCATCCCTGAGCCACGCATTCTCTTGACACAGTCGTCTGACCTGAGTCCTGAGCTTTTGCTTTTCAGCCTCTACCATCTGCAAGTGACTCGCCAGAGCCATCATGACCTGAGCCTCGCCCAGGCCAAGTTCAATCATCTCGATATTCTTCGACAAGAGACTAGCCTTCTCCCGGGCAGCTGGTGCATCCTGGGACTGCAGACCTTGAAGAAGACCACCATGCTCAACGCGTAAAGCCTCCAGACCCTGGGCAACGGTGCGGGCACCGGCCACAATCTCTTCCTGCGTCATGGCCGTCATTCTACCAATGTGTTCTATTTTTTTGCTGAAAACAGACAAGATCATCAATTACTTTCTCTTCGCTTTCATCCAAATAATTAAATTGACCCTCTAGAAAGAATTTGACGAATAAAGATTCAATCTTCTCGTTGATCAAATATATAAAATTCGATGAAAACAAATCACGAAAACAATCACAGCCTATGAAAGAGATATTCCACTTATTGCTAGCATCTTCATATACGTTGCTTCAATTATTTTTTTTTTAAACGTCTACAACCAAGTACAACAAAATAGGTACGCCATCATGTTTACTTGAAATGATGATCAAGCAGACATACCACGACTCCGGTTACCTCCGAAGGTCTCAACGATCGACGAGAATCGTGAAGTAAAAATGAAATGAACCAGGTAAGATTGTAACAAGACCGATCCTTGAGTGGGAAACGATTTATTTCAGTCAGAGACACGAGGACGCGCACAGTCGATTGAAAATTGTACGAGCTGTCATTTCGCGCCGGTGTCTTCTACGTGCGACATACGGCCTTTAAAGAATACCGGTTTCCGAACGAATTAAACCGGGAAATTCAAATGACCCGAACGAGTCTAACATAGAGGCGTATGATTACGCAATAAAATGCACAAGATACACCAATGTAAAAATCTTTTTAACAAATTTAATCGAGATGCGAACTTACCCCATGTCAGGGCCGCGTATCCCATCAAAATCAATGGCTCAATAGTTCCGCGCATGCGCGTGCCGCGTCTTTCTAATGCGCCACTATATACAGATAGAGAATACGTGAAAATGCACGAGAATGACAGGGAAAAATACTTGAGATATTTCTAGACGGAAAATACGGAAATGCATAGGACGGAAACGATTACGTGTCAATAACAAAAATAAAACACATAAATGCAGAGAGCTACTCGACAAGGTTACATTAAGAGTCTTGGAGGGTTGAACCTTGACCTTGGAGAATTGCGACATGGCAGAAAATAATTTCCGATCAATCCAAGAATATTGAGCTAATCATGAAATCGCAGTACATAAGAATATCAATAGTAAGGAGTTAAATATTTCATAAACGAATCCTGTATACGGTGTATATTTCATTACGATGATTTTTCAAGTAAACGAGAAGTGCAATTAGAAATCGACAAAAATATTCAACGTAATTTCGTTGAATCTTCGAAGAAAAAAAGATGGCGCAACTGCAGTCGTCCATACAGTAATACGGTATAAACATTTGAAACGGCTACACATGGCAAACGACTTAACAGCTGATGACTAAGATTGGCGCAAGAAACAAAGTAAAATTATTTTCCAGAAAAATCCAAGCCTAAAACGTTTTCCAGGCTGTTTCGCGATGTGAAAAGCTCGAGCACGCGTTACAGCAAAATATTCAACAGATTTTATCGGTAAAGGCGGAAATTGGCATCCGTAACTTTATCGCAATTCTTACGGCTAACGAGTACACGATTTCATTATTAATTACGTATATAAAAAGTGGATAGATATTTATCAAAGAAAAATAGAAAATATAAACCATTGGTCACTGTTGCCTGTCATAAATAAATATCGATTGATGAAGCCAATAATCAATTTTGCTATTTCTGTCTTAATATTTAAATGACAGAGTTCTAAGATATATATACATATATTCCACCAAAAAAATTATTTCTAATTGACTATACATACAAAGCTATTCCAAAAGTACAAATTCACTTGAAAATTTTCACCATTCAATTTAACATCTAGGGTGTAGAATGCATATTCCCACAAGGAACCACTCGTATCCATTATAGAAACCAATCAAATGCCATATTAATTTATCGACGAGTCTGAACAACGTACTAAAGTATTGCACACGGAGCAAAGGGACGATTTCAATTTACGTTACAAGACATTTGGAATCTACTCACATTCTATAAGCGTTCAGCGTTTTTGACATATCTGTTCTACCCATTGGAAATGGAGTGGAAGAGTGAATACTCGGCCAAACCTACCTATTCCTTGAAAAAAGATTACTTAATAAACGATATTGATCTATCTCGTTGATACATTGGCGTCGGTATTGTCACTTCTCAGTCGGATACAAAAATCACGTACAAAAATCATCTATCCTCGCGTCGGTATAAAAATATATATAGATGTTTATATATATATACTGGTAATCTGATTGCTAAGGGGGGTTGCTCACGGTATCACGTTTTATTCTTTACTGAGCCTTGGCTCGGCTTCACACCCCAATACGATGGGGGTTGGAAAATGCGCATGCGTCGTCCGATCTACTTTATATATATACACACACACAATGCCAAATAAAAGTACAGCAGCAGACTGTGAAAATTTAGTGGCCGCACAAAGCCTCGGTACAGTTCCACTTAAAAGAAATTAATACTGTCCCCGTCAACTTGTTACATTATCAAGCATACCTATAACGAGTATGTTGTGACTCGTGGGTTTCAAGAAAGAGAAGGTGAAGGGAAAATTAGAAGAGCGCCAAGAGCTCTTTCAGAAACAAGATAAGCGCAAGAACGACCTTAATTAGTAGGGATTGTAAAAACGTTCGAGAATAAAGTCGTCGCCGTGCGAGTGTGTTCCTTTTCGTTTAGGAATAAGATTAGAATTTCCTCGAGTTGGAAGGCGTGCGTGAGTGCGTGAAACTACTTTTGGTATAGCGCTCTATTTTCGGCATTTGTTTAGAAAGTTAACAGAGATACTTTCGAATATAATAATTTGATGGTATTAGCAGCGACTTGTATCGTAGAGGTATCAATCTGTCGGCGAATCTAACGGGTATAAGGGGAAAAAAAAAGGGAAAAAGAATCAGCATTCACCCAAGAGACCTACTTACAGGGAATTGATTGGAATACTTGATTTTAGTAACTATAAGATATTCTCTCCGTGTAAAGAAAATTACAATTCATCCATTATCGATGATACATTACCGTGTGAGAATATATATATATATGTATACATATATATACACACACACGTATGAAAGGTCTATGGAAAATCAGTTCTTTCAATGAAATCCGCACACGTCATCCGGCGTCCTTTTACGCCGTGTATAGCACGGCCTGGACCCCGAATGATTCATAGAGTGACGACACGATTGGCTTCACCGTGTATCAGGCGTTTCAGTGTACAGACAAGCATACACGTGTGCAATGTACTTCCTTTCTTAAATTAAATTTGCAGAACACGCAATGCGAGTAAACGAGACTGTCGATACGAATCTTCATCTGCCTCAAGAATCATGAAGGGAATCCTGTCAAATGTTCCTGGCTTGATTCCTCGGTTACTTTGCCACCTTTCCACGGTTGCCAACTCCTTAGGGATATTTCTACCTAAGGTCTAGGAGGCGTCTTCCTCTTCTGCTTCCTTTTGTTGACGTTCCTCTTGTCGACGTTTTCGGATCAGTTTCTCTGAAGGCGTCGGACGCAATGCGGCAAAAATATATAGTCCTTGGACAAAGAGATGCGACGCGAATGACACTATGAATGTAAGAAAAAATTCTTTGCATTTACTCTCCTAGGCTTACTTTCAATGCCCGAAAAGATCTTGGAAACTATGGAATCTCGTGGACGGTGTCGCTTCTTATCTTGGTGATTAACTTTTTTTTTTTAGGCAGAGTACACTGTCCCGTGTCGTAGGGGAAATTGTTAATCATAATCCAGACAGGTACTGGAGAACTCCTTTCATCCTAAAATGGAGTCTTACTGTAAAACGATGCTGTCACCATATTTGAATTAAGAAACGCAGTTATTGTTATTCATGACAGGTTATCATGTCTCCGTCATATACTGTTACGTTGTCAAACTGAGAATTAATTATAGTATTTCTATCCCTAGAAGGATAAGTCATATCGGAAACGTTTAAGTTTCTTATTTGGAAACCATCTTCAATGCCGCTAAACACACGTACCTTTTATCTATTTGACTTTTGTCCAAATGATAAACATCCTGTATAGGTGAGTCTCACTTTGTAATCTGAAGATTATGTCTAGTGCATTGTGTGGGCCAGTGGAAATGATAAAAATATAAATGTAACGCGTCTTCTAGCTGGTTTTTAGTACTCGTTATATTAGAAAGATGGCAGAGGTATATACAATAATATACATCAATATCAATAGCCTCATAGTGATCCACATAGGCGCTTCGATTACGACGTACTATAAAGCACTACAGGAAGATGGCCACTGCTTGTTTATTTCTCCAAGAAGCTTATCGCTCTTGCGGTTATTCAGTACTAATTTTAAGTGCTGTACTTGCAGCTGGCAGCACGCTTGACATCAGTGTTTGATCAACGGATTTTTAGTGGGAAATTTGAAAAAAAATCAGTACATCGATGTAAGTGAATTAAATCCTGACTAAAGAGTGCAGCTGAGTTATTTCTCAGAGAAAATGGGAAAACACCAGAGATTAAAGCGAAGACGAGAATTATTGGTGCAAGGATGGTCATGGTCACTGGTTTTTCGTCACGGTATCGCGACAGCCCGCGGAAACGGATTAAAAGAATTAACTTCCGGTTGCACCTGCCTGTCCCAAAAGGCGTGGTCTCCGAAAAATGTAACAGCTTCACACGACGTGTGATCCGTCCTTTAATATGAATAATAAAAAATGTATATTTCATACGTCTGAATGGAAAAACAACTCACTCTTGAGAATGGTCCATGCAGGGATCCTACGACGATTTTCAATGTACCATCGCACCACTGTAAAAAAAAGAAAGAAAACGAATCACAATCATTTGAAAACCTTTATGAAACACCAATAACACCTGCACCGTCCATCAAGATATGTTCCAGAGGTTAAATTACAGTAGAAATTTGATAGTCGACCGGAACTCAAAAATGCAAAACTCGAGTACAGTTGCTTGGTGGAAAAAATGTCTTCACCGCTGAAATAGACGTATTCGCGACAATCACAGGGTTATGTAGAAGGTAGAGATATTTGAGATTTTAAAAGTTGTTAAATAACTCCGGTAAGATGCTTTGTAAACGCGGAGAAAATACACTTGGTAAAATCTTGACACGGATCGTACACCGATGACAGGCTAAAATGGCGAGGGCAATGGTAATCGAGTCAATACGACAATCACATATTTCTATGCTTTAATGGAAGGCATATTAAACCACCACTTTTTTTACCTCTTTGGCGGACGGTGAATGTTCACGTAACAATTCAATTTGCGGGATGCAGTATCTCGCGTACGGGAAATTAACAAGAAATTTTCACAGCGAACGACGGCCGTCAGCCGAACGTAAAAACGCGACTGGGGCGACTCTGCTGTCGACGGCAGCGCCGCGTATCACCGGAACTGGCCGATGAAACTATCGATATAAGAATACACGGGCTGGAGAGTTTATTGAGACGAAGGGTGTTGTCCAAGAGACGAAAGGAGGCAATACGGACAATTTGCAAATAGCGCGTGTTCGTACGTAATGGGGCATTGTGTTAGACTGAGAATATTCTGTATTGTTTTTAGTGCGCAACTTGTCATCACTTTACGCGCGGCCAATTCATTCTGGGCATGCGCGCACTAACCTAACTCATATTGCCATTCCATATAATTCCAATTTATACACATATGCCCGCTCTTATGCAAAAGATCTCTACTTACCTCTTCTCTCTTTTGAACCACTAGTCATGGTACAGCCTTCATCCCGTGTATTTCTGCGAGATCTGCGGATAAAGCCACTTTGTTTTGGCCGAGATTGGTGGTGCGCAGTTTTCAAAATTCTAATTTCTCAACACTTCTGTACTAGTAAATAAGTACGTTATATTCGTATCATTGTTTGGATTGCATAGTGGATTGAGAAAAAATATTTTTTGAACCTCTCTAACCTGCTATTAATGCACTATGAACGTCTGACAAGTTATCGTAATCTTTTACCGACAGTTTACAGATAACAAGTGCAATGATCTCTGATTGGATCGTATCAATCACTTATGCTTTGTACAATTTAGGATGGGATATGGATTATAAATAATATTGATATAAATTGCGATAAACGACATTTATTTGAATAATCATTATCAGAATAGTAAATAGGTACAATAGAGAACGCGTTTAGCAGGCCAACTTCTTATTAACGGTCGAAAACGTTTGGTATTTTGCATGAAAGGTATTTTGTCTTTAAGGCGGCGAAGTAATTGTTTAATAATCTTTCGATAATAAGTATAATAGATAATCATATGGATAGTTCGCAGCTGCATTATTAAAAAAAAGATAATAATTAAAAACAGAATATCAATATACGGATAAAGATTGCTAAACTTGGAAATTCTAAAAATTTACATGTCCTTTTCATTAGAACATTGATATTGCATCATTTTCCATTTGCGGGTGGCATAAAATTCTAACATCTCTCATCGTGCAGTTCCATGTTGGAGTATTCTATCATAGAAGTATCGAATTTGAAGCAACATTTGTGGATTTATAATTATTAAAAGCAATGACGAAAGCGAAATGTGTAATTCTGCATGTGTGGATCGCATTTTATAATCGCTTCACGGTCTAAAGTAGGAAAAAATTCTATGTGTAAACTGACATTGCGCTGCGACTCATTGTATCCAATGGCTAATCGTTTAATCATCATATCGGTCTCATCGTTCACTGGCTTTGGGGCACTTTGAACATATATCCGTTTCCGGTTCCTTTATGTTACTTAAATGGCATCAATATCGAAATCGTCTCCCTCGTCACTGTCATTTTTAACGGGCTTCTTCACGGGCTGCTGTTGCTGTTGCTTCAATGGTTGCTTCGCTCTGTCGTCGTACTCGATCTGAAACGTATAAAAATAAAATTACCAAATACCCTCAACGATCTATTTTACAATCATTATATTGTCAGATATTATTACCTCCAAATCGTCATCATCTTCTTCAGACTCAGATTCTTCCTCCTCGGCTTCGTTGAGCCACGTAAGAAATGGTGCAGCTTTGTCATGGATTTCTTGGGACAAGTCTTTCGAAACGTATTTCTTGCTCACTTTACTAGCCCATTCAACGAAGGCTTTCTCCTCCAAGATGTCAGCGTCGTAGAAAAGCTGCGACAAGAGTTGTAAAGATTACTAATGAGAAATTTATATAACCAAGATGAACAAAGTTCAATATTAGATTGTCATTGCGTTAACCTACCTTCAGTATACCAGGCACCTTGGGCATTAACGAATCCTTGTGCAACGCAATAACCTGTTCGATCCCTCTAATCAAATATTTCTGTGCCTTGATATCGTCATGGGTAAAACGTAACAAGAGGACACGATGTTTTTTCGCCTGAACAGCAATGGCTTGATCGAATAGAAGTTCCGCCAGAACGAGGGGCGCCTTGGTCTTAATTTCAAGACGTTCGGCTTCAGCCACCAATTCCTTATGATTATCAAGCTGTCCAGCATCGCGACGGCACTTCACCAGCTTATAAAATATATCCATACGCTCTTTCTCAGACTTATCGAGATCATCGCTGATGGTCATACCCTTCGCGCCATCGGTCAAGTCCTGAAGACGAGCCCTGACTGCCTCCTCAGATACATCAACGGCCCACTTGGCATCATCGTCGTCGTCAGCTGCAATCTTCTTCGGAGCTTCGACAACGATATCAGTAGTGCTAGTTTCGTTCTCAGGAGAACCAGATCGATCACCGTTAGCGTCGCCATTGGCACGTTTGGAACGCTTGCCGCGTTTACCTTCGGTCAAGGAGCTGCCCTGAGCGGCGGGATTCAAACTTGGAGGATTCTTCAAAATGAAGGTGTTCAGTTTGTGATTGCATTCAAGTAAACCGTGATGTCCGCAGGCTTTACAACCCTGCGAGATGGTTCCCTTCTTGGCACTGACCAAAAGTTCAGTCTCCGGATTGTCGCAGGCCGGGCAAAGGACGTACTTGCGAATGAATCCGTCCAAGAGATCTTGAAGCTTGGTTGCGTCGTGCGAACCATTAACGATAAATCTCTCATTTTTGAAATCAAATTGTGTCTGCGCACCAAGCTCACATCCAAAATACTTAGTCGGATATGTAGCCGGTCTTCCGATGGCTTTAGCCACGTCGACCATGTTAACTATGACAGTCTTTATACCATTTCCTTTGCCTTCGACCTTAGCCTGGATCCGTGGCATCTTATAGCGATAGAACGCATCGCTAACATTGCGATTGACATTGACGCTCCCCATGATGATATATGCTTCCGCCTTTTGCTCCGCACTAGCTTACGGGTCCGACCGAACGAGAGTAACTTCCGACGTGGCGTCGTCGTGAAACGTTGGCGCAACGTGGTTAGAAGGGACGTTGAAGCAGTGTTATTTTACTTTATCTCCCTTCCTTTTTTTGTTTTATCGTACGCGCTTGCTTGCCTCAGCTCGAATTAAATTTGCCTCAGGTAGGTAACGTCTTCGTCCTCGTTCTCCTAGATCTCGTTTTCGCGTTCCCGAGCGGCAGTTTGATTGCTGCGTGGCGAACTTGCCTGGCAATGGCTACCAAATGGTAGCTTGTGTCGTGTCGAGTCAGGGTGGTTTTCGTTGGTTGCGGTAAGGCGTGCCGCACTACCCAGTGACGACAGTCACGTTTCTCTGAATGGCTGAAGCTTCCGATGCCTGTTACTGATCACCAAATAAAATGAACAATTACATTTTTTCCTTCGACATGACTATCTTAAACTCTCGTCGTTATTTACCATTAACGTCGTGATTACCTGGAAAATTTTGAGGTCCTGTGTTTAGGCAGGACCAGATGATTTAGAAATCGTTGGGTGGTATCTTGGTGCAGGTTTTGCCTCGGTCTGTTGGGCAGAGGGGGATGATCTTCAATGATCATACACGCTGCCTGTCCGTCGCTCGTGCCCTTAAGAAAGTCTGTGTTCCACGCCGGCGTTGTCGACTCGATGACTACGCGTAACAAACGATTGTCCCGAGAGTACGAGATGATTCGGCCGTTATTAGCAAGCTTGGACAACGTCCTGCCACCACCGCCTTTGCTGTACACCGATCCTTTCCCTCTGGATGATATCCTGGATGTTTCTGAAACAGAAAAAAAATCACAAAATGACACTTCGATAAAATTTATACATTATCATTACAATAAAGTGATGCGACCTCAGCAGGCGTAAGAACAAACCTATGTAGCATGGTCTAAGTATATCTAACGCAACAAGGACACGAATATGTTTAAAAGTCGTGATAAATAAATCATCTGCCACAGAATAACGTAGAGAGTCTAGATTTGTACCCCCAAAAGAATTTTTTTATTACAACCACAAGCCGCGTGCACTGTTATTATCTCATTAACGTGGAAAACTAGCAAGTCGCGTCTATACGGTTAATCATGATTTTTAACATCGTTTTCGAATATGTTCCAGGATTTTCATTTGCAGGCTTGAACGGTTATTTTTTATTTTTACAAAATTTCTATATCACGTGTATATATATGTTCGGTGGTATTTCTAAAGTTTATCGATCATCCGTATGATTTTCGCGAGAACTCAGCAAACCCAGGGTCATGATAGCGATAAGGATTTTCAAAGCGATCCCGATTAAAGTTCCTCCGACGTGTATAAGAAAACGACTGCGAGAAAGGAGTCGTGAAATAATCCACATAAATAAAAAACAAATGAGCCTAACCAACGCTGCCTATATTCAACGTGTCAGCATCTACAGGCTACTTCAAAGGAATTCCTTCCCTCAAAAACTCTCCTCTCGTAAAAATAGTTAAATCAATCATGAAAATCACCTTTAGCCATTACCTCTGAATAACTAACAGCCATAATAAAAAGACTTTCAAATCCACCAGCGAGAATTCTGCGTCACCGTACTAAGATTAGCAACACAAAAAATAATATCCAATTATCACAAGCGCTCCACTGGTACTTCGAAGAAATTTGAAAAACCACCAATCTTAAGTAATGTAAAAGCATCGCACTTGCCGTTACACGAGACGCGCTGCAAAAACACTACCGAACAGGATTAGCAAATCTGCACAAGTCAAAGGGTACTGCCGTAACATGTATGTACATACAAACACACACACTCGATTCAAAAATTCTAATCTCTCTATTCGTAAAAATTACTGATAATGATATATACCTGAATAAAAAAATTATTTTCAATTAATTTCGAAAAGCTTGCACCAGCCCCGTGCTCACGTGATCTTGCGAACGTTACAATAAAGGGTAGAGACAGAATCCCATAAATAATTCAGTACCATTTGCGAGCCACTGTAAATCATTAATGCCAACATTATACCCAGTGACAGGATAGTACCGAAAGACGTTAAATGTTTACTGCCCTAAATACATCACCCAGTATCAAACTCAGATCTTTACCAGTTACAGTTACACATAAGTGAAACACAAAAAAGTCAAGGTGATTCACATAAAAAAAAATTAAACCAGTCACCCGCTGAAAATTCCTACAATTTTCTGTTCTATTTTACTGTTCAGCCCATGAATATAGATATACAAATTACACAGGTCCCCGCAGGAGGTTGGTACAGGAACTAGTAAAAATGTTCAGCTGGCCAATGCACCAAACAGGCGTATTTCCATATTGCCAAGAGGTAACGCTTATCGACTAAGCAAAACCGCCTTAAGCTTTAGGAACACGTAAACGTTCCAGAAGCATATAAATACTTTCAGGCCGTAGGGTAGTTACGATGCAAGGGGTGTTGATCGTAAGTTGCGTTTCTTCATCGAGTCAAAAATTGTAGTATAAAACTCTGATACAGGTAGTAGTTTAATCAGGGTGAAGATTGTACAGTCAATTTCAAATATTATCTCGAAGAGTATCGGTTACAGTGACGCGTTAAAGTTTGACTGTAGCAATAATATTTTAAATTTCTCGTTATTCAAACAGCTCTAACGTAACATTCCAAGCCTTTTTCTATGTCGAAATTGATACTGGTTTTTGATAAGGTTTATAGAACATTCATACATACTTTTTGTCTCTTAGTGAAGTAAATAGATCTGGCTTGATATCAAAATATTAATACAGGTGGCTACAGTGCCTGGTACTATGAAAGTAATAATTGACGATTAAGCGAACCTTACCATTAATTAATTAATCAAATAATTATCAAAGGACTTTTTTAATTTAACACAGCCTTGACCCGCGGGCTTAATAACTGTTGAAAAGTGATCCGTTTTTTTCAAACAGAGTTCCAATTCTCATTACTGCTATTAACTGGGAAAAAAAAAGAAATAAATCATGTGCAACGTTCTTCTTTTGGTTAATTATTTTGTAATTGTTTTTATATCGTTCATTAAAATTTATGTATTTATTCTTTTCTTTTTAATCGTCCTTTCTACCGCTTTTGTCCTCTCTCAGTTCTTCTTATCGTGCGAGTTGACGTACCGATTACGAATTGTGTTACACATCTCTATAAACATTAGCCACTACATTAATAAAAAAAAACCACGTCAATAATGACGCAAAGTGCAGTAAATATAAGTACACAAACTTTTTTTTCCTTACACAAGATAACGAATTAACTCTGAAAACCATCTCACCATACAACTAATCAATCACAAGCGACACTAAACGATTTGGTTAATCCGACCACTGCGAAGAGGTAAAAATCAGCAGAGAGACAGACCAGAAAATTATATATCCTAAAGTCCGGTTCGCAATATTCACCAATACGTCCAATGTCCATTCCCATGAAAAGATGATGAAAACAGAAAGAAAGAAAAAAAAAAGACGTACCTGAGGAACAAGCACAGCCGTACAGCCGGCAATGACATAATTACACACATGGCAGGTTTACGACTAAATTTCACAACTGCTAATAAAAGCGGCATAAGTACTATTGGAAATATTCAACATGTCAAGACTGATGATCAACCACCACGCATACGGTGCTTTAATGAAATTCGAAACCATTTTTAATCCTTCTTATTCGATCGGGCCTCGGGTAAAGAAACTCCCAGAACAAGTACACGAGGTATCTCCTACCGTGTGACATGAGCCCAGTGCACCAGGAGCACAGAACTTTTTATTCCCTGGACACGTTAGCGTATGCGACGTTATTACCTCCTCGGCGTAGACGCATAAGTCGTGATTTCCGAAGGTGGTTGGCCCGCGTTCGGTGTTACGTGACTTTCAAGGTGGGTCCGTATGTACGCTAGCCCGAGAGAGATATCGCTCTGAACTGAACTGAGTCGAATACGTATACACGGGTTCGAATCCCGGATCGGGCAGCGACTGAGTTATCTTCTGCGCAGGCGTGGACAACGCGAAACCGTAAGCGTATTGATCCGGGAGGGGGGTTCCAATCGGGACATGTATAACTTGCGCTACCCTCGGACAAGGTCAGATTTTCGCGAGTTTTCGCGAGTGCAATGCGGAAATTTAACGTGGGATAGGTCAGGGTGAATGCCGCATTTCCGGTCGCTATAACGGCGGACCGAAAGCAACTGCCCCGTAAAAACTAATCAAAGGTCAAGGAGAGCAGATCCTTGGTCCTCCTTGTGAACAATAATAATTTTATAGTTTCTGTTTATGATTTTATGAAGTTATAGGATGTTAATTCATTTAGTTTTTTTTAAGGAATTCATGTTTCTGCGTTACGTTCTGCCTGTAATGCTATGTCCAATGAACGATGCATGAGATATTCAATGTCGTTCATATGCATAATGGTAACGTGTGACATTTTGTAGCGAAAGTAGACTTATAATGGTTTAGTACTTACGTCACGGTTTAACAGTATACGATAAAAGTTGAATCATAAGTGCGACTCGTTTCGTCGTACAGTGAATTACATTGGTGTAACGGTTTATGAGTATGCGATAACGAGCGATAAGTAATCCAATTTAGGTTTACATGCGTATACGTATTGTGTACTAGTTCTTTTTTACCCTTTAGGTTACATCAAATCTAATGATTTTTATTGGGTAAATTTCCATTTATATATGCAAATGAGTACCCTGGTTTTGAGGAATCCTGGATATGACTCGCTCCAGTAACATTTAGTTCAATGTCTCTGTGCATATCCAAGACGGAATGAAAATATTCCAAACCGTACGGACAGACCCGCAGTGAGACTCTTTGCTAGTGCAAAACTAATCTCTGTTTCGATGTGGGCCAGGAAGTTTTTGTTCGCCGTTGATATCGCAAGCTGAATTATCAATTCAGCTGACTTAGCTTCAGCTTACAACGCTCTTCACTTTGTAAATGAAAGAGGCATGGCTACGTGAATTTTGCAGCGGTAGTGTAAACTGGTATGGGCGGTATTTCGAAACTTATGCAATGAAATATTGTAATAATGTCAGTGGTTCTCAAGAAAGAACCCACTCTGAAAAATATGCCGAGTGTGATGAAGAGAAAGATATGTGAGATTATACACATATGTTTACAGAGGATGTATCTAAGAATGTTCCACTGATAAGTATTTCCAGGTAAATCTTTTCTTCGGACAATGTCATACTAGGCAGATTATATTATTCTATCTGGTAGAATCCTTCATCAAGGACTGCTTTATGACGCTTATTTGTACATTGCATATGGTGTTTTTGCTTGAGAACCACTGGATGCAGTGATTAACAGGATATTATTTTTGCATTGTTATCGAAACCTCAGTGCATGCCTGAGGGTCAAAGAAGGCCATCGTGCTGTATGGATAAGCGAAGGAAAAATATTAATGATATGTATTGTAGGGGCCGGTTTCACCAATGTAACTGAAGTTTATCTAGTAAGATTAACCAATCAGATGTCTGTATTTCTAGAAATTTCAAATCTAATTGGCTAATCTCGATAGTTGTCTTGATTAACGTTGCTGAACCAGTCCTAAGTCAACATTAAGCTTGGATTACTTTCCAAGGATGTTGCAGACCTAGATTTTGCATAACGCCATCATAATATCGATTTACTAATTTGTTATTAACTTAAAACAGTAGTTTTGAAGAATACTAAAGTGGAGAAGTACTATAATCTTAAAGTACACACATCACAAACTTTATTATCCATAAGAGCCTGAATTGAAGTAGATAACAGAGTACAATCAACGTGGAAAACAGCTGTAATATGCTATACTCTGAATATTCATTCATTAGTTGCAAAAAACAGAAGCATGATAGACCCACAATTTACCATTAAAGTATTCAAAATGGAAATATTTTCTAGCAGATTAGATTAGATAAAGCATAAAAAATTATTTGTATTAATCATAATTTTTTGACACAATAAAATTATGTAAGAGTTCAAATGTTTCTTAGTAAAAATGTTAATATGAACAATACAGGAATAAACTCTAGAAAAGTTTGAGGGTACCTGTAATCTCAAAACAGATAATTTTACATATGAAGTCAGTATTGTGTGAAGAAAAATTAAAATGGCGAGATCTCAAAATAAAAAACACAAATAAATTTTTATTAGAAATCTTCTCGCTTGTTTTGTCATGTAGGAGAAAAAAGAGAGGCAAAGAAAAAGTTTACCAATGCGTACTAAGCAATTTATGATCAAGCAACTCGGTCAACGTACCAGGAACGTAACTAAGAATGGCTAACCTCTGCCAGCCATTATAAAATTAGTGCATTTTAATTCGGTAGACATGCCCTATTGAATCATTGTTATTTAAAAATAGGAAACACAACGTTCGATAGTTTCATGCATTTCCGTATAAACGTATCGTTCGCGAATGAAGCACATCGTGTCCAAAATGGCTGGTCGCTAAAATTAGCTCAATCGAGTCACGAAAATTTGTCGAGTATGGGATACGATAAATGAATCCAATAGCACATAACGATGCTCACCTTGTCGACGAAGAAAAGTCATATAAAATGGTAACGCCCTGCTGGACGGCCGCCTTCTAGCGTGAAAATTCAAAGGAAACCCACGGGAATATCGAGACAGATGGATCGCCCTTTTGAGAGCACCCCAGAAGTCGCTTTACGGCTGTGCTCGCTGTAAAATACAATATGAAATAACGTCGTTGGATTGAGCACCACTAGTTTCATAAACTTAATTATGTTTTACCTATTTAATCTTCAAAATTAGCTTCACGAGTCGAGGATCACGTCGATGTCTTTAAATGCGTGGTCAACGTAATTCTTTGCAATGAAATGCAACGAAACACTCCAACTTGCAAGCGGCTACTGGCGGCTACTGCCTGAATACATCCACGAGTATCGAAAAACAGTGACGTAAACTTCGATTGGTGAGCCCTCGATTTTTTCCCTACTCACATTAGAGTTCAAGCTTATCTATTCTAGTTTTTTCTAGTGTCTTATCATTGAAATTGTGACCCTACGTTTGTCTCATTTCAGGCGTAACAGCCGTGTTAAATGTAAAGAGATATAAACGAGGTAATTTTCATAGAATTATTCATCTTTGGTCTTTTGGATCGTTACGGACGACTCAAATTACGTGAAATGTTATTGGCATTGACTGATTGTTTTTTATTGAGTATCATGTACGGTCCTGAGAGACCGTAGTCCTAAGTATCAATACGGACGATGTGATTGATATTTTTTCAATGTAAATTCTTCATAGATCAAATGCATAACTGTTCCTGATCCCAGCATTTAATAAAAAAATTACTTTTATAGGAGAACGATATTATTTTAGACTGTTATCAGATTTTAATTGGCGTTAGATACGTTATTGTTGTGAGTAGTTTAGTGGAATCGTATTGACTTATCCTAACCCCTAATGGTTGTGCGAATTCGATGAACACGTGATGACATTTGTGAATTTTAAGTATAGCACGTTGCCTATTCCTCTTGTCAGCTCGACAGTGAAAATCAGGTATATTTCCTTTTGGGTAAGATATTGCGATTCCATAAGACGTCTTGTGAATAATTGATACCTCAGTGTGAATGGAATATTTGATTGTAACTTTTACTATATTAATCATTTCAACTTATCAATCTTTAAATATTTTTCTTTCAATATTGTTCTCAGATTGGAAAAGTACTCTACTTCTTACAGTATTAATAAAGTCCTGAGTAATAGCAATAGCTATTACTTACAAATATGACTTCTCAATACACATGCATTACGTGCCGTGTAGCATTTAGAGATTTAGAAATTCAGAGGCAGCATTACAAGTCAGATTGGCATCGATATAATTTAAAAAGAAAGGTTGCTGAATTACCTCCTGTCACTTCTGAAGAGTTTCAAAGGAGAGTTATTGCTCAGCGTGGTAAACATGATCAAATGAGGCAAGAACAGTCTGTAAGTTGTAAAGCATGCAGAAAGAATTTCAATACCAAAAATCAGTATGAAAATCATATACTGTCAAAGAAACATAAAGAAAAAGTACAGAAAATAGAAAATTCCTCAGTGGAAACAACAGAAAATATAATGTCTGATGACTCTGAAAAATCCAATACTAAGAGTAATGAAATAAGAGCACAGTCTAAGGATAACAAAAGTACCACTGATGATATGGAAGTTGATTCTGATGTTGAGTCTATAGATTCCGATGAATGGCTTGAAGATACTGAAAATCCTGTAAGAAACAATGACTGTCTGTTTTGCAATCATCATAGTCGATCTTTTGTGAGAAATCTCAAGCATATGACATTAGCTCATACATTCTTCATTCCTGATCCTGAATATTGCATAGACATAAAGGGCTTACTTGTGTACTTGGGAGAAAAAGTATTTGCAGGCTATATGTGTCTGTGGTGCAACGACTCTGGTATGAATCTTTTTTACGCAATATGACATGATTAATAGAACAATTAGAGCTAAATCAATTTCATTTCTTTTTTAGGTAGAGCATTTCAAAGTGCTGATGCAGCAAGAGCCCACATGATTGACAAAGGTCACTGTAAGATGTTGCACGAGGGTGAAGCTTTAGCCGAATATGCAGAGTTCTATGATTATTCGTCAAGTTATCCAGATGCAGAGCATGGAGATCCTGATGCAGAAGTTGAAATACCAGAACTGGAAGATAGCGATTATCAACTAGTTTTACCTTCAGGCTCTGTCATCGGACACCGATCCCTGATGAGATACTATAAGCAAAGCTTAAATCCCAACAGAGCCGTGGCCATACCAAAAAGTGAGAAGCTCCGAAGAGTACTTTCTCACTACAGAGCTCTTGGCTGGACTGAGACACAACATGAATTAGCCTCAAGAAAGGCACGGGACATTAAGTACATGCAGAAGATTCAGTCCAAGTATTCCACGCAGTTGCAATTTAAAGCAAATAAATTCCAGCGGCATTTCCGTCCGCAAGTCAACTTCTAGATTTCACTTGGCATATATTTTTAGCAGCGTAAAGGTAATGCCGTCTACAATTTGTTAGATTCTTTTCCATTGTATGCTTTACCTAACTTATATATGAATTATTCGACTAGTATTTCTAAATAATAATCAACTTAATAAAGTACATATGTCCTGCCGTATATGCATTATTATTCAATAAATGTACTTACTTCGAATACTTACAATTCTGAAAAGTGGTACTACACTATAGACCCAATATATTAGTAAACTCGGGTATTTATTTGGCGGATAAAAAATAACGTGTAATACATCTTTACAATATGAGAGAACAACAAAATATTGTATGTTGTATAATATTCGTATAATAATTCTTCATCTGGTGATTCATGGACCCATGTAGTAAATTGTTTGTTTTTTCAATTCACACCTAGCAATCCCTATTATGGACGAGTAATAGTCACGCAAAAAGGTATTTGCACTTGTACATATCTTTGTAACGACCTGATGCTTGCAAGAAACGTACCATGCTTTGACTTCTTCTCAAGTAAAGTTATGATATTTCAATTTATCTCATAATTAGGTGCACTTCTAAATCATTTAGTCACAAAACACCTGTGTTTTTAGTATCACAATAAACTATCTCAGTAGGCAAGAACTTTTTTCATCGTCCTAGTCTTGCATAGTGGTACATGTATAAATATATATATATTATATATGTATATATTTATATATGATATAATGTATATTTCGAAATTTGCAACGATCGTATAACCATTTTTTAATTCTAAATCTTAGTATAAGGTACAATTTTACAACAGTAACCAATGTTGTTCACTTTCCAAACGTATCCCAAAGGGCCTAAACACTCGAGTGAAAGTCCTGGCTCTTGTTATTACTTGACTTTCAAAATTGGCCATCAAAAGACTTTCTTTAAAATCATTATATGAATTTTGAATGCCTTGGTTGACCCGTGGGACATTAAACAATTTAACATCAATTTGATCGGTAGGAGACAGTCCGAGTTCCTAATTCCTAAGCAATACGAATTTTTAATCAGCAAAACAAATTTTCGGCTCTTTTTTCTGTTGATATATGTATAATATGCATTTATACCCGTTGCGTCTTGTTGCGCGTTAATATTTATAATACGTGTGCGAATAATAGAGAGCTGTTATTGTCACGTTCAACGATCAAAACACTTAGTTCATCTACTCTTCGTTCTTACTCCTTATATTTTAGGTACTCTCATTACCTTGTGACTTTTTCTTTTTTTTTTAATCTAACACTTTTACCATGAGCTTCAATGCAGTATGCGGCGGTTCAGGCCGCGCAAATTCTTCAATCTCTGAATATAAAATTTCAGCCTCAGTTTTCAGGCCGTGGCTCGCGCATACTTTTTGGGAATAAATTCCCGTAGCGTCTACTTTGAAGACCTAAAAAACATATTCTCATGCTATTGTCGTGCTGTTATTATTATGAGTGTTTCAGGTTCACAGTATCTTTTGGTAACGTTATGTATAATTAATGAAAATAAGGAGGAAATAGAAAATAATGTAACCAAACGAAATACCTTTTTCAAATGAAAATCATTCCATGCAAACTAATGGTAAGTCATGCTGAAACAAAAGAGCCAGTGTGAAGTTCCACATATTGTGAAATTCTAATAATAATAAGGAAACTCGAAATATTAATGAAGTTATTATTTTTAGAATCTGTTTATTAGTATACCTGGAATTCTGCTTTCCTCGCAGTCTTTATACTGTCTGCCATTAAAGTGTTCGCCAAGCCGCGACCTCGAAAATCTCCGTCCACACTTAGAATTCGACATTCGAATAACTCTTGCACGTTATACTTTGAGAATAAATCTATCTTTTCGTTCACCTTATATAAAAGACCAAAAATGACTTTGAACTTTTCATCGGATATTTCCAGCAGACGTCGTTCCGCCTCTTCGCGTTCACCCTTTTTCAAAATGCCATTCAGGGCCACACCCGCTATCTGAAATTATATATGCTTTTCTTTTATCTCTTGAGAAATTTATTTGCGTAACAAGGGTTTTCCTTTTGACATATTTGCACTGTTACAATTGTTATACTCACTCTTCCATCCTGAGTAAGCAGCATCCTAGAAAATCCTTGTTTCAAAGTAATCATGCAGTGTCTCTCTAACTCAAAATGCGGCTGTCCCCGCTCGCAGAGATCTATTGCCTTATTTAGTGGTTCATCCGCGAAGAAATTCTGTCTCAGATGATAGATTACCTCTGAGAAATAATCTTCCGTAATATCGGTGGCCGTCACAAGATCGGAGGACATCTTTGGGTTGAGCTTTGCGTAATTTTCCTCTAAGCGAAGACTATTTTTCCACGCACGTATCTTTTCCCGCGAGAGGGCTGCTCTCATTGGAAAGGATTTATTGATTGACCCAGTTTGAGTTTGAGAAATATGATTATTATGTTATCACTGTACATCGGCCTATTGTGAGATTGAACATCCCCAAAATGGCCGAACAATAGCACGTGATATCAAAATCGTACCGTGAGACGTCGTGAAATTGTTTTTCAGAATTAATGTAAACTTTTATAAATAAGGATACAGCATTGTCACAGATCAATTTTGTTTTCTTTGCTGTTTTGTTAATTAGAATTGTTTGGAATTTTTCTTTTTACTGGAAGATAGCCGGACGAGCTTGACAGGTGTTGATAAATAAATTAAACCCAATGACTGTGTTGTCAATGAACCGTAACCATTTAACGAGCATAATTAAGATACATGTGTTTATTATTCATAAACGATTACTATAAAGTAATTATAATATCTCTTATCACACT
Source organism: Trachelus tabidus (assembly GCA_030142655.1). Lineage (NCBI taxonomy): Eukaryota > Metazoa > Arthropoda > Insecta > Hymenoptera > Cephidae > Trachelus > Trachelus tabidus. Next base: position 1,466,266 of record JARQTI010000420.1, on the reverse strand, counting down.
ATACAAGCCGTGAAATAATATACAATATGAATTGCAACATCCACATTAGCTGAACGGCGATACTGGAATACTTGGAATACTTTGTTAAAAAATAGTAGCAAGCCTTTGAAGAACCTTCCGAACAGTTACAGTGTAGGATATAGGGAGAATTGTACCGGGGACTTTAATAAAACTCTTTTAATCCAAGAAGAGAACGGACAGTAGTAAGTAATATTTAACACGAGAGGACACTTGATGAGAAATAGAAAATCACCTATAACGCTCAAAAATTACGCTAAGATCTCATGGTACCGAGTCTGTAAACAAGGGAGCTAGGGAGCTATCGCTTTCTTGATTAGAGACTCGTATGATAAATTTTTATACAATCCTTTCTTTGAATTTCTTTTTTCGAAACCAGTATTGTCTAAGAGTAAAATTCTGTTACCAGGCGTGCTTTCTTACAATTTTTTTAAAGACTGCAAGAAACATGCTTCACGCCATGGCGTGCAGATTCCTCGCAAGGCCCTTAATGCAAAGATGCTATTTACAATATTTAGAAGAGTAGATCCTCGTCACCCTCGTCCAGCATATTAGCGGCATCAACGGCTTTACCCGAGGCGATCATCTCCAATCTGGCAGCCTCAACCTTCAAGTAGAAAAACATAGTGAAATAGAAAAAATTTGGAAAAACATTAAGTTTGTTTTGTGAAGCTGCCTTACTTTGGCTTTTGCCTGCTTCTTCTTATCCTGAATCTTCTTCAATCGGTAGAACTCTTCTCTCTCAAGCTCGTCTAGCTCAGAGATGATGTAGGCTAGGGTTTTCTCGATTCTTGGAATGATAACGTGCTCAATGGCGTTCACACGACGATTTGTGATTTTGATCACCTCGTCCAATGTGACAAAGCTTGTTTGGAGAGAAGCTAATTCGACCAAAAGCTTCACTGCACTTTGATAATTTTTCTTCAGCTTGGCTAGCTGTTGTCCACCACGAGCCAAACCAGCCAGCTCGTAAGTGTCCGTACCATCTTGGTATGATTCAAACACTGGAAGATTTACACCAGCAACGTTATCCTTTTTGGAACGTATTTTTATTTGTGCTTTAGTCACATTCTGAAGGACTACTTGATTAAAGTCTCCAGTTGCAAACTTTGCTTCAGCTAGAGAGAAGGCAGCTTCTTTCATCACCTCTCCCATGAGAGTTTTCGTCTAAAAATAAGAGATATACTTATTCGCAATTGTAATAATTATTCTGTTGAAGACAGTTCTATTGTGACAATGGTGTAATGTAAGATCTTTTAATAGGTGGAGATATGTAACTTGAAGGATTATACATTGCCTGTACATACCTCAATGATCTTTCCTAAAATCATCCTAAAACGCATTTGCAATGCATCTGCCTTTTTCTTAAGCAATCCATGACCCTTTTGTGCCCCTTGAAGACGGGACTTCATTAACATTTGAGCACTGCAGAGAAAAATAAATTGTATGAAAAAACTAGCACCATTAATAAATACTTCACTAATATTGGACTGCAATCACGAGAAACAAATGAATAATATCAAAATATGTATAGTGAAACTGTAGCACAACAATGCTAATACTACTATAGCATTGTAAGATTGAACATAAAAATCAAGGTGTGTACCATTGATTTATGAAATAATTGTAATGTCTCGAACAATCTGAATAATAGCATTAAGAAGCATTGACGAGAAACTAATGTAAGTAATAAAAATACAATTAAAAAATGCGGATTTCTGAAAGTAGGGTTACACCCACTTTTTGGAGCACAGGCAAAATCTAGGATAACAATGATTTTAGAATTTTGCAAACAGTGCTAAAATGTAGTATGAGCATTCCCGAATACATGGACAATTATTTTAAATAGGATTTCATGAAAGACTCACCCCCGAGAAGGGAAAATTGGAAGCCTGTCTTTTCCCGACATATTTGCTAGTACAGTCAAGCAGACAGGAACGGGATTGATCAGCTGACTCTGAAGAGCCGAGGCTCGAGGTGTATAAACGGAAATGGATCGGTACCAGCAAGACTTCCATTTTCCCCCTAAATAAAATATTACTCTTACATGCAATATCAATCAGTCGGTATTTCTTCATAGTATAGAGTATCAATAAAATACTTATTGTCATGGAATCATGATATATTCTGCTTCGTATGATGTGAGAAAGGTCAATCTTTTTTTCTGTGTCTAGGAACTTTTTAAACTGCTAAGTTAACTTCGTGGGAGGACTGTATATGCCTGTTGATGACGAATTTGAAAAGATATTACCTGCGTAGAATCAAGAAAATTACAAATCAAGAATATGCATGAAATTTATAAATTGACAGAAATCATTGACGAGTCTTATACTTTTACTAATATTAATTTTTTGGACACAGAATAGAAACTAAACACAAGAATGATGCTGTTGAGCAGTTATAAAAATATGGAAGCAACAGTTTGACAGTTTCGATTTTATAATCACTAAAGCTTTTGGAATTGAGTCTCAAAATTATAAAAGAATTTTGGAACACACTTTATTAATTGTCGAAATGAAGTCGCTGGTCGATGCATATTATTCTTTTTCGGATCTAAAAAAATTTTTTATAAACCAACTGACAGTGGAGAATCGCTGTTTCTACGTGGGTGAAAGTAAATCCAATAATTCTTTGAGGATTGATTTTCGTGCTGTTAATTTTCCACGAAGAAGTAACTGGCAACCAGGAGTCATAAGGACAGCTTGCGAAGAAGTACTCATAAGGATGAGTATACCACAATTTCGAAAAATAAATGTGAAAACTAGGTTTGTATATTTCCTTTACTGGTACCCGGCAAATCTTTATTCAAATGACAGTATTTGATGTCTCTTGTTTTTATTTTTTTTTTCTTGAGATATTCAAGACGATTAAACCGTCAATAGAGTTTCGTTTGGGCATATTTATTGACGAAAAGTATTCTAATAGAACTTACGTAATATTTGTAGTGAATTATCGGCCGCTTAGGACGTGATGGCTGCAGCATGGTCCTTCATGCCCCATTAGTATCGAAAGACTTCTTATTGAATAACGCGGTCGAGGAAGCGATCTGTATCATACTGGGTCCATATGTTCCAACTTCAAAGAGAAAAATTAGCCATACTGAGGATTGTACTTTGCAACCGTTAATTACAATTTATTCAGCGGAAAATCAATTAAAGGATCGTGTGGAACGACAAGAACGTATGGAAAATTGTAACAAATTTTTGACTCAAATGGCTATGGTTGCTTGGGACTTTTTAAATTTATCAAGTATTTTTCAACGAAACAGAGATGACAGAAACTAATAAAGACTAATAACTGTATGTACATTAATGATGATCAAGTATTTTGATACATGACGTATATACAAAAGAGAATTTTTGAACAATAAACTTCATTATCATATATTTTAATATTTTGTACATTTTAATTTAAATTCATCTGACCAGACTTTAATACTTGTCGTATATTCATATTTATTCTAGCTTCTGATATATATGTCTTTGCCATTGTCCATTCATCAACATTTTTTGATGTGGATGTATTGCTTTTACTTGGATTATTCGTTTCCCAAGGTTTTATGGTGGTTGGTAAGATTTTTGGTACTCCGTGATATCTCAATCTGGAACCTTCTGACATTACTAGAATATCACCACTTCTTAAATACATGGGTACAGCTGGTTCTTCTTGTGTGAGACCTCCAATAAGAAAAATAGCTGTTTGCCCGAAACTTATTGAAAACAATGGTGCCTCTATATTGATTTCAGAGTGATCTGTGTGTCCTGCTAATGTTGAATTCATTCTGTAGTAATTTATAATGGCTGCTTCTGCTTTAAAGCCTTTAAAACCAATTGCATCTGCTAAAATATCCATAAGCTTAACCATTTCCAGAGGCATTTGCGTTTTCAAATCTTCTGAATACTTCTTTGTGTCCCAATTGTGGTGATAGCCGAGTGTTGTCCATCTTAATTTGGGCAAAAGATCTTTCCCTTTTTCTGAATTCCTATGATAGCAGATTTCTTTTCTAAAATCCAGTTACATACAAATAATGAATAAGATTTTACTTACCCAAAACTAATATCCCACCATGATTCATTGTCATTTAAAACATTGTGTATATCTAAATTTAATTTATTTGGTTTTTTGGAATAATCTTTAAGACATTTAAGTATCCAGTACTGTTGGCCAACTTCAGTGAAGGGATTTTCAATAAAAATCAGCCCTAAAATGCAAGAAATATAACCAATAACATTTTTTCAAAGGTACATAATGTCGTAAGAATGCATGTCCAGCAATAATTATGAAGATGCTTGACTAAATAAACTCAAATGTACCTGGAACGTCAATAAGTTCATAGACTCTCCATTCTTTTATAGGTTTCAAACCTAATTTATCTCCATGTTGATTTTCAACACACTGTGTCCTTATGGATCTAACCTAAAAAACTTGACGTGTGTAATCATAACGAAAATACTGCACAATGAAACTACACATACCTTGTTCAGATCTGGTATTGAAAAATCAACAACATCTTTTAAATTCGGAGGTGGATTTCTACTTTTAAAATATTTAAAACTGTCTTTAAACATTCTATATCAAAGCCATGAAGGCTGCCATTTTTCGAACTACACATAACTATCAGGTGTCCGGTCGCAGTGATTCTCGCAATGTTCATAAAAAACTTAGCATTGGTTATCATCAATCACATACTTTTTTTCCAATTGATTTGAAAGTAGAGCTGCACCCAAGTAAGCGCGTTCCTTAATAATACCGAAATCATTACTCATTCAATAATCCGTTATTGAATGTCAATCAGAAGTATTCACGGCAATGATCTAGACATATATTCATAAGAAGATCAAGTCCTGATCCACTTTTACTCAAGTAGATGCAAGATCGGAGCAGACCCACCTTAAGTAGTTACGCAGAAAATTCTAATACGTAAAGAATTATATATTTATCCACTGTAAAAATGTCTACCTAATGAATTCCACCATCGACTTAATGTAACCGGTAGCATTAATAGCTTCCAATTACGTTCATTGTTTTACATATCTGACCATTTGCCAGTGCAAATCGCATTGAGAAAGCGCACATTTCCTTGCATCTTTTTAGGCCCATCCCAGTCCCAGCTAATAATGTATGACTAAGTTTAGAGTGTAATTTTCGCATAATAGCCAACACTGCTTGGAAACTATGATTTCATAGAACAAGAGAGGCACGCCGCATTAGCCTCAAGGTTTTTGAAAGCTCGCCGTAAATTAATAGCGCACCTCCGTCGGCACGGATTTAATAATCGGCATTTACTCTCTGCCCGCTATTTGCGGTAAATCTTGACCACCCTGACTCTGTTGAATTTCCATAAACTCTGGAATAGCCAACCCACGCCTGAACGAAAACCTCTTCCCGGTTCCTCTACAAGAACAACCATATGAGTGGATAATGCCGGAAACTCAATCCCACAATCAAAATCTCACTCTACACTCATTAATAATAAACTCATCTCGTGTTGAAAATCTTCGCCATTTTTAGTTTCATCATTCATAATTTTCCTAGGAGTGGATTCATTCCCAGAAGATGTATGACTACGACTCAGAGTGATAAATCCGTAAATTTCCAACAATGATCTGTCCAAAGAGTATTTAAATGTTTTCCATAATTTACCATGTACTTTCAATCATTAAATCTTTTTATGCCTCCAAGCGTAGTTTCTATAACGATGTACCTTTTCACAAGCACCATTGCGTAAATTCCTTTTAATCCCATACAAGATTCGGAACAGGCTCGGTCCGCGTTTCAATTTTCATCGTCCGATAGACAAAATTTTAAGACGAAACAGATGCATAGTACCAAAAACATATACATTCCTCTTCCGGTTTGCATTTTTTAATATTTCATTTTTCTCTCCTCAACAGATTTACATAGATACGTACGGAGTGCCGGTGCGAGAGATGGCTTGCGAATTCCCTGACAGTTTCATGTCAACAAATGTCGCGTTCGCGAGTCGCACCCAGCGGATTCGATTCCCTCCTATATTCGCAGCTGTCCAATGAGCGTCAACGGTCACGTCACTGCCAGCCAATCCCTGACTTTCTCGGTGACGACGGAACCTAAAAATAACCCGTATATATCTAGGCCGGTCGCGGCCGCGAATTATCTACAGTCGTGCGCCGGCAGCCGACAGTGGAAGACCCTTGGGCGTCTGTTCGGAACACAGTTTGCATCCAAGGTAGGACCCGTACCTACAGCATGCTCTACCAACCGCGTGTCCTACGGACGCACGTGTGTACGATCTCTCACACCCTTCCTCTACTTCCAGTTCCTTTTCCACTTCATGTACGACTCCTATATATATATGTACATACTACATATCACATACGCTTGCTTCACGCATCTACCGGGTGGAACGTGAATTATCTTGACAATTCATCAGTGCGGTTTAAATTTTCAAGACGATACAAAACCGCTCACCCGTTAGCTGTCACGAAATCGTTTCAAACCTTCGAAAACTCCAGGGTTGATGTTCCGATTCTCTACAGTATAATAACTTTCGGTTGTACATGCCGGTTCGGCACTCGGAGACGTTTTATATGACCAGTTTATTGGGTCGTACGCGCGACAGCAATTATTTAGAGCCGTTTACGAGTACGTTTTACGTACTGATCGTAAAGATCGACTTCGCTAAGGCTGTTATTACTTTATTGTATTTAGTTAGTGCATCAGTTCTTTATTTTTGAAAGTGAAGATCGACAACATTGCTCTTATGTCTCAAGGATACACGCGAAGGTTAGGATTTTCAGTGATGTCCAATTTTTCGTATGTTAAAAATGGCTGCTCGCGTAGTGACACTTTTCTTTCTACATTGCGGCACATAAATTTGAGTGAGACAACAAATGCAAAATAGCATACGAACATCTGGCTGGTTCAAGGAGCCAGACTGACTTGACCTTTGTTTTTTTTTTTTCGTCGTTGCCAGAAATGATTCGACGGTACCGTTAAAGAGATGCATTAAAGATTTACAGTGGTTAACATTTATTTTCTATACTTTCTGACACCCGAGACAAACTGATATTACGCTAAAGCGTTGCTTGCTATCTTTGACATCGCCGTATTGTTACATCGCGTCGCTTATATTCATTAAAAATTGAAATCGAATCGAAATCGAAAAACAACGAATGTAACTGACATTTTCAAAAGTTCAGAGAAGCGTCACTAGCGCAGGGCTTTGATATCCATCGTAAAAACATCAAGGCAGCGCGGAGCAGTCAGTTATCTCGACAGTTTTGTTTTGACTCTTCTAGATCGTTCGACGATTGACACCAAAAGGTATTAAGATATAAAGAAACGTGAGCAAATTTTCCAACATAATTTATGAGAACTAAGTCTTTATTTTTCTATAATTTTTATATAATCGCCCGGGAAACTAGGACGTCTCGCTTATATGTTTTTCTCATGAATATGAAGTCGCATAACTATGCGTCTCGGAGACTCGTTACCGTCAGACGCCCTCTAGATTCTTAACAGCACACACATATTTGTTTTTCCACGTATTTATATTCCATGGCACACATGTACATACATATATATGCAATCTAGTGTTTTTAATGGAAAGACCTTAAGCACCAGTTGCGTTCGTTTCGTTTCATAGATAACCTGCTTTAGCATGCTTCAGCTTACTGACCCCAGCTACGTTAATTATAGATACCAATACCGTATGCAGCCGAATTGTCATACTTTTCGTTCATATAAATTATTAGAAAATCGGTTGAGCTCATTTACGCTTGCCGAGGTCGCTTTGGCTTCGATCAGTGTGATTTTAACGTCGGCGTGTCAGATCATTTAAAATAAGGAACAGGTGTGAGACGAGTCTCGTGGTTGCGTTCGAGTAGACCCATATGTTACGTATGTATCTTTCATACTTATACGGAAATATGTATACGTAAGTACCTCAAGTGTTATCGGTTATCGAACAACTATCGAAAAATTTCATAAGAGAAAAATTCGGTTCGCAACAAGATCGGCCGTCGGCGAATTTATTGTGTTGATATTTGCAAGCTTACGATTAGCGACTTTGCGTTGATTTTCATTTGTCAGCTTTACGCAGGGATTAGGCTAATTAAAAAGAAGACATATTTTGTATTGGTAACACGTCTGCAGATTAAACGTCAACTTACGTGTACAGTGGGAATCACGCTAAGAACGTGACAATTGTCAGGAAAAGCTTAAACAACGAACTGACAGTTGGGATCCAGTTGAGAAGCGTTGGGTAGCTGTTCACGTAGGTAATAATTGTCTTGCAAGAATGTCAGAGATTCTCTGCGCTTCGACCATGACCTTACTGACATTTGACTGGCAACCGAGTCGTTAACGCGTCTCCATACCGGAATACATTGACAAGATGGCGATGGTGTCCATATCCGCTAGGTCTTGCCATAGGGAAAACTGGAAAACGGAGCTCTGGGCCATTGAAAATTGGAACATGGAACGAAACCACAACACGGACTCATGAATATGTAAGCGTGTTCCGTAATTATGCGAACCTAAGGTACACTATGACGGCTAGGCAAACCCAAGCACTATAATCAGACATGTCTGGTAAGGTAGCCGTACAGGAAATATACAATTCAAATGGCAACGGAGCCACAGATGACAGTTACGACGATTATAATTCAGTAATATTTAATAATTTTAATAAGTAAAAGCACAGGGAATTAATCCGTGTCGGTTAGGAAAACGTGACTCTTTAACTTGTCGAGCGGTAAAATGGGTGTTTTTATTGTCCTTCAGATTTTTCGAGCTTGCCATACGTGCCGCGAGTGCGAGAGAGACGGACTTATGGCTGGTCGCGTGCATAAGAGAGAGACATAGATACGGACAACCGGAATTGTGGGTGATTTCAGTTCTTTCATAAATGAAGCTCTGAGTGACACCAAATTTTATGTGATTTGATATATTTAGATGATCTAACAGTCAAATCTTACTTGATTATAGGGAGACTATTTGACAGCTGTCAAAATCTTTTCACTGGTGCTAAATAATCCTGGTACACGCGAGACTGTACGAATTTTCATATGCTATATCTTTTTCCATCGAACCCTGTTGCTCTGTTACATTGATTTTTATATATTCTTTTTATTTTCTTTTTCTTCGTCTTCATTCGTCCGTACGCTCACGTATATCAGCAATCTCTCTAGAGCCACGTCCAATGGTCGTGGCACGTTTGCCGAATTTCAAGATACCCAACATCATGGAGTAAAAGATAGGTGATACAAGAGGGACTAGGAGAGTGGTTAGTCGGTCCGACGGGCAGAAAAAAATAAGAAAAAGAAGTGGCTCAGGTTCCGTAGCGAAAATAGATACCGCCAAAATACGCCCGCTAGCAGGTGTCCCGTCGAAGGCGGATCTATCCGTGCTCGATAATCCCGAGGGATCTTGAATTGAGGCCAATCAGGAATATACATATATATGTCAGAACAACACGAAAGCTCATAGCAACCTCCGTGCGGTACTGACTTTTGATATTGTGTCATATTTTCTGAAATCATTAATACCTTCACTCGCGCATGCGCATACGTATGATTTACATCTACCATCGGCTGACTCTCGCGATTCTCGAAGATATTATCGTCTCAACGGCAGGATTAATTTATTCGTTTATTTTTGCCGTGCTCGATCGTAAGTTCTCGTCAAAATTGAAATAATGCCGGGCCTCGGTTTTCTGCCAAGTCGCCACTTTGTATTATTGTGTAAACGATGCATATAATTGTCAAAGGGACGTCTGCGTTCGAGGATAGGTCTTTGGGAGCAGCAACGTACCACTGCGTAAGTCGCTCGTACTTCTCTCTAACTCGACGTTCGACAGTAGTAAATAGAAATGCCACCGAGCTATCTCGCGCTTTTATCGCACCCGTCCGGATCCTTTTTCTTTTCCTCGTTGAAAAATCTGTCGAAGCTGTAAACATTAAATAAGCAGGCAATATCGTATCGCGCATGCGCAACGTCATCTACTGCAAGCAATTCTCATAACCAGAAAGGTCGATGGATCGATTTCTCATTTTTCAAAAAATTTAATAACTACTTCCAATCACTTGTTTTTACAACACAGAAATGGCTCCGGCGCCTCGTGGGAGTCTGTTAATTGTTGTCATTTATAATACCCACGTATCCAGGTAGACTGTCGTTCACTCCCGGAGAAAGGAATTTACAATAATCTTATAGTGTTTACTATATAGATATCTTCGCTAGTAGACAGGATCCTGTCTGGTCTGTTTCTATGTGAACAATATCGTTATATATATATATATACATATATATATATTCTATACCCTTGTTGTTTTGTTTCGTACCTTGACTGCTGACTTAGTCCCATTTTATTCCACCGAGATCCTCAGCGTGAAGAGACGCAGAAATCGGGTTCGAAGTGTTAACTGGAATTTCGGATGGCTCCTCGTCGAGGTCGTTCTTTTAATTTCTTTTTTTTTCTTTCTTAGCAGGAAGAAGGAGGGATCGGCAATAAGGTGCGACCCTGAACAGGGATTCTCTTATGTTAGTTAGATACACACCAGCGGAGACTCAAAGTGGTTCCATGGCGAAAATAGTCTCTGGATGAAAACTATTCCATGTGTATAGTAAGCATGGTATACTCATAGTAGATACGTACAGTAGTGGTACAAGTTCTCCTCGTATTCGGATCTCGAATTCAAGTTTGACCTTAGCCACGAATTTGCGCCCGTATGCCAGTATCGTGTCGGAGACCAGTTTGAACAGTGGATGCGGGCAACGAGCATTAATCTCCATTAAATTTCGTTATTTTCCTTTAATTTTTCAAACACGGAAGCCCCGTTTAGTCTTATATACCTATATGCCTACACACACAAAAGTCCCAGGGAAAGCGACGCCAATGAAGATTTAGTTTTTCCCTCTTTTTTTTTTTATCCTTTACGGCCAACACAGGGAAAATGGGTCTAAGGCGGAATACATTTTTCCGTATCACTTTCAATGTCGTCTCAGACACTTTTCCCTTAGTTATATATTTTTTTTCTTATAAAAAATTTCAAACAATTTATCTCGTGCTTACTTATAGGTATGCAATACTGGCGTTGCTCGTCCGATCGATTCGATCAATCAATCATCCAATGGCTCGCTATCGTAATCATTGCTGAGCTTGCTTCAAGTTCGTCCGAGTCAAAGAGTCACGTGTGACTTTAGTTCGGACGCAAATGTTAAGTCGCGCTCCTCGCGCACGGGAGTCCCACACAATAGTCACATTGTGCGCACGCACAGGAAGCATAAATTTTACGAACACCAAACATAGCCGAGCCCCGTGGTATGAAAGGCGGGCGAGAGTGAAATATAATGCGCTTGGGCTTGCGGGCGTTACGCTCGGAAGAGCCGCTAAAGTAATTCGATGTAATTAGCCCGTATAATTGGGTGGCGGTCGAAAGCTACACGAGGTCCCTTAGCGCGTAGTTCTTACATCAAATTCTATCCCGCGTTTCCTCGTCGCCCCCTCCTCCCGAAAAGAAACAGAGAAACGGTTTTAGGTTAGGTTAGGTTCAGTCGGCTATCCCTTGGGATTTCTCCATGTAGATATATAATCTCGTTTACGTACTTGATAAACGACTATTAGCCTTCTTATTATTCTTATTATTATTGCTATTATCATAATTATTGTTATCGTAGCTCCTTCTTTCCTTTGCGGCTTCTCGAGCCTGGTCCGAGTTTATCGCCTTCCTCCCTCCCACTTTTTCCTTTACGTACTATTCGGCTTCTCTCTCCTCTTATTTTTTTTCTTCTTCCCATGTCTCTTATTTCTTTCTTCTCTCATTCATACTACTCGTCTCTCTCTTTTTCTATTATACTGGTACCTCCTCTTTTTACCTCGTCGATAATTCTCCTTTTTATTATTCGCACTGTTTAATATTCATCGAGCTTCCTCTCTTGTCTCGAGGCTCATTGCACGCCTTGTACTTAAGACGTCTCGCGGAGTATCCTTCGCCGTTATAATAGCTGATCGGCTGGAGACGCGCGATATTAAGGCGGTAAGCGCCGAGTCTCGGGCGTCTTCGGGTACGACGAGGCGGGCCGGGGGGACGTCGGGAGGAGGATGCGTTGCGAGGATGAATTGGGCATGCTCTGCAGCGTATGCCCACGCCAGTGGGATCTACCAAAAAAGCGCGATAAAAATTTTCTCGCCAGATGGAAGCGATTGCGCAAGATCCGTATGATGTTTCGTTACATGGGAATATTTGGGTGAGAGCGTTTTACGTTTTTTGACTGTGATAAAAAAGAATATATGTATGGTACTGTATCGAATAAAAAAAATTAATGCGATCGTCCTAATGCTATCTACGTGTATGTTGCCTGTATTATTTCAGTCGCAAGTAACTCGAGGCTCAAGATCAGTTCGGTGTAGAGTCAGCTTGGTAACGGTCTCACATACGCTAAAAGGTTACAAGGAGAGCCCTGTATCGGTTTTGTATATAATACAAGCAACGTCCAGACTTCCTATCTGGAGATAAGGTTGATAAAATGGCTGCGGTCGATGCACGTCTCATTCGATGGGATAGGAGGATTAGACGGACGATGGAAGTAGACGGGAAGGAGCGACGAATTGTATACTAAAGTAGAAGTTGAAGGGAGCGAGAGAGAGAGAGAGAGAGATGGAGGACACGAAAACGAGTAAAATAAACTAAAACGAAAAGAAGCAAATTGACCAATTCAAAGAGGCGCGTCGCGATCGTGCCCGATTATTTATAGACGCGACCCCTTCCTTCTATTCCCTAAGCCAACCAACCGCCCCCGTGAATAACGCGGAGTGCAACGAAGACGACGACTGTGACTGCCCAAACGAATTTTGAGCGACTTTTCTATCGGAAAGCTCGGCCGTCTTTCTTAGACTTTGTGAAACAATTAAAATATCTCGACAACGACGCCATTACGCTTTCCCAGAGATCACCCGAAAGTCTAACCGTGTCAAATCATACATCAAAATCAAACGTTTTCTATTTATAATCTTAACGGCTTGCAGCTAGCGATGGATAAGAGTCAACACCTGTTTCTCCACGTCGATCAATCGATCTCTGATTGTCGTACGCGTTTTCATTGGCTTTATTATTTTTTTGAATTTTTTTTTTCTTACGTCGTTACATCGACAATGTATTTTTATAGGTTATATCATCGATTGTTCGATTCATTATATATATTCTGTCAGATACTTCATTCTAGTTCTTCTAGGTTAAGATCCTTTTGTTGATCCTGGATAAAGCTTCTGCGTGATGGAAGTAACTGTCGTTGAAAAATATCCGCTCTCAAAGCCATCGCTGGGACGGACTCTGGTACGTTGTAGCACAGTCGCCGAATGTATATAGGTCACTAGGTACGCCGTCTGCTAGCAGCGAAGCCCTTTGTCGTGTCGAGCGTCTCTCTGTGTTGAGAAGTCGAGGCCCGAATGTCTAGAAGAGACGCCGATTTAATGTATGGCGAGTGTAGAGGCGATTGCGTATTGTGGTTTGAGGTTATGGTGGAGGAGGATGTTAGCCGATAGGGGCGGCGGGGAGGGAGTCGGTAGTGAATGGTGTGTAAATACGAAGGAGGATAAGGACAAAATTGAGGAAAAGAGAGAGTAGAAGGGCATTAGGCACCGAATACGGAACGAGTCGATAAAAATTGTTACGAAACCCAAGACCGTTGGGCAATATCGAGACTCCGCACGATGCGGAGTATCCGTCGCGGCGAAATGTCGCTTCTTTGAAAATTCTCGAGGTCGAAAACGCTCGCGTGATGTTTACACAGTACGTCGTCTTGTGCGGACGGGGCCTGAGACTGTCGTGACGTTAGTTTGTCAAAACTATTTTTGACACGCATTGACAGCCTTTTAACGTCGGTACGGATCACCCACGTTGTTTTACCGTTTCGACTCGTTCACTGCACTCGAAAAAAAATGTATTAGTTCGCTCATTTAATACGCGCCTTTAGCCGCTTCAAGAGTTTCGCGATACCAATTTACGAATATTTCGTACTATTTTTTTTCGTTTTTTTTCCTGTCTGTCACATACTCGCACATTTTAGTTCATACGCATGTCGGTGAATACACAATGACATTGTAACAGATAGTACAGATAGATAATGATCTTGACGTGCACGATAAAAATGTGCCGATGAATCATAAATAAGAACGTATGAAGGATCGATCTGAGTACGATTATCGAAGTTGTATTTAATCCTCGCAAGCGATCCTGAATTTCGATTGAGCAATACCTGTAAGTGATAATTATATAAGCATTTCCCATGGACTTATTCATATCGTCGTTATGAATTTTTCGCGAAAGTATTAAGAACAAATTTCGTCTCGAAACGCAATCGATCGATTGATATCTAAATAAATCTGACGATTATCGTATCGAGTGATGCATAATTTTAAAATGAGATACGCGTATTTCTTTTGCAGGTTAAATGTGAAAGGGCAAGATGTACAATTTGAACGTGAACGTGAATCCCAGTTCGACGGCTGCCGCGGGTCTGCTTGGCGTCGCGGCGGCCGAGGTCACTCCAAGGACACCGGAAATCGTCAACTCTCTTATCGCCATGACCAATCCCTTCGAGGGATACTCGAATGAGAAAAGTCGGGATCGCACGGATTCTATGAGCAGCGGCGAACCGAGTCCGCCCAGCGTTCAGCACACCTGCAGTCAGCTTATAAAAGAAGGTATAATTAATGTAATTTCTTAGGGCGTTTCTATACGTACATATAGAGATAGTATATCACGCAGCGTTTCGTGACCGGCCACTGGTCGGGATATAGAGGACTCGCTGACGCTGCCGTTGAAATAGAAACGGGAAGTTGGACATTGATTAAATACTAGTGAATGAACACGCAGGGTTGAAGTTAACACTTCAGACGAAGAGGAGGGCGAACGGGAGCAGCGATGAGAGTAAGAAAAAGTCGAGGAAGGAGGATGGAAGTGCGGACGACGAGGAGGAGGATGAGTCCAGTAATAACAGCACACGAGGCGGTGTAAGAATGATTATTATAATTTTTCACATAACCCTCACAGTCGAATTCATTGTAAAGTTAACCTAAAATCTTTATTGCTACTCGACATACCTTCTTGTACCGTATACGAAACGTAGAGCCAACGCCCTGAATATTTTCTTCTCCAGGGTGATTACAATAGAGATTTATCTAAAGGAACTTGACCTGCCCTTCTAGCTGACCCCGGAGGACGAGGAGAGACGTCGCAGACGACGAGAACGGAATAAAATAGCAGCGACCAAGTGTCGCCTTAAGAAGCGAGAGAAGACTGTCATCCTGGTACAGGAGTCTGAGATCCTCGAGACGCAGAATCACGATCTCAAGTCTCAGATACAAGAACTGGAGACCCAGAGGCGCAGGCTCGTGGATATGCTCAGCCTACACAGTCCGACGTGTCTGAAGCAGGGTGGCTCGACGGACACCTCCTTTCAGCAATTCGCTGAACCGTTACCACTACCGAGCTATCAGGAGAACTTTGCACCCCCGGCTCTCAATCAACCTCAGAATTGCGTCACGGAGTATCCCGTCAAGGTCGAAGGTTATGACGGTACGACGCAGGATTTTTACCGACAAAATAGTCCATACGTGCCGACGTCGGATGCCGGCTGTACAGTCTAGTAGTCGTACTCATATCCTAGTACTCTACCTGGGGACATGATGTCCTGGTTACCATTGAAATACCGGTCGAAAAATCACTAAGCTCTCTCTAGGACAGTCCATCTGCTTCATTCTGTAATCTCTAATGATTCGTATCAATCGAGTTTTTTTCTCATGCTTCGAGATACATTCTTTTCTCTTTTCACGATTCTTCTCTTTATGTTTCTCTTTCTATCCGCATAACTCAATGCTATCGTACCAGGACATACTTTTTGACGGTTTGCACGATTCATCGAAATTAGTTCTTTTACACTGTTTTCACTAGTGCAGACTTGATTGACGCGACGGAAGGAAAGACAATGCATTCCACGTTTGTATTAAAGAAAAAAGAAGAAAAAAATGGATAATGAGATTATTGGAGATCGGTTCATTGTTTTGTTTGTTTGTTTGATATTCAGAGATTCTCGAGAGGTGCTTCGGTCGGCAGGTGCACACGTGCACGTAGGGATTACCAGCTTCACGATTCGATGGAAATCAGCAAGAGACGATCGCGCCTCTTATCCTGGTAGCGAGCATCCGTCCCCGATATTCTTAAGCGCTAGCGATAAGTTCTTTGCGATACTTTGAGTGAGAATATCCGTTTCTCTCTGACTCTTGGACTTTCTCTCTATACCGTTATTGTTGTTTTTCTCTTTCTTTTTTTTCTCTCTCTCTCTCTCTTTCTTTCTTTCTTTCTTTATCGTGTCTCTCACTCCGCCTCGCATTTTTCTGCCATTCAACTCTCTTATTTTCCTTCTTTAAATTGGCTCGTTGCACTCTTTCCAAAAGATAAAAAACAAATGCGAACGAGGAAGAGCGACACGCGTGCACTATTACGTGTGCACGAAATAACGTACGCAACGCATCTCTGCCATGCGTACAACCGACGTGCACACCACTCTAAAACATTCCTTCGTAGTAACTCTACTGTGACATTCTTAAGGCCTTAAAAAATAATTGATACCGTAGCGTAGGCGTATGCAACCTTCGCGATCTCGCATCGAGACGAGTTTCTTTCTTTCTCTTTTTTTTTCATTTCTTTTCTTTTGTATTTATACGGTTACACGTTGCGCCGCCATTGTCTGACACTTTCGGGAAGTTAGTCTCGACGACAATGCAATTGTCGTTGCTCGTTTAGATTCTCGGGCTCAATTTGCTCTCTTACCACCGATCATCAAAATCATTGATCGAAATACGAATTGCGGTGGGCAGGGACGCGTGGGGACGCCCGTGGGATCGCGAAGGTTGCGTGATTTATTAAACGGAATCGGGACGACCTGAGATATCGTTTCGAGTAAGTGCAGGACATTACTTTATCTAACGCATACGAAGTACTTCTCGATTCCGCGTGACGAAGTACATACCCAGTGTATGATAATACTTGTTGATATATATATATATATATTTTTTTTGGTTCAATTAACGATTAATAATCGTGCCGCCGCCGCAGCCGCCCCCCCCCCCTCCCCAAAAAATGCGTACAGAGGATACTTATAATGATATTGTATTACGATAATATTTAATAATAATTGTTACGTACACATACCTTTATAATCTGTTAATGTTTAATGGACATTTAATTATGACGATTAAGCGTAATATTCGTTAAGGAGAGATATAAATGAAGAACCACGTGCCTAACGAACATACCTCAATGTTACTTGTGGGTAGTTACCCTCCCGCCCCAACCCCGAAATCTTTTCGCGTTGTTATTTAATAATTTTGTCATTATTATTATTGTTGTTGTCATAGTACGAAAGTTTTTACCGCTTAGCAACTAAAGAGAAAATAACGTAATGCAATTACGATGCGGCAAGATTAGCAAGGATCATTGAATATGTTAATGAATGTGTTTGCTTTTGAATTTTCAACACGCGAAAATACCTCGGGTGACTATTCGAGCGTTCACGTAATTAACGCGAGTTAATTTGATTATTGGAAGAACGCTGTAATTAAGGAAACGCTTAAGGTCCCAGGACTAGACGCTTTTTTTCGGAATGTTGTTGCCATAGTAGTCGAAGCAACGTGATGTCGTTTTTGTTTGAGATTCTAGAGAGATGTCGAATAATATGAAGAAATAAAGAAACGTTGCATCGTTCTCGATAACGTACGTGTGACGCAAGCGGACTGTATGGCAGAGACATATTTTTATCACGAAAATATTCCAAACACGTTCGCCACGTCGACTTAAGAAATTTGTTAAATATGCTTCGTAGCTTTAATGTTTCTCCCTATCCTAAAAGTTTAAATGGCCGAACTCTATTCGATCGTTGATCCATATTTGAAGTGCAGGGCAATGGGAAAGAGTAATATGTCTGGGACACAAATATTTTTTTAAAAAATGTCACGTTCAATCGTAATACTGCCAGCGCAAGTCGCAAAGCATATTCTAGCTTTTAAGTGATCGTAGATTTTGAATCTAGCGGCATTATATATGTATGTTGTCCCGTGTTGAGTTATCGTGAGAAAATCAAGTGTCGCCTTCCCGTTGAGGTAGATTGATTTTTCATCAACGTTTCCGCGTTTTATCTTTTTCTTTTTCACGTTTTTTTTGCGTGTTTACAAAATTAATTTCCTTCTTTATTCAAGACTACGTAACTTGATTACGTTTTAAATTTAAGTATTGGTGTTGTTACGGTTTGTCGCGACGCACAAGAGTTTTAACAATTTTGAAAATGTATTTAGACGGTATATTCGTTATTTTACTGTAGCAATTTATTATTTGTACGAAAAAGTATCTTGTAATTTAGAAATGTCTTGGATGTGGTATGGAAACGCTGATTTTTCAAGATAATTCAACACTTGTGTATTTTTAAATTTCTTACAATGTCTATGGAGGGAGATATTTTAATGAGCGATATTTTATGATGTATAAATCTGTCATATTTCAATGGTCGAAAGAGAGTTGGCGCGATATTATTAATACTTTTTCTATACTCAGTACCTGGCTATGGGTTCCCATGCGATAGCCATTTTTCCATGAAAAGATTATTATTAACACGTTAAGATTGATATTGGGAAAATGGCTGGTGAAATTTTACTATTGTAACCTAAAGAAAAATCTATTCTTTAAATAAAAGTGCCTTAAATAATAAATCAATATCTCATGATATTTTTCCATATCTCCATAATAAATTACAATATACGAGTGGGGTAATTGAATAAGTAAAATATGTTTGCAAAAAGAAATTAGTACATTTTCTAGAAACTGTTACATACAAAATAGACGTAATAGATTTATGATTATGTCAAGAAGCAAAGGTAACTGTTGATAGATCTAAAAGGGTATAACGTATTTCAAGATAAATGTAAAATGTACGTTCCAAATATGTTAGCTTTGAAACTTTGCGGAATTTTAGAAGGCGCTGCACGCGTAAACGCTTTTATGTTGGTAATATTGATCAAACAGTTGCCAAACATTATATTAGAAAAGGGCATGCTTGGCCTTGCTGTAGAGTGTTTGTATCTGAAAAGTAAACGAATCCTTTTGGAAAAATGACAAATTCGTCAGGAAATTTATATATAACTCTGTAGCGCGAAGAATTCACGAAATACAAATTCTTCGTAGCTAAAAGACATGACTCTGCCTGGGACGTGTCCGCTCAAAAGTATCACTACATAGCATCTACATAAGTACCGAAAAGGTCCATGTGGGTCCATGGAATACCGGCTTGGAAGTAGTAGAGGTTAAACTTTGGATGTTCATTAATCATTCAAACTCGCACTCAACACTGCAGTCCAGGAAAAGAACTACTGACAAGTGAACTGTACGCATCTTGTGTGGTTTGACGAGAAAGAAGAAAATGTTTAAAAACACGTTTCAAAGTGGATTTCTATCCATTTTGTACAGTATTGGTAGTAAGCCACTCCAGATTTGGGATAAGAAAGTGCGAAATGGACATATCAAGAGAATAACTGATAATGACATTCAGAGTTTGGTGTTGGAAATACTTGGTAGTAATGTGAGTACAACATACATCACTTGTCCTGCTGATCCAAGAAAGACACTGGGTATAAAGTTACCATTTTTGGTAATGATTATCAAAAACTTGAAAAAGTATTTCACCTTTGAGGTTCAAGTAAGTTGGTTGTATAGATTTAATTATTTATTATATGGTTTTACTTTGTGCTAATATGAATTTGTCTATTCTAGGTAATAGATGACAAGAACGTACGACGACGTTTTCGTGCCAGTAATTATCAATCGACAACTAGGGTAAAACCATTTATTTGTACAATGCCAATGCGATTAGACGATGGGTGGAATCAAATACAATTCAACTTAGCAGACTTTACGCGCAGGGCATATGGAACAAACTATGTGGAAACATTGAGGGTTCAAATTCATGCCAACTGCAGGATACGCAGGGTGTACTTTTCAGATAGACTTTATTCGGAAGATGAATTGCCAGCAGAGTTTAAATTGTTCCTTCCAATTCAGAACAAAGCAAAGTGTTGAGATTAAGAAAGTGCCTATTCAAAAGTAACTTAATCTAAAAAGACTATGTTTTTTGTTAAAAAGTGATTCACAAAGAATATCAAAACCACACTTGAAAATCTTTATCAGAAAAGTAAAAGGGACTCATTATACAGTTTCTTTGCTTGTTTCACTTCATTCAATACGCACAATAAAAAATGGTGTATAATGTTCAATACATTTTTTCTTATGTTACTTAATTTTGAATTAACTATGCAAATAGTTCTTTCTCTTAAGATATATGTTCATAGAACAGCTCCAAATTCATGTTTGTTTAAGGCACGATTGTCGTTGAAATAACACATTTACAGCGTGAACTTCGTTATATTTTTCCCTATCTTCGATAATATCACAACCGATCTTGGTATCTTTTAAAGATGGACAATTCTGTATCATATTTTCATCACGTGTATTCCTTTCATTAGCATATAACATTTTTTTCTCGAAAAATTCAATCTCGGGTACAGGAAAATTTTGAGCATTTGATATTCTTGAAGTACTGTCAATAATCTTTCCAACCGTATCTTCCACCATATCAGGAGTTATTCGAACATGAGTCGAATTTAATTCCAATAATGTAGTATCCAATTCATTTCTTAATTCCATACACATTTTATCATTTAAGACCAACGGTTCACGTTTCAGTGACATATCAACTTCTAAAGCTTTGATTCTACTGAGACCACTGCCTTTACTGATACAACCTTTATGGCTCTTAATTAACTTCCCTTGTCCATAAGAGTTTCGACGATTTTTTGAGTTATAAATTGATAGTTCAATTTCAGTCATTGTTAAACCTTTATTGTGCAATTTTTCTAAGAGTTTCTTGTTTATCTTATGGCGTAATTCCAAAAAATTGCCTACAGCTTGATCAGTAGCCAACACTGTCTCTTTTGGCTTCCCGTCTGATGATTTTGATTGAACTTCAACAATATCTGGTACATTTTGTGATAACTCACCTAATTCCTTTTGGGATTTAATATTCAATTTCTGTATATTTCGTTCTTGATGATTCAGTTCCTCGCGGATTCTTTGTACTTCGCCTATAATATTTCTTATGGTTTTGACGTTTTCTGTCTTTAAACAGCTGTGGCTCTCATTAATTTTTGATTTATTCAATACTGAATCAATATTTGGTTGTTCGTGCGATTCTACATTTTGCTTGGAAATAGCGAAGCACTTATTTTTTTGCATTGCAAAATTGGAACTAAAATTCTTTAGACTAGTATGCGATTTTAGTACGTTTGGAATAACTTTTGATTTCATATGAGCAACATTTTTTGATAGATTTTTATCAATGGAATTTTCAACAGAGGTGTAATTGATAGGCAATTTCTGAAATATTAGTCCTCTATCTTTGGATGGTTCATTACCAAAATTCTTACGTATTTGTATTTTAAGATATTCGCTTTTCTCAATATACGGAAATGATTTTATCAACGAGTCGTGTTCGTTAAAATTTTTATATTTCATATCCGTTCCACTTTTTTGTACTTGTCCGTTTTTACCTTCCATTTCTTTCTGTCCCCTCAAATTTATTACTTTCTTTTTTTCTATTGGTATATTCACAGAATAATTTGTAATGCTAGTCTTAACATTACTCTGCATTCTACCCAATTCAAGGTTACTTGCTACCTTGGCTTCTTTCCAAAGTTCGTTAACGGATTTGGAATTCTCTTTAAAGACAACAGTTCCTTCGTTCATCAAAGTAGTAACAATATTCCTATTTTTGTTAATAGGTCTTTCAATTAATCTCTTATTAGTATCATTAAATGCAACTGGACTCGAAGCTGTCATTAAGACTGAGGTTGTACTGTCAGTTGTAAAATATACCAAATCGCACGGCTGCAAAGGACCTAAAGTATAAGCGTTAAATATTAAATTCAAAAATTCTGTCATTAAAATCAAGAGCTTACACATTATTAATATTAGGTAAGAAAATATTCTAAGTAATATATATACATATAAATTATTTAAAACGCACCAGTTTGGGATTCCTCAGTCTGAGAACTTCTTTCAACTAAGTGGATACCCCATTTCAACATGTACATATCAAAAAAGGCTTGAATCAACTCGACTGGTATCTCTTCCTGTCCATAATGACGATCTTGTAAATGCACTCTTCTAATTCGACAATTTGGATATATGATAATACGTTGTAAAGCCTCATAATCCACACCATAAGTACGTGAACATAATAGTTGAAAATTTATTTCTAAGTTATTCCAACCCTCTTCTAGTTTTAATGATAAGCAAGCTGCACTCATATCAGCAATTGGTAATTTTTCATGATTGTATGTAGTCAGTGTGAATTTTCGACGATATCCTTTCTTGTCTACAAGCTAAGAAGATGCATAATTTGGTATCTAAAATTGAATTTGTAAAGACAAGCATCTTTTTGTGTCATTTTACAATATTCAGTGCGATACCTGAAATTCCAATTTGAACTTCAATTCCAAATTCTTTACGACTAGTACAAGCACAGGAAGTTTTATGTGTAAAACTTCTGTAGGATTTGAAGGACAGGATATATTTGTGGGCACTGCTGTTTCGTGTGGTCCCATTATTTCGACAACTTTATCGCCATTTAATGTATCGTCGTTTAGTCTACGAATTTTTCCATCCTGCGAAATGTGCTTTGACCAGAGGTTCAATGGTTTTTCACTGACACTGTATAAAAGAGAAATAAAACCGCAGCGTTGCAATCCCAACATATTTTCGATAATTTATAAGCAATGATATCCTATATTTCTCATGGAAATGACCGTGTATTGATTTTGCAAAACTTATTTACAAAATTTGTAAAATTTAATTATCATATTTTCTTGAAATTCAATAAATCATATTTTTAATATAAATAAAATGCTGTAAAAATACTTTGAATTTAAATAGATGAAATTACTATAAACTTGTAGAATGAATACACATGATGAGGTTAATGGGTTTTTTAATTTTCTTTTTCACATAATACAGTCATTTGTTTCAATTCATTTCTTGCAATATGTCATAATATTGAAATACTGTGAATATTCAAATGGACACGAGATGTATAAGAAACGGTGATTCCTAACCTCGCCTTCATACCCTTGTCATTATAACTTGTATTACTGTGTTACAAAAGTATTTTTCAAATCAATGAAATATCATTACCTGGGATTACAGGTAGAATTCTATTAAAAAATTACATGCACCTAATATTTTTATATAATTGTATGTTTTAATGAGACATAATTTAGTGCTTGTTAGGTAGAATACATTTTCTTCGTTGCAAAATTATTTGGCCGTTATAATTTATTTGTAAAGGCAATTGAGGCTCTCGTTAATGAAAAATTTTTATGAAGAAATGTGTCATGGCGATATCGAGGTTTTTCTACGATAATCCGTGTGTCGCGAGCTGTTCGAAGTTAGTCTGTGTATTAATTGGTAATTATTAAGTATTGATTTTTTTAAATGGGGCCGTGGCATTGCCGCGAGACCAGGGGGAGGCTGTCGGGTCGCGAGTATTCGGGACTACTTTTTGTCGCGTGAAAAAACGAATAAAACAAGGGTTGCCAGGCGTAGTAACACCAATACGTAAAATGGCGCGAACGGTTAAAATCGAGACGAAGAATTTTGAAATAGCCAAAGAACCGGTACAATTTCGAGCAGGAAATTGACGTGAGGAAAACATAAGAATTCGTATTAAGCAATCGATGAAATATTAGCGAATAAAGATGGAAAATGCGTGACTGTCATCGCGAAAAATGCAACGCGGGTAGTAAAAGAAAATGGCGGACCAATTAAGAGAAGCAAGCTGATACATTATATTCTTTATTTGCAACGAGAGATGCTATTTCAGGCAAGCAAATTTTTGAGTTTGGATTTAAAACAGGGATGAATGGACGTCGCGACGCGTGTCCAATCAGGGTGAAAAATGTTTATGTCCATGTTAAAATACGTTCGTAATGTAAAGGCATCGCGGCCATAAATAAAACAATTGGTTATATACATATGTTTTTCAAATCGACGAATGCTATTATATATTTTGTATTGAGCACTCGTTTCGGGGGAGACGCCGACGCCCGGCGCCGACGTCGTTTTTAAAGCGTCGACGGTGTCAGAGTAATCTCACCAATCCTAGGGGTCATAAGTAAAAAAGATCGTTAGAATAATCATCCCTCCCAGACGCTGGCCCGTTGTAAAGATGCATCGCTGAAACGTCCCAACAACGGAGGACGGGAATTCGACTGCAAAACAGCCGAAAAATGTGTTCGCTCTCGTAGAGCGCGAGTTGCCGGAATTTTATTCACGTTTTCATTGTGCTCGCGCGGTGCTAACCCTTGCTCGTGGCGGTTTTCTTTTTTTTTCTTCTTTGAAATGGGCACGGCGGCACGCGATTTCGAGCGCGATCGTGAACGTGAACAGTGTAGAATTTGTGCGGGGGAACTCGCGAGAAACGATGGGGTGCACATTTTGGCCGAGGAGGGCAGGCGACACTGTCTACAGACCAAAATACGAAAATATCTCTACATTCTGGTGAGTCTTTGTGCTTCGCAATACCATTTTATCGGATTTTTCCTTCTTCCTTCCCATGTTTACGTTCCTTCCCTTCTTACAATCTTATTGCTTCGTCTTCTCTGACAGCGTGCTGGAATCGCAATGCCGAACTTCGCTTCGCTCCCTTTTTCAAAAAGGTTTGCGCGCGTGTGTGTGTCCATCTCGCGAGTGTGTGACGCGTGTGTCGGGCTCAAAATCAAATTTGAAAAGTCCTACGTCCCGTCGTGCTGTTCGGCTGACGATGGGAAACGAAGCGTGAACGTTGAGCTTTTATTTTTATTTTTAACGATCGGTAGCAGATTTTCTTAGAACGTAATTATGAAACTGGAGAATTGAAATCTATATAATAATACATTCATGGTTGTAATGTTAGTTAATTAATTTCATTGTGATGCTCTTATGAAAATGAAAAGTTTGATTTGCTAGAATTATCGTGAGCTTTATTCTTTTTTGTATCCGTTTTTTCGTGGCAAAGAACTATTGAAAATTATGTGATATATAAAATTTTAACGAAAATACTAGTGAAGGAAAGAACATGACGTGTAAATCGTACTTAAAAGAAATTGTAATCTAATATTTGTGCGAACGCGTAAAATGGTTTGAAATATGGTAATCGCGTGCAACGCATAACGATAATTTAAAAGAATATTTAAATAAATGATGAGCCTATTGGGAAAACTCAAAATTGGTTTATGTAAATTATAAATAAAATTGGGAATGGATAAAAATTCATTTTTATATGAACTATAATTGTTGATCGAGTAATTTGAAATTATTAATCTCAACAAAAATCGTTAAATCTCTTTTTTTGAGTCTCGGTTGACAGTAAAAATGGTGAAAGAAAACGGTCTAAGCGAGAAGAATTGTAACGGGTAAGCTTTATGGCAACCATTTTGTCCAGTGCTGTAAAAGTGTTAAAAATTAGCATTTTATTGATTGCTATGAGTACTGTACATACCGTGTGCGCTATACAAGAGTGCGCCTATAAATATAATTGGGGATAAAACGTCAGCGATCCTGGTATGACGTCCTACAAAAAAACTATACTGCAATGAGAACATACCAAGAGCAGCATTGATGCATTTTCTCATTAAAAGGCTATTCTAGAATTGCTGATATTACTAGTTTGAGATAATATTGAGATCATAGAAGTTATAATGCTGACATTTTGCAAATGGTTGATGCATTTCTAAATCAAAATAGCTGTATAATGTATTTATGAATTATGCAATTGTTTATGATATATAAACAATTTTAATTATATTTTAAGAATTGAGGTATGCATCTTACAGTCTGATTATATATGGATACATATAATGAATTACTATATACTGCAGAAATATTTTAAATTCAATTATTAAATTTCTACTATAGGTATCGTCAGAAGACAAACTACCAAAGATGGTTTGTTCCACTTGCATTAAGAGATTGGAAGGGGTCCATAGATTCGCGATGATGGCCTATCGTACTCAAGAGAAGCTACGCTTACAATTCTATGGTGTTTTTGATAATGTAAACTCTTCGCAAGACATTGACAGCGAGAAGATCAAAGATATTCAAGATGCTACAAAAAGAATGGAGGACCGAGGACTGTTACATTCTATATTAACTAAGGTAAGGAATCGAAGAACAAAATCCTTAACATAAAATTTGTCATATTCTATGTTAGCATTGGTCGATGTAAAAATATTGCAATTTGTGCACCTATTGATAGTAACAGAAAATATGGCGCAGTCATACTACATTACATATTACTATTATTAACAATCATTTTATTATGCTAGTTATGATGCAATTTCTATTATTTGTAGTCATTCAAAATATTATTATAGGTCATCACTCAGATATAATTTTACTGAATGCTAGTATTTATAAGAAAATTTCATGTCTGCAGGGTGCCATAGAAATCTTAGCGGAAGGTGAACCTTTGGGACCATCAACATTACTGACCCAGGATGAGAGTCAGCACACGCCAAGTATGGAAGAGATGGAAGTCAAAGTGGACCCAATGTTGTTTTTGCAATGCGGTTTGGAACAATCTTCTTCTGAAATGTCTGACATGTCTGATAGCGAAGAGAAAGTGAACAGAGTGCCATCCCCAGAGCCAATGTCACTTATTAACAAGTTAGTGACAAATCCTATTAAACTTTATATTTTTGAGAAAGACTTGCTGCTCTATTAAAACTGATAAACATTTCAGTAACTTGGAAGAATTTTAACCACTCTTGATCACGTTGTTACAGAATTGTCGATACAAACAAAGAAGAGGTAACGGAAGACGAAAAAGAGACAAACAGCACCAAACCATCTGAGGAAAGTGAAGAAGATGTATCAAATACAACGGTAAAACCCCATGGGTGTGCAATATGTCCACGTTCTTTCATTTCTCTAATCGGTTTACAAAACCACCACTGGTCCCATTTACCAAGAGGTAGTCGACTCGAAGGAAAATCGGCCCTACGTTCACAGCAAGTTTATCCCACAAATGGAGTACTCCAAACAAACACAGATAATAATTCAACAAGGAATTACATTTGCCCAATATGCAGCAAACGAATTTCAACAAGAGGAAATTTAAAAGTACACTTGGAAACACATCGGCCTAAAGGAAAATATGGATGCGACATATGCGGTAGAATGTAAGCATTCCCAATCATAAACTTACGAAAATTCTCCTTGAAGTAACAACAACAAAATTCTGCCCCTTTCAGTTTCAAAACACAGTCGAATCTATTCCGTCACAAGGAATATCATGGCGGTATACAATTTCCCTGCAATGTCTGTGGACGAGTTTATCCAACGAATTCGACATTGCGGGCTCACAGTATAACACATTCGGATCTAAGACCCCATGCTTGTCCCCTGTGCGACAAGACATTCAAGAGGAACCAAGATTTGAAGTTTCACATAAATCAGCATACAGGCGCTCGACCTTATCAGTGCCCCTACTGTCCAAAAGCTTTTGCAAGCTCTGGCAATTGCTTTTCCCATCGAAAACGAATGCATCCGCGAGAGGTCCATCGAGACAGACAACGTGCAGCAGATCTGATGAGATGAACCATGGGGAGTCGGTTCGAGGAGTGGCTATAAACAGGATGGAATTTTTTTCTTTTACGAGGATAAGATCAGATTGACATATTTGAGTTCATGAGGTTCTCGGTGCTAAACATTACGTGGTATTATTAAATTCATTTGCAATTAATTATCAGGCACGTTATGCCATACGTATAAGTTAGACATTATATTTATATATATATAATTCGATAAATATTTTTTTTTGTTAACCGGATAGATTTTATTCCGTGATTCGTATGTTCTCTGTACTTTGTCTAACAACACAGAGATATACATGTGTAATCGATGGTATTATCAATACTTTCGCTATCATTGATATTTATTAGTGCCAAGTTTTACGAGTTGCATTAAATGCCAATGATATGTAGTAGGGTCGAAAAGTTTCATAGCCAGAAAAAAAGAAATCGATATTCTTTTATTCAGCTTAATTAAAATGTATTTATGGTACGGATACAGGAATCATTTGTAAAAGGATTCACATAATTAGCTGCCATACTGATTTATGCATTTCTGTTACATATTAAGGGTTGTAAATCTTACGTATACTATACGTAAATAAGGGTATGCTTCTATGCCACTACTTCTGTGACATTTCAATCCTCGATCTTCTATATAGCTGGTTATGAAATTTAGAGCTTTACCCAACAAACAAGCCAATACGCAATGAGATTAATTGACTAAACGTAGACTGTATTAGCTTTAGGGTCTTAGCAGTGTTTTAAACATTAGCTAAAAAGTTACAAGAGGATCACATGTTATTTTGTCTATGCGTAGAAATAACCAAAATTAAATAGGATTAAACGCGTCGATAATTTTACACGAAGCGCGTGAAAAAATCACAATATTGCCAAAGAGGTTGATAAAGAAGGAAATGATAAATAGAGCGAGAGAAAGAAAGTAAAAAAGAAAAAGAAACCGAATGAGCTGCGAAGTGAGATTTGACGCAGGAAAAAGAAAATAATGAAAAAAAAACATTTTATAGTCTGTGACATTTTAGCATAACACGAATATCACCGTAAGCGTTAAGACTGTATACGAAAATTATGTGTCAAATTAGGATAACGCAAATTTTAGAATCATAGAGTAGGTCACTTCGATTTTATGTCACAATAAGTACGGTTTTTAGTCATTAGGAGTCTTAGATACCGAAAGGGCGAGGCGAAACAAAGTAAAGGGCGTAGCTAGGAATTATACAGGACTGTAAACGTTATTCTTCTAAGCAGGAAGCGTATGGAATAAATGTTATAACTCAAGTCTGAATAGAATTAGGAAATCGACGATAGATTAGAGACTTTTGTGTACCGTAGGATCTAGTCCGTGCTTCCTTATACGAATATACACGATGTGCGTTTCGCGTGTCGCGTTCATGAGATAATGAAAATGCACGCGAGGTCGGATACATCATAACGCCTGAAAAAAGGATTTAGGTATAGGCTTTGCATACTGGCGAAAATTTAGCAACGGCCGTAAATATCACACGAATCGAATTAATGAATAATAATCACTTGTTTTGCAATAGTTGGCACAGATAAATATGTATTTTGCGATTACGTTTTTTGCAAAAGCTTCCCAATGTTCGAATGTAGTTTATATACGTGTAGGTATGTTAGGTATACGCAACGGCGTGTACGTTAAAAATAATCAATTTTTGAAGTATAGAAAATGAAAAAAATGTTTCTCATACCTTCCATATGTCGCTTTGTGGTATATGTATACAACTAATATCATTAACCCTCTTAGAGAAATCAAAAATTGAATATTTTTTTAGCAGCTTAACCAACAAATTTTAGCGTCTGGCTAGGTGATTTTAAAGGGCCACTAAATAAAATTGTAGTTTAACCACGTGGATGCAACAATACAAACAAATATTAAAAAACGTTTTCGAAAGACGTTAATTCGATGCGTATTTAAATGAAAACTGTAGTTAAACTCTAGAAATTAAGGCACAACAAGAGATTACACGGTATTATACGTATGACAGATTTGAAAAAGAAAAGATATAAAAAATGGGAATACGGAATAAAAAAAAGAAAAATATTATTAAAAACGTATGCTGTTCGCTTATATTATTCTGAGCTACTATGGCTTTTTAATTTTGCAGGAATTTTCAGAATGCACAAATAAATCAAGAAAAATGGTCTTTGCTGCTTTTTAATATCTTGGGCAAGTATACCTCGTCTTCCTACCTCAGTGGTATATCCGTTTAGACTATTTCAAACAATTATAAAACGTTTGTTGAACTTTGCACATGGTAAATATTCAACGCATTGAAGAAACTGTATAAGATATCTAAATTTCCAGAGGTTAACTTCGAATTTCTCATACTTCAGTGAAAAGATTGCGAGAATGCGAACCGTCTAGACACGAAGATACAATCATTCCATTAAGTTACCATATATAAATATTACAATGCACGCATAGCAACGTAGTTATTTACAAGATTTCAATAATTTATCGCAGTTCGTTGCCGGGAAAATTATATTGCATAAAATTACTCCTGACTGTTCTGGGTATAAAAAATATTCTACCATTGCACCATTTCATAGACTTCAAAGTAAACATATTTCATGTAACACAAGGTATTCATATATTCGCAAATGAAATTGCAAAGTCCATCCTATAAATTGCAGGTAATTATACGTCCATTTGTAATTACATTAAAAACAAGTATGATGGGTATCAAAGAATTTTCCTATTTTTTTGCGTTTTATTTACAAAAAATTTGCCAGATTAAATTCATATTAAACAGCGACGTTGTGCTTGCTGATTATTTTTGAAAATAATGTCGATGTTTTGTTAGCTATACCTACGTTATTCTTTCATCCGACTGTTATCATCAAGTTTTATCAATAATCGCATCCAAAAAAACGACATATGGCGCACGACCATAAAACAAGATTAAATTTATTTTAATTTCTCTATAAATTATAGTAGCTACAGTGTACAGCTGAATCAACAAGAATGCCAGGTATAATCTGTCATCATAGAATTAGTCGTCAAATCACCTTCCTGTATTATGACAGAAATTATATTGCATTGCTGATACCTATGTAGTTTTATTATATTAATCGTAAAACAAATGATCGATTACATATTTTTTAGAGCCTTTTTTTAAAGCACAACTAGTTGCAATCTTAATTTTGTTCCGTTTAAAAGAAATTTACTGAAACTTGTCATAACTTTGATAATTCCTCACTTTCTTTATTTACGCCAGACAAAATTATTAAAAGGTTATCACAAAGAAGTTTCGTACATAATTATTTAACGATTGTATTCCAAACAGGTCTGGTAAATTCATGAATAATCGTTATCAAAGCGCATACAATGAATTAATAATTACGTAGTAGGTCGATACAATTGCCTCAGTCATACTTCATTCCAGATCGTTATGTACGAGAGCAATTGCAAGAAAGACGGAAAGAAGAAAAAATCGTAAATGAAGAATCTTACTGTTTGCCAAAGAAAAAAAAGATCAATAACCAATCGATTATTTCAAGATCAATCATGAGAAGAAATCAGTGTATGAAAACCTGTTATACATATATTATAAGGGATACAGAAGATTTTATGAACATACAATACGTATGCGTTTAATGGAAACGTTCCAATTACTACGGAACCAAATAATCGGAACACACACTCACTTGAATCGTACAAATTACATAAGCAAAACTCAGTAAATGTGGAAGCATTAATGTGCTGCAATCACTGTGAGTTTATTCTCTGCCAAACTTCCGTTTTGTTCTTAACGGCGAATGTACCTTTGAAAATAAATTCAGCATCCATTTCCTAGACTGTAAACTTGATGTACTTCAAAGTTTGAAAATGCATCATGGCGGGTCCATGGGTATCATGCATTTTTTGCTATGATGTAATTAAATACACGCATTTGATATACTCGTCATGAAGTTACGATAGTACTTATCTATATTTCTCCTACTGCAGGAAATTTCTTGCCGCTTTATCGAATACGGATATATGTATATTGAAAAAACACTATTATTACTATGTACGTACATACATGCAGATACGTAAACTTCGCGTCAGATTACATCGTTGACGATTCATCGACGTATAAAATTACTGGAACTCCATCCTATGGTTGATTGTGATTAATATTATTTTTCTTCGGAAGTTACGATACAGAGTTAACTGCAGTATCGTATTTATATGTCAAGTTTATATGTATTAAAAGCGCGTTGCCCCTGACGACATGTTTAGTCGAAAGTTCAAGCGAAGTCACGATGCTAATCATGTTAAAGAAATAAAATTGAATGAATTTAGTGTCTTGAAGTTCTGCGCTGTCTTTGAATTAGCACATATTATTATATCTACTTGAATAAAATTTTTTAAAAACTTTGAAAATATTTCAGTTATGAAATTTTTAAAGTTGACTCATCTCTGTATGGATCAAGTAGTTTGATATAAAAATTATTTAGATCAGATTTGCATGACTCTTTAAGGGTTTACGAAATTATATTATGTTGAGATGGGGTCAACCAATATTATTTTTCAGTGAACTAATCTTTGATTGCCTTAATTACTTGAATAATAGTAATTGAAAATCTCGATATCATAATGCACAGACATAACCTCAAAAATGCTGCGTTTCAAGGAGCGGATAATTAAAAATAAATTAGTTGATCGTCGTCCAATGCTAATTGCGCCTAAAAGTTCAATGTCGAGCTTTATATTATTATGCTTCTTTATTAGATATAAGACGAGGAAAAGTAATATCAAAATAGATTCTAATTACATTATCGTTATTCATTTTCATCATGGAAAACTTTTGCTGAAAGCTAATCGTAATGTTTACATAATCACATAATCAGTCAAATGATGAGAGATAAATTCTTTGCATTCGTGAATTGTTACAGTGTTACGATTGTTCCTCGGTATAAAATCTTAATAGACTGATGTAATATGATTAAGATCAAACAATCAAGGATATCGTAATGATACACATTATGCCAGTCTTGTTAAACAAATGAACTAAGTAATCTTGACAAGTAAGTTTCTCGGTATAAAATCTTAATAGACTGATGTAATATGATTAAGATCAAACACTCAAGGATATCGTAATGATACACATAATGCCAGTCTTCTTAAACAAATGCACTAAGTAATCGTAACAAGTAAGGACAGTTCAATGAAATCGCTTTGCATCAATTAAATAAACGATTACATCAAGAAAATAATATTACAATTATACAAACCATGAATGACATTCCACACAAATTTTATGTATCAGATTATCATTTACACTATAGTATAAGATGAGAGTCATGATTTATATTAATCGCTTTTAATATAAAAGAAAACGAACCGTGACTGCGCGGGGATCCAGAATATTAATGGGATGTGAATAATCAAGACTACATATATTGCAATTAAAAATAAGTATTAGTCATCACTCTCGTATAATGAAATTTACAACTGAATTTTTTATAAACCCCTCTCCCCCGCATATCCTCACCACACATCCATTATAAAACGAATAATTATGAAATCTTGACTATTCAAAAATTTCTATATTGTAGGAGGTTTTCGTTCTGAAATAAAATCGGTAGGAAAAATGTACACGCGGCTTAGTAAGGACAAGGATATAATCATAATGACTGGTAATAAGCGCAGTAAATGATGGGTACGTATCAGCAATCAAACGTGTGTTAGATTGCAAAAGTAGTAGAATTTGTGACTATCTTTTATACGTTGGTGTTATTCCGATTTAGTTAGTACTGATCTAATGGAAATGACAAATCAGAGATACTGCCTCTCCTAAGAAATATTTGAGATGGATTAATCTTTTAGATTAATATTAACTAAACCGGAATAATATCGCAGTGTAAGCGTAATTTATATAAATTCATGAAGGAGCTAGTATTTTTTTAGTGGTAATCGTAACCGTTGGCGGAACTGTCGGCAAGAAGCTCGAACGGCCTGAACGTCCTTCAAACGTTCCTATCGATTGTGGGGAACGCAGGAACGTATATACCGTGGTTTGCCGTTAAACTATGTTAGTTCGTCAGTAACAGCCGGTGTGCGCTTAATAAGTACCCGTCCGTTTAACGGGTAAGTGTTGTGTGTCAAGACTAAAGAAGATACGAAGAGTGAAAGGGAGAAAAGTTGTCTTTTCTAAGAACTTTAGTACTCGATCCCGGATTCTTCTCCAGTTTGAAAAATGTCTGACGACAGGGACAGACTATGGGGTCGTTCCAGACAGAATGGCGTTGTTCAACCGCTACTTACCGGTATTTATAATGTCTTTTGGGATTACATAGCCTTTAGTATATTGTATTTGTGTAAATGTAATTCGAATCTAACCTCGAAGAATTCCTTGCTAAATTCCCCTTCCATGAGTGCACATAATTTTGCCTGACTTTGTCGCGCATGCAGCGCGCGATTGATTGAAAGACGCGAAATTACTACAAACTTTTTCTCATATCATTTTCCGAAATACTCTATTCTGTCAAATTTTGAATTCTGGTTATGACGGCGCATTCCCGCGCTTTCGTTTCACATAGATATTTTTATTTTGTGCACTATGTAAGTGACTTTTTTTCGAGGATGAATACTTTTCATTTATCTTGCGCCGTTGGTCAACTTTTGTGTTTCATTTTAGATACAATTTTCTTTTCTTTGATAGGATATGGATTTCAATTCTAGATCAACTTTTGTACGTTATGCCATTGTGGTGCGTTTGAATTTGTTCTATTATTGTCAATTTTTTATTTCATTTTTCAATATTCCGAAATGGCAAAGAATTTCCGCGCCAATTTTTCATTGTGTATTATGATAAGGATCAATGACCAGGATTAATACTTTTTACGAAATCCGTAATGTCTTATCATTTGTATGATTTTGAAGCGTGAATGTGGTGATTCCAATCCAAACACTGATCTTAAAATCGTAACTATTTATTATGTAATTACTGTTTAATTAGTGTTTTCCAAGCCCTGATAAAGCAAACAGTAATGTTTGCGAAATGTAAAGCAAAAGGCAAGTGAAAACTACTGAACGCGATTCCAAATCAGAAGCCAATTATTATATTTATTAGTATCAGATTTTTTATACATTCATTTCACTGATTATTATTTCAGATTTATATCAAATTACAATGGCATATGCATATTGGAAGAGTGGAAAGATGCAAGACCATGCAGTATTCGATCTATTCTTCAGAAAGAATCCGTTCCAGGGTGAATTTACAATTTTTGCCGGATTGGAAGAGTGTCTAAAATTTTTGGACAAGTTTCATTACTCCGATAGTGGTATGTTTCCAGATATTGCATATAACTTTTATATACTATTATACTTCAATATAATATTTCATTTTTTCAGACATTGAATATCTAAAATCCACAATGTCATCATCTGTGGAGCCCAAATTCTTCGAATACCTGAAGAAGCTTAATGCTAAGGATGTCACTCTATATGCTATTGAGGAAGGTTCGGTAGTATTTCCAAGGTAAAGAAATAGAATTTTGAATATATTTATATCTCACATAAATATGCTTCCGTAGGATGCTATTATATTTTAATTTGATTGTACTCTAGCAAATATTCAGTATTGGTACAGAAAACAATGGCTGTGTACAGCAGAAACATTGGTAAGGGAGTAAATACATTTGATTGGTTAACTCTCACAACTGTTGCAAGATTATCAATCAAATCGGTGTTCCTGCCGAACACAGCCAATGTATAAAGTAAACATTAGTATAATTATTTACTTGCTATTGACTGTTTATACATTGTATAAAGTATACTGCCTGTACAGGGTACCGCTTATAAGGATAGAAGGTCCTTTGATAATGGTACAGCTTTTGGAGACAACGCTATTAACGTTAGTTAATTACGCAAGTTTGATGGCCACAAATGCAGCTAGATATCGTATGGTTGCCGGGAAGAATGTAGCCCTATTAGAATTTGGTCTCAGACGTGCCCAAGGACCAGACGGTGGACTCAGTGCCTCCAAGTACAGTTACATAGGTAGGTAGAAATATTTTCTTCGCCTATATCTCGCGGCAATTCCTAGTGGTAAATTGCAGAGCGTGCCACCACTTTGCTCAATTTATATTTTATGACGCTCGAAGCATGTAAATGCCTAAGTATGTATTTCCGAAACTTTAAAAACGCGTAAGCCATATAAGCACATAAAATATGAGATTATCACTGCAAAAGGATATAGGATAAACTGCTGCAGTGTCCTAATTCGAAAGTAATCGACTCTCATGGAAAAAAGTGTTTCTAATGACTTTATAACATGCAATACGATTAGGCATTCGTCATTATCGACTTTCTCCGTATTACAAACTAATTCTATATACAAAAGATATGCATAGCATTTCATGATTCGATTGCGCGAATTACATAGTACAGAAATTCTTAATCCATTGGTTGATAGTTTAATCACCATAATCATATCAGCCAATGCTTTTGCATTAATGGTATTGTGCTGTTGATAGCCAAAAGCGAAATTAGTAAAATAAAAATTGATTGTGAATCATACGGATCACGCGCGGTCGGAATCCGCAGTTTATAAGATAATATTGATGTAGTAATTTAGTAAAGGGTAATAAAATATCGTGATTTCGAGGGAAGATTCCCAACGCCGGAGGTGTCTGGTACCATTACACCACTAACCGTGGCTGCCAAACAATTTCCTGAAAAGTATAAAATCAATATCCTGTTTCGTTTCGTGCCAGTAGGTATCATCCACCTAATGCGTAACAAGTTTCTCCTTAAGTTATGCATATATCTTGCTATGTTCTTATGACTCAACAAAACTCAATTCAGACTAGCGAATCCCCCCATTAATAAGTTTCTTACTTCTAGGCCATCGCGCTATTCTAGAAACTATACAAAGTAGATATCGATTTTACTTCGTACGTCTCTACAAGGAACTCGTTTAGAAGTTTTCAAAGCTGCACTTAGGTTACCTTGTAATATTACTTTAAAAAAGCATGGAAAAATGAACAGTTACGAAGCTAAGGATTTCCAATAACTTAACAAAATTATTATTAATAAGGAATTTAGAACAGTAATACTCTCCTTACGAATAAGAAAATTGAGGGCTATATGTATACTTGGTGATCGACAAGAGTCAATGAATAATTTTTATCTCGAAAGCTAAAATGAGAAGTGATATACTATTTTGCATAACTTTATTACAGGAGGCTTCGATGGTACCAGCAATGTCTTAGCTGGCAAGTTGTTTGATATACCAGTAAAAGGAACGCATGCTCATGCATACATTACGTCATTCACTGGTGTCGAAGAATTACAAACAAAAGTGAGTACAGTATTTGAAAATACTTTTCAAAATGGCACAATTGTTATATTCCATAATTCTTTGAAATAATATTAATCTGTCTTCAACTCTGTCCTACAGACTCTGGCGCACAAGCAGACTGGTCAAGTTCATGACCTTTTGGCACTTTCTTCCACTTATCGTGAGTCCATCGCATCCGATCTTGGAGCTTTTGTGTCTGAGGCATCCGATGGTGAACTTGCTGCTTTGATTAGCTTCGCCATCGCATTTCCTGATGGATTTATGGCCCTCGTAGACACGTACGATGTTAAGAGGTATTTTATCAGATGCACCTTTATTTAGCGAAGAACACGCGTTAATCGTTGCTTCCAATTCTTACAGCATATGGCACGAATGAGATATGTGAACGAGATTACACGATGATTACTTGATTTATTAGGCCACTGTGTGAACGGTATTGAATTTCTTGTATGGCTAAAGCCGTCATATAAATTTCATGATCCGCATTAGTTTGCTGTGACAAATTCAAACTCTTTATGCTTGATCTTATTACTTTTTTTTATACTACTTTTCCTACAGTTTGATTAAAGGAAATTCAGTTGCGTAAATTCGTTATTGGCCTTAACCGTATCTTGCATATATTTTCTATGCGCTGTCAATAACATGAATTAATGGGTTAATGTACAGTACAGTAGACTCCCGTATAACGCGAGTTCATACAACGCGAATTCCTACAATGCGCCAAATAATAAAACACAGGAATTACCTGATTTAAGAATTAAATCCGTACAGCACGATTTCCTCCCGCGTTATATGGGAGTCTACTGTAAGATTATAATGGCGCGGATCATACAAATTTATATATTTTGAATAATCTTATTCTGTTTTTCATGAACTTATTTACAATCGGTGTACCTTTTTAGTGATATTCGTACGTTATTAATAGTTGCAAGTAATATTCACATGTTGTAGATAAATGCTCATTGAACACTTAACGGTAATCCAGATTTAGGAAAATGACATTGTTAACCCTACTTGTGTTATTTTGAAAAAGTATTTATCGACTTATTAGTAAAAAAATAATACAGACTTTAAGATCCATCAATCATAACTTTCGAATGCCATTTTCCAAAATGCTCTGCTTTTGCATTAAAACTGCAGTGCATTGTATGTTACGTGTACGTATAATATTTACGTTTATGCTATTTTGCCTGACACTCAGACGCATTTTATATGGTACAAAGACATTTGGTACATCATGTGAGTAATATGCTTTATGAATCGTCTTTATCGACGTAGCTTAGAATACAAGAAAATAAGAAATTCGTTATACCATACGAAAACAATAATACTTTTCTCCTATGGCTAATACAAAACTGTACTGCAAATATAATTGCACCGGATTTCAAAAAATAGTTTACACAAAAAAGAAACGTGTAACGCACCCGCGTACTTCAGCTGATCACACGCACTTTAGCCTAACAGGAGTGTGTTTGTAGCATAGAGGCGTCGGCCAA
Source organism: Trachelus tabidus (assembly GCA_030142655.1). Lineage (NCBI taxonomy): Eukaryota > Metazoa > Arthropoda > Insecta > Hymenoptera > Cephidae > Trachelus > Trachelus tabidus. The sequence goes on along the minus strand of JARQTI010000420.1, from coordinate 1,427,723 downwards.
GCGACAGGCGCACGTAGTCAGCCTAAATCTAAAGAATAAACTTCTAACTAATGGGGCGAATAAATCAGCCCAATACAGTGTGAGAAACGGCCCAATTATATCCGAAACGACACCGCCTCACAAGAATGGCTTTTTAAGACGAGGCGAATTGGGCGAGCTCTATGTGAGGTACGATTTTCGCGCTGTTTGTCTGTTCTACTTGATATGGGACTTTTTCTTTTAATCATATTATTAAGACCTGCATCACTAATAAATAGATTAGTTGCACAATAATACGTAAATATTTATGGATAGAATTGAATATCTTTTGATGTCGATAAACGTTTGAATGATTGTACGTTGCTATTTTAACTTATTTATTCTAACGAGGTGTCAGAGTTACGTCATTGGATGGGATACGTTATTCGTTTTTATATTTGAACAATTTATTTTTGTTTAACGTATTCATGAATTGATCCCAATAATATATTTACATTGAGCTGTACCAGACAGGCAAGAGTTTAATGAAAAAGTTTCTGACTTTTGGTAGAACAGATAAATAATCGTTTTCCATGATATTTCATCGCATCATTATTACTCACACAGCATGAAGTTACGGAGTAGAATTCAGAGGGATGTTGTTTTTTGTTTATTTATCAGGAAAGCTTTATATGTTTTTCGTGCAGGGCCATTATTGCAATGTTCGACCTTATATAGTGCCCCACCCCAATTCAGCCCCAGTGATATGTTATCTGTACGTTTATTAATGGTTTACATGTATATTCGTTTAAACTTGGTAAGCTATGACCGATCATTGATAAGTGAGTCACGCATACGGATGTGTTAATATATTTCCAAAAATATTAATTAAAAAGTCTACATCGCGGTAGAAGGATTAATCCATTTACTTTGACAGTATTGAGATTTAGTGGATTTTTGAAAATGATAACATACTATCGACATTCTGTTATTTCTGTTTTACTTGCTTTTTTGAGTTGCAACGATATTTTGAGTTGACTAATTCGTCAATGGCTAACAAACTTTTCCTTTTTCGAAGAATCTTAATTATATACATGGTTTTGCATTGTTTGATTCTTTTGTTTTAAGTTTTTCATGTCTGGGGATTAACTTTGCTTATGCTTTTATGTTCTCCTTTGATATGCTCTTTGGTACAGTGACATTATTGTTTAGAAATTTCAATAGTGAATTGATTTTAATGTTTTTATTATAATGATCAGACAAATACTCATTGGAACTAGACTTTTTGTAGATTGATTCAATGCATATCAATAATTTTATTGTATACTGATCTTTTATAACAAATGCTTAACACGCAGTGATATAAATTAATTTAATAAACATATTTTTGACTCGCTAAGTTTGGTTGACTACAATTAGATATATATTCAAATACGTTCAAAAGTGTCTTAGATATTTGTTATTATAGTTTTTCTGGAGATTGTTGCAACATTAAAAAATACATTGTCTTAGAGAAATATGTTACATAAGTTTTGTCGCTGGCTTCGTTCTCCAACTGCATGTTATAATGTGTCGTCCGTTTGTCTAATGTACAATGTACATAATATCTACCTAAATTCATAATGTCAAGTCAAATGATAAGAATAACCTAGTGACTAGATAATGAGCTTTTTTCACAAATATTTTCATACTACGTTACACTGCAGTCGTTAAAGATTATTGTTCAACGTGTGCACTTACACCATTTACATTAAATAACTTTATGAAATTTCGTTAATAGAAGACACATAAGAAAGAATATTACAAAACAATTCATGAAATAGTTGCATATCGTTATCTATGTTAAAATTTTCACGGTCTTCATCACATAAAACGAGCATCTTCAAAATCGCACAAAATTGAGACTTATTTTTTATAATTCAATTGTATTGCAAACAGGAGTGGTTTACTGAATTTCTGTGCTGTGGCATTGGCTCTAAACGATTTGGGTTACAAAGCTGTTGGCATCCGAATTGACAGTGGTGATTTAGCATATCTAAGTCATGCAGCGAGGGATGTTTTTGAGAGAATCGCTACAAAGTACAATCTACCATGGTTTGCTCGATTAACGATCGTAGCATCAAATGACATCAATGAAGAGACAATTCTGAGTCTAAACGAGCAGGTACTTTAGTTTAGTAAACGTTTTAACTAGTGTAACGTGTATCAATTATATTAATCAGACTTAAGTATTAACCGTAATCTATTTCCCCACTTTGCATTCAGAATCATAAAATTGACTGCTTTGGAATTGGTACGCATTTGGTAACATGTCAGAGACAACCAGCTTTGGGTTGTGTATACAAAATGGTTGAGATCAATGGTCAACCGAGAATAAAACTTAGCCAGGAAGTGGACAAAGTCACTATGCCTGGAAGGAAAATTGCCTATAGGTTGTACGGAGCTGATGGACATGCATTGATTGATTTGTTACAAAGATGCTGCGAAGATCCACCACAGGTTGGACAAAAAGTCCTCTGCAGGCATCCATTCCAAGAGTCAAAAAGAGCTTATGTCATTCCCACTCAAGTAGAGCCACTGCATAAGGTATGCATCGAAGGACCTAGGTAGACAATACTAAAAATATCTGCATCGATGAATAATATATTTAATAATATTATAAGGTATATTGGGAGCATGGCAATATATGTCATCCATTATCCACATTACAAGAGATTCGTAACAGAGTACAGGAATCTTTGAAGACACTGCGCAATGATCACAAGAGGAATTTGAATCCCACACCGTACAAGGTAAATTGAAATCTTAAATAAATGGTACTTTGGGGCACTCAGGTTATCGATGGATAATGTGGTGAAGTTTCTGGTATTTTTTCAGGTGGCTGTAAGCGATGATTTATATAATTTCATTCATGATCTATGGCTACAAAATGCGCCCATTGGCGAACTTTCATGAAGCTGCGAACGACTCGTAAATCTAAAGCGATTCAAAAGAGAACCTTGAAACTAGCCACGCGAGACACGATAACGTCACAACTCAAATAAAACCACTTATAACTTTCAGAAAATTATTCAAGACAGTATAGATTCATGAGTGCGTCTTCGCGATTGAATGGTATTGTTTTGCCTTATGTGAAAAATTATGAACTTGCGTGGCAATGATCGTTTGCCATCTTGTGTCTCATAGAGACGCGAAATACATAGAAACCCGATTGACGCGAGCCTGTTAATTGATTTCTTACACAACAAATCGAATTTTTCTTACGCACGCATATATAAAAAAGTCACATGAGGAATATTGTAAGTGTTGTTTTGCTAATGGCACTGCAATATACGTATCGTAATAGCATTAGAGATTTGAGGAATATTTACCAGGAGTAAGTTTGTAAAAAATCCTCGATAAACGCTATCTGGCCGTAACGTGGTATCTATTGGTTGTATGTTACCGCTATGAACTGATGATTCTAAGAACCTTAGTTCAAATATTAGAGGCCGTAATTTTTTAACAATGCTATCCTCAAGCGCGTGCATTCAAAAAAGTTGATTATAGCAGGCAATAAGACCCATAAGCGGACTTACCCTATTGCAGTATAACATAAAATACAGAAACAGTCCTTTTAGAGCTTACAGAGTTTTAAGTTGTACGATTATTACATTGGGAAAATTTATCTGTGCTCGCCCTTTTAGAAAAGTACAAAAAGTAAAGTACACGTGCGAAAGCCACGGATTATTGAAATACAAGTCCTATTTTAGGTAGCGAATCAATTGTAAAGTGGATATATTTATGTGTAAATAAGCAGCTCGAGAAAGGCAATAACAAGATAAGATGCAAAAACAAGATATCCTAATTGTACAGGATGCAACTAGTAATTCGATAAGCAAGGTCACACCTGTGTTTAACCATGTCGGACAGGTCCCTGATTCTAAAAGATTTCGCCTGGTTACTAATGACGAAAGTTTTTAGCTGGTGTTCGTGTTCGTGAGTCATTATATTTGTGACTCATTACCTACAAAGTTTTTGGGTTATCAATCAACCAAATGGCGAAATGTATTCTAGTCAGGGCGTATTTATAAAAGGGAATGCGATCAGGGTTTGCAGTACGATTAATTCTACTTGTAATGATATTGCCTTGTCTGGTTATACGGTATTTCACAAACTTCGTATGTCGCGGTTTATTAAATTAATGGCTGTGTATAATGGCTTAGTGCAAGTAATGAAAACTTTTAATTAAACAAACGATAGCCATGCTTTATCTATCGTTTCGTGCTATCTGGAATGTAGTTACGAAATCTAATAAGGTCAAATCAAAATATTTATTTATTTTTGGCATGCGAAATCGTATTTTTTTAGAGGATATATAACGTTAATTCTTAGTACGACATCCGGAGGTTGTGATGGCACACATGGTTTTCCATTTGAATACCATTTGTGATTAGCTAATGTGTATTGTGAATACAAATAATTAAGAGCAACGGAATGTAAGATACATAAGGGAACTTATATTGCTGATTTATGCGATATATAAGGATCCATAGAATGCAAAAATGCAACTGTAAACAGAAGACGTAGTACAGTCAGGTGGTATAGTTCTCATAAATTGAAAGTATTTTATGAGATATCAGGAAATCATATTGCAAATAATGCAGAGGGATTATGGTATAAGTCCAATTTGTATACCTGTCGAATTCCACTTATTATACATTGCCATGTCTTTGTATAATATTGCAAAATTGAAATTGATTTCAATTGAAATATTTATATGAATTACACGTTCCACTCGTTAGTTCTTATTCTTTGTTTTTAACCGTGGAGCACCAGACGCCAAATAACTATTTTCATTTACTCTATAAAGGCAGTTTTTTAAAATGAAAACTGTTATCTCTTTCAGTATATGTATATTCGTTACAATGCTATTTTCTGTACTGAGTGTCTATTTGAGAGCGATGTTTAAATTTTTTTTAAAGTTTCATACCAATATTAGACTTATACCACTCTCCATCTGCATTCTTATAAATAATATAGACTTAATATATTTTTACACGCAAAGCGTTATTTTATGTTTCACCTATATAAGAGGATCATTCGTAGTTTTATGATAACTCTTTACACCAAGGGCAGTATGGAGTAAACTACGGTGCTACATACATTAAAATAATAACCAATAGTATATTGCCCTTAGTCGTCTTGTTATACTTGTATTCTTAGTACGCGTGAAAATTACAATACAGAGTATGCAATTTTATAGCAATCTTTTCCATGTAACTATTATTTTATTTGTTATTAACAGAATCGTTAATATATGCCTATAGTCCACGATATGATGTTTTATTTGAATCTCACCCAATGAGGAGTATGTAGATTTATTTGAATTTATAAAAGTTAATTAATTAATCGTCTAATTGACACAGTAATGCCAATCCTCTCTTGATCCAGTGACTTACGTGATAATCAGTATCCAATAAAAGTGATAAAACGTAATTTGTGGAATGACCTGTAGTTTTGAGTGTTCCAAATCGTGCGGATGTTATGTACAATGGACATTGATAACGATTATTTACATTAATATCTACTGCCTCGCATGGCTTTAGCCAAATTATTGGCATTTGATCCCAAAGAACTTTTGGAAGACTTTCGGAGAGTAACATTTTTTTTATATCCCATCTGGCGCCTGCCAAATACATGCCATATACGTAGACACCGTCCTCAGGAGGAATGTTGGCCTCGTATATGGGCATTACCTATTTCGAAATATTTGTGTTTTATAATATTCAATTTAAGAAAATTTGAGAATTACCTTGAAATCAAAATCAATCTTGTCAATGGATATTTTATATTTTCTGGCGTAATTTTGTGTTGCACCAGTTAGGAATGCGTGTACGAATGAAAAGCCAGAAATCCAAAAAGATGCTGGCTTTCCTTGTACAAGCCATTTTTTAAAAAAGGCTAATCGTTCTAGAAAATCATTCACAAAGCTTGGTAACGGTTTTAAGCTAGGATACGCACTGGCTTTTATCCAAGTGGGTGGAATTTTTGAATTGAGCATATGAGTTGAGAGAACCTATAATAAGGTTAAAATAATTGTCGCGAAAAAATTTATTAAAATATTGTAGACTCTTATTCTGATCTGGAAAACAAACCTCCATTGCTGGTGTCATTACTATCATTCCCTTCACAGCTTTTTCAAGCGTCACTAAAGAATTCCGAACTTCTTTCAAAAGTGTATTATAGCGTTCCATTTCTTGTATCAATACGGTATTCATCGATTCCATATATTCGATTGGATAGATTTTTTGTGCTTCTTCAATATCAAAAAGCTCTGGCATTCTATCGTAAAGATCTTTCTTCATAGTTAAGAGCAATTCGTCCTGTTTGGAAGCGTCTCCGACAGTGACTGTTCCTTGAATGAGTATCATGGAATCGAAAAAAATTTTGGAAACTCCAAGATCTCTTGTAATTCCTGCATTAGTATGTAGACCAAAGACTTCCGGTGGTGGATTAGAAGAAATTCCTTCTATTTGTTTCACATAGTCACGATGGTCGCACCTTTAAATTCATAGAAGTAAAATTAGAGCTGACTTATAACATGGCGATTACTAAATTTTGTACTTTTTTGGCAATGTGTATTCAGGTCCGATATCAGCAAATGAATAATTTGGATTTTTTATCACTTCTGGATTGTAAAAATCTTGGAGTATAGTATTCAGACATCTACGATCTCTGTCGTCAGTCACCCTTCCACCATAATTACATTCGCCAGTTAGATACGTGATGGCTTTAAATGGAACATTATCATAATCATTGATAAATATCTGAAGTTGTTGGACGGATATGAGGAAATCAGACTCGTTGAATCCTGTAGAATAAAAATTATTTACTCTCTGATAAATTATGATAGAATTAATCAGCATTGATACTAAACCGTATCTAATATTCCATCCTTGTGGACCATAATTTCTTCGTTCTTGTACGACAGCATGAAAAAAGCATAAACCATATAAAAGTTTAGTAAATTCTTTTTCCTTGCCAGGACATCCTTCAAAAAATTCTGGGTCGTTCACGGGATCAGTATTGTATGATCTGAAAATGATTGGAAATATAAAATAAAGAGAGACTGTTATTATACTAAAATTATTTAAAATCAAAAAATACCGCATTAGATTTTGTTGAAGTCCCGTAGGCGGTTCGTTTGTCATCTTTACTCCATTTTGCAAAACCGTAATAGGAAATTTATCAGAAGGATAGCTAGTTAGCCAAAGACGAAAATTCATGGAGGTATTTGTGGAATCAAAATTTTCACAAATTTTTTCCAACGCGGACATCCATGAAACTGCCAAGTGGCAGTTTTGCAGACAGACCCAGCATCCTTCATTCTGTCCTTGTTCTATAAGCTTTCGAGCCAAAGGGCCTTGACCTTGTCCAAGTGATATTGAATTAAATCGCGATGCATAGTTCATACTCTCAGCAAAATTCGACAGAGCCCCCATTGGATCTGATCCAGGAGATAAAATAAATATCAATGGTATAAGACAGTTCGAGTCTGCGTATGATTTTGAGAGATCAAAAGGAGGTGGCGTGACAAATTTCGCTCCCATTCCGCTTTCCACAAATTGCGTCACCTATTTAAAATTATAATTACATATTAATAATGTCCTGGTGATAATTTTTATCTCAGAAAAACTTAGAACCTTTATACCTTTATGGTTACTTTATCCGGTCTAATCATTCTCATTACAATTAATTTTTGAAATGAAGTCATTGAAGTTTCCCACGGTTCTGGTAGCGGTGAACTCTGCGGATTCATTAAATCATAAAATTGTCGCCATGCAGATAAATTCTGTTGAAAACTGTTGATAAATTCCGAAAAAGCACTGAGAGTCTGACTAGCTCGACAGATTTCATCCCAGGATTTATCCAAGAGCCATTCTGGTGCAGGATTCTTTATGACATTGCCCATCGCTATTCCTCCAGATAAAAAGAACATCAATTCCTCCTTATTGATCTCATTGGTTGCCAATAAAATCGTGGTGTAAAGGACAAAGGAGTAAAGTACCTGTTTAAAAAAATTTTTTTTAGATATCACTGTCAGTAGAACAATTTTGTCAAAGACCCGTAGATTCTTAATATTCAAAAGTACCTTATCTTTTTCAAATAATGATCGGCAGACATTCTGATACAAATTATAAGTAAAAGTTTCTTTCAGAAACATCAATCTCCGCTCAAGAACTTTACTCTTGTTTGCGCTTTCGATTGATATGATATACAAATTAATGAACCAGGACAGAGAATATTGATACATTGGATCGATATTGGGTAAATCCGTTACTGTGTAATAAAGAGATGAACTGTGTTTAGCTATTGGTTTGTAACTTTGACGAAAAACTTCAATTTTAGCTTCAGTCTCCTTGGCCACTTCCTGTTTCTTTAATATGTCAGTTGAGAGGATTTTTGAAGAGTCTAAAATCTCAATGGCTTCCTCATCCTCAAGGATACTTGCACCAGCTACTGATAAGGTCTTCAGTATGTTGTCTTCGACTTGCTTAAGAGCTTTTTTATTTGCTGCTCCTTGGACTATTAAATGTTCTCTTTTCTCTTGTAGATCGGGTCTCTCTTTGGCTACTACTATCCCAAGTAACTGATCATCCAAACCTTCCAAAGTCAAGGCAAAGTTTATCAGCGTTACTTTGTTAAAGACTTCAGGCAGATAATGAGGATTGCGCAATTTCGATGTAATGTAAAGTCGAAATTTCAATCCGTATTCCACTGTTTTTTCACCCAGTGTAATATACCAGACGCCAGCAATTTTATATACGTTCTTCATTAAAATAGGATCCAATGGTGCTTCTAATTCTTCGCCAACATTCTCCAGTAGCACTGGTTTACCTGTTAGATAATTATAATTATGCTTTGACGTAAGAGATTTGTACTTTCTAAATAACAGTACCAAATTCGATGCATTGTTCCAAAATTTCCATGTAATTTTTATCTGTCAATTTAATCACTTCTAATTCACTGAATTTTTCCATAGCTCGAATCCATTTATTGGCTTGACTTTGAGGGTCGACAAATAGACTCCATCTTTTTGAATTATCCATTATTATTGCATTCTCCGTGGAGAAGGAATCTCGCGGTAGACCATGTATGTTCCACGAGTTGATTTTTATTTCTGAGCCCAGGATATTAACAAAGCTGTAGATTTCCGAGCAAGGTATATTTAAACTCTTGACGTAGATTCGCCATTTCTCCAAATTCTCAATACGATAAACCGTCGTGAATGGTCCGAGATATGCGATCATTCCACAAGAAATCAAAATGTCACCAGCAAGTGTGTCGTAGGATTTTTGTAAATTTTCAGCACACATCATCCACCGATCTTTTTCACCGCCCAAACCGTTGATAAGTTTTTCAGCCCGAATCAATTTGTTTCTGCAATTGGTCACCTGAGCGAGTGAACCAAAGTTGAATTAATTTATTACAATTATAATTATAATTTTGCGACTGTCGATACGCACCTGATTTTCCAAGTCAATTTTCCTCGACAAAGTTTCACGCAGACTCTCATTTAATGCTGCTAGTTTTTCATTCAGTGCGGCCAACATTTGACGCTTCTCATTCAAAAACGCCATAGTGTCCTCAAAATCCTTTTGTGCTGCTTCAAGCTTAGCTTTTTTCGGCGCAACTTCTTTGGCCACTTTATCATACAGCACCATGGCGCGTACCCACTTGCAGAGTCCTTCTGCAGCTTGCGAAGCTTTGGCTACGATCTTTGGTTCGAAATTCTTATCCGTCATGTATGTTCTTTTGATTACCTTTTTTTTTATAAGATTGTACAGTAATTTATATAGCATAGTACTAACAGGACAAAGAGAAACGTTTCAACTAAAAATACCTGCATCGTGCTGACAGGAATATTATCCTTATCGTAATCCCGTAAATTATCTAAAAATTTAAGATCGCTTAAAAGACGTTTGCTGGGTCCCCAATAGTCCAAAATCTTCTTCCCTGTTGCAGCATCATTTACTCTATCCGGTGGAATATTCATCATCACGCAAACCGCGGCCATCACAAGTTTTACACCTTCCGGTGGATTCTTCATTGATTTCACCAGAGTAATATCAGCCGGTTTTAACGTATTTAATGCAGCTTTAAATAAATTGTTTATATTAATAACTACACAAATATATAATATAGTATATACCTATTGCTTCATCAAGAACCGGAAGTGCTTCCGCCAGATCAGCTTCACATTCAGCTTTGAGTGCTCCAGCAACCTCAGCCTGGGCATTTGCAGCATCTTCGTCCTTCTTTACCATAATCGTAGCCTTTTCTACACTTACATTTTCACTTTCAATCTGCCTCATAGTCTGCGTTGTTAAAGTCGCAGACATCTCCAGCTGCGGTCGTAGAGCTGTCAGGGTTGCCTTCATATTTGTCACTTGGTGAGCAGCGAATTCTAATTTATCCAAGCCACCCAGGTAACGGTCTCTGTTACAGATCATAGGAAAATATTGTTAGAGCCTAAACAAGTATTTTAAAATCCCATATCATACCTGGCAAGGATGAGCTCCTCCTGTTTTTTTCTCATGAGCTCGGCAAAGGTTTGTATGAGGTCTAAGAAAGCTGCTGAGGTAATATAAGTTTTTCTTCCACAAGCTTCATAAAATCTTATACTTATATCTTTGGCGCAAACATGAAAGTATTTGCAGGCTACGACAGAATTGATCTTGATCTCATCCGTCACGTTGATACCTGTTGTACACCTGATGGCCACCTGTTCCAATGCATCTTCAGGCCATACTTCAAACCAGTCTATGGTACAGCAACTGACAAGACTTGGGTAAAGACGCAATCTATTCCTGAAGGATTCACCAATGGGACTGAAGCACAGCATTATGTGAAGCTTTTCTTTACAACGATTTACAAAAAATGCTAGCACAGCAAGCACTGAGATGTCCAGGTTGCGGTTTCCGCCTTGCGCAGCCAGTCTGGTCATTTCAATGACTTCCTGTCGTTCCTCGATTGTAAATAAATTCGGCACTTCTCCGGAGTTCAATAGACTGTCGATATCACCTAGAAATGCTTCCTCTTTGATTTGACCTTCGGTAAAAAGAAATACCAAGTCCTTTCCGGTTCCACCGGAATTTTTTAAAACCTTCTTGATATCCTCACGCCACTCGTTCATCCCATAAGCACTTCCTATTTCCGGTTGGAATAAACCATGACCAGCCATTCCTGCTGCTAGTCTAGTTAAAGATTGTCTTCCTGAGCCCCCGACGCCAACCATTAATAAACTGCCACAAGGAATCGCCAGAATTCGACAAACTCTTGCAAGATGCTCCAAAGCGTAACGGAATAGAACTATGTCCATTTTGTTTTTGTGAGTGTTGTTGTACTCTTCCAGACAAAGAAGTGCTACCCGCTTGTATTCGTCCATCGATGTGATCTCTTCGTATTTTTTGTCTTCCGGAATGGCGTCTACGTCCATGAAATTTCCAAATATAAGATTTTTCAAACTCGCCTCAGTAAGCTGTTCGTCAAATTTTGGCAAATGATCGAACACAAAATCGAATGATTCCTTGAACGTGCCTTGGGTAGTATCTTTTAGCTTATCGAACAACCAGTTACGATCGCCCAGATCTATGAGACGATCGCCAAACACTCTAAGGATTTCGTGAACCCAAAGTCTCACAAATGTCAATTTTGATTCCACAGAATCCTTCTGAATCATTGCACAACCTGTTATCACTCTTGAGAAATCACGTAAGTTAAATAAATAATGGGACTTTGCTGGTGTCGGTCTTAAATCTTTAGTGGCACTCTCGAAGACGTCCATTGTTGCATTTACCAGACTGTTCACCGTGACAAGAACATCCGTTGCAAATCCATGCTTCTTTAAACCAGTGAGAGCCACGTTGGTGAATATTCGAAAGATACTCTCTCGTGAGAATGTATTGATTGAATACAAATTAAAATGTCTCAGGAAACGATGGTAAATATCTTGACGACTTCCGCCTGGTGGTGCCATGGCGCAGATGAACATAGTATCAAAGATTCGAACCTCTTCCGGTTCCTTGAGGTCATACCATTGTCCATGGTCAAAATATTGTCGGAGCAATTCAATGGCTGGTTGAGCTCCATACACTTCTTTAGCTGGCATATTAACGTCATCTACAAAAACGATACAGTAAGTTCCTCCCATTGGTCCAAAATGGCCTTTACGTCTCTTGAATAATTTAGACACTACAAGTTCTTGAGTTTGTGCAGCAGTGGTTTTAGCGGTGAACGTTAAGAAATTAGGAAGATAAGATTTTTCGTCCAACTTGTTCATCATTAATTCTTGTACATAGAAACTCTTACCAGTACCAGTTTCACCATAGAGTAAAAATCGTTTACGGTGTTTGATATGACGTAAGAAAAGACTTTGGTACTTTACAGTGTCTATGGTAGGTACCATCATTTGACCTATACTTTGGGTCTCAATGAATTTTTCTGATTTTGCTGTGTCCCCAAAATATTTCCAGGCACCTTTGCCTTTGAACGTGTAATAATTATCATGTATCAGTCCTTCTCCGGGCAAAGAAATAATAATATCACCAATATTTTCGGGCACTGGATAACTCGAATTTTCATTTTTCCAAAAAGGTAGATAAAACTCATTGAATTTACAGCGTGAATCGTAATCCAAAGTGCCACCTGCGCCCCATACCATTGACATCATCATGGATGCTTGTAGCCAGGGTGTAATATATTCTTTATAGTCATCTAAATTTTCCTCCACAGCATCATCCATAAACATCTCAAAAAGATTTAACGTCGAGACAAGATTATTAATCTGTCCGGCAGTAAGGGTTGATTTGCATCTTTTGCGAATAAATTCCAAGCAAGGATCAGTCAGCCATTCAAAATATGCTTCCAAGATATCTTCATGGCCAACACGCCATTTTGCATTCACATTCTTAATCCACGATTTAAGGAATGGTCGCCAGCCTAGAACGTGGGGTTCTATATAGATCATTCCACAACGTGACACAGTAGCTGGTGAAGCTTGAAGTAAGTCCATGACTTCAAAAATCATTGACATGACACTTGTCATTTGCATGACCTCACCGGATGTCAAACATAATTTTTTATTGTCATCCAATACAGTGTTCAAATTTTCAATCCATACAGCATCTACCGGTCCATCAAAGATGAGCCATTTTCTATCTGGATTATCTTCAGTACAGTAACGCCTAAAAGCTACAGCACACACGCCATCGGTCCATTCCGATGATACTGGATCAAATTGACCATATAATTGGCCCATGGTTATTGCTTTTGGATTGACAGTCGTGTATTTTGTTACTGCGCCATTTTCATCGCCCCATCCATGCATCAAAGTTAGCGCGTCAGCCAGCGTTCTCAAAACTGATGTTTTTCCGCCAAAAGGATCTCCTACCAGCATGAATCCATGTCTGACTATCATCATCTCAAAGGTTTGTATAATTTTTAATAAAAATCCATCAACTGGCTGAAGATTCTTTTTCAGAACGACTTCGTTAACGGCTTTAAGAAGAATGTCATAATTTGGCGATGGCAATTCAACTCCAGGAAATAAATCTGAGATGATACCCTGAAAGAGGGGTACGTCGTGTGCTAAGAATTTTGGAAGATTGACGTCGATGATGGAACGAAGTAAAAGTATCATCTCATCTTCGTTTGGAAATTTCAATTTGATATTTTGTGCAGCAGTCAGTACAGTCTTCACAGCACGCATTCCATAATCGTAGTGAGATTGAGATGATAATTGTTCTGAGCAAAGTTTATAGGTCGTTACAATTTTAATGGACAGCACTCTGGCAGTGCTAAATCCTGAAGAGTAGAGAAATATTTCGCCAATCATGGCATAATCAGGTACCATCATGGCTACTGTCCTAAAGAGGACCTTCAAGTTATCAGGGAGTTCAGATCTGCCTGCGTATCCCGGATTCATAGTGATACAAACGTAAACAGCTGGATTTAACTTCAGTTCTGTTCCTTCGAATATAAATGTCTCCAGGTTGCCACGCACTGCTTGCACTATGCACAGGATCTGCTGAGCGACCACGGAAAGTACTTCTAGTTCAATTCTATTGAACTCATCGAAACATGCCCACGCACCACAAGATGCCAATCCTTTGAAGAATTTACCCATATTTTTGTAATCTAAACCATCCGAGCAATTGAACACTACGCATTGAACGGCTATTGCTCTGCCCAAATCCTTTGTTGTTTCTGTCTTTCCCGTACCTGCTGGACCTTCGGGAGCGCCATTTAAATGGAGAGAATAGGCACCGATCAAGGTTCGATAACATCTATTGAACATTTAATTAACGATTTGATTAATTTGGTTTTATTTTTTTTTTTATTATATCATGTACCTGTCTGTCAATGGTGTGATAACTAATCGAGGACAATTTCCAAGATATTCATAAGCATAAGATACAGTTGCATTGATAATTCTGACAAGGACATCATCTTCCCAATAATATCGCAGTTGTGCCAACCATTCAAAATCAGATTCGTGAGTGATATTTTTGTCTATTAATAGTTTAACAACATCCTGGGCATGGACGTCGATAGTAATTAGTGCATTTAAGGTGGTACGATTCTGCTTTGATAATTGTCCTGAAATACATAAATGGTAAAAAAATTTGATAGAAATTTTTACCAAGCTTTTATGAAATTCTTGCAGTTTTGAAAATATACCCTTTACCAAATTGACCATTTCTAAAATCTGTGCCTTCAATTTGTCATACAGAGACGTCATAGTCGAAATTATGTGTGTCATTAAACAATTTTGCACTTCTATACTCCAATATATTTGCGATACGCATAGTACAACCATCCCTGGCCAAATTCGCACCCACATTACACGTTCGTTTACCTCGTAATCAAAATAACTCATTAGTATCTCATGCCTAATTGACTTGACCATTTCCTCTTCAACCTATTGAACGATTGTACTGTAATGAGCGATAATTGCAAGAACAAATATAAAAATGGTCAAACCTGTACAAGCCAACGTTCGACACATCCTCGAGCTGCGGCAGTGGATATAATATCTTGAAATTTAACTTCTTCTTTGTCGTCACTGAACATGGAATAAATTTCCAAATCTTCATTAAATCTGTACAAAATTAAGGAATGTATTGCACTAACTATACATAAAAATTGTAGCGTTTATAAGTTCAGCTACCCAAGTTTAGCAATTCCCTCAAAACATTTTTTTAAGTGAGGTTGCACACGTAGAGGATCCTTAGTCTCAGAGAGTATCTCGAGCATGTCATCATTACTGAGAAAGAAGAAACGTGGAAAAAATAATCTCTTCTTCTCTAAATAATTAGTGACACCGTCATTAACTTTTTCCATCATTTCATTTGCTTCCTTCATAGCCTCGTATAGTCCAACCTAAATAAATATTTTTCGTACAGTATTACTGTTATAAGATATAGTATAGAATATATTACTATGATCTATATAAATTGAATTTTAAGAAATCTTACTGAACCAGCAGTCTCTCTCACACGAGCATCCTTCGCTACTCCTTGCATTGCTCTACGAAAAGTCCCATCAACTTCTGAGAATAAAATACCTTCTTCAGGTAACTGAGCAACAATATCCTTGCTTGAGAATATTGGTAGCAGGTACATCCATTGTACTTGAACCTATGAGAGAAATATTATTTATATAATTGAATTAGAAGTAAATAATTCTTCTTACTTTCTAATTCAACACCTGATACCTTTGTCCACTCATCAATGGTTCTTTGTATTCGAAGAATTAAATCATAAAACACCTTTACTTCCTGTTCAATGGGTTTCACAAATGCTGAACCACGCATTGCTTGAACCTTGACGATGTGCTCTTCTAGCAAAGCTTGAATATCATCAAGCTGCGTTAATATATGAACACCCGAATCTTTGAACATCATAGTTGCGAAGTTCATTCCGTCCCATTCATGTATTATTTTTGACAAGAGTTCCTGGAGAGCGAGCTCCTTTGTCGCACTCACACTTATCAGTTCGTACCTTATGATACAAAGCTGGATGAATTATTATTCTAATTATTAACCGTAGTAGGAGGAATATAGGTAAATTTTACTTGTCCAAATCACTCATTAAATTCATATCAATAATTTTTTGCAGTGTTGTGCCAGCATCTGGGGTTAAATCAAAACCAGCAATATCAGACATGTCATCCCAATGTCTTTGGCGTAGTGCAGGATTACAGAAGCATACTGCTAATGGTACGTAGTGCTATCAAAAATGAAATTAAGTACAGAAGAATAACTAAATAATATAATAATAGCTGTGTACCTTGAACCACTTAATATGTTCAAGTAACTGGAAGCAAAGTTTCATTGGCGCTGGTTGTTGAAATGGATCAGGATCATCCACAGAGCCTGCGAAGCTGCCATAGAAATTGTTTGAATAATTAATTTACAGCAATATTTACCTTAAGCAAGTTTATGGAACCTGTATTGGTAATTCGTAGCATTGTGCATCTTTATCTTTGTTCTATATGTCTTGCTAATCTTTGTAAAGTCTGTGAAGTAATCCGTGGTCTTGTTCTCAATGATATTCGAGTCAAGATATTCAAAGGGGCCGTAAAGCCAAACTCGTATGTCGCGTTGCCACTGATAAGCACGATATATCAGACTATAATAAGGCATAATAATTTCCTTGAGTTCTTTAATTCTAGGATAAGCAGTTTTCGGAAATTGAAAAAGGGCTTCCTCTCGATTTATCCACGTTGCTTCTTCGTCCATACGATCCAGTCCACGTACGAATTTTCTCATATCCTCAATGTAATCCTTTATACGATTCACATCGTCCATGTCGTCCATTATAGAAAGTCTAATATGAAATTGAAATTATTTGATAACAGAAATTCGTAAGTATATTAAAGGGATATTGATACCTTGGAAACATTTGTTCAACCTGACTGCCTAGGATTGATGTTTTCTGTTGCAACTGTTCCTCTAGATCAAATTTCATCTGTTCGAACATCGAACCGTTTTGCTCAAAAATTGGTTTTATCCTCTTGAGCCAATTTATTGTCGTATTGTTCAATTCTATATGATCCTGATCCAATGTAGTCATTTCAATTAGTGAAGCCATTATGCATAACGAATGTGTAATCTTCTCACGTAGTTTTTCCATAAGAGTCGTAGTAGCGTATATCATATATTCACCTAGTTTAAATATGATTAAGATTTATCGATTTCAAATCTTCTAGAAAAAGTATCATAGTCCCTTAGCCAAACCTAATTCCAACAATTCTTTCGTGTTGCGAGGAATATTAAGTGCGCGTTCTTCGAGTCTCTCGAAAGTTTCGCAAATCTCTAAATTAAAATTACGATGACGTTTAATTAATTCGCCAATTATTAATTCGCGGACGTCCTTCGTGTATTTAGTCAGTCCAGCCTTCGCATCCTCTTGACGAAGTCGACCGACACAAAAATATTCATTTCCAGTCTATGATAATTAAATATTTTAATAAATTATTACTGGAAAAAGGATACAAGTCAATTACGATTATCTTGGCGATTGGATCAATTATTTACCAATCCATTAATCTCTCCCACGAACCGATTGAAATCCTCGACTCTGGCGACACAATTTTCAAAATCGTGTCCTTCGGCAACATATATTACGACATCTTTATGCGTTTCTGGATCGTATACGACTCCAAAACGATCGTGTAAACTTTTGACGTATTCATTTAACGGCAAATACATATTCTCGAGAATGGCATCCAATCGAGAATGAGATTGCTTTACATACCAGTCTGATACAACGACAGGAATAAATTCCTGTTGCGTTTTAATATTCACCCAGGACTCTAGAGTCTGCAGCGATTGTGCAATATTTGCTATTTCATCGATTAATCTATGAAATATTGCGTATATATCACGTAATAATGGGAACACAAATAACTCATGATTCTCACACTTCAATTCCAACTAATTAAACAAAATTAAATATTGCATTAAATTCATATTGCATATCCTTATGTGTTTCGTGTAATTACTTTAAATTACCTTCAATAACGGCGTTGTATTCCAATCGCTTAATACTTCTAATAAATGTTCTATAGTGTTCATCATACGGTTTACTATTTGAAGTTCGAGAATTTTAGAAGCACAACGTAAAAAATTTGGCACAATTTCCGGCGGTACATCGTGAATGTAACGTGGTTGTGATATCAATCTTACTATGTCAGTATAATAAGTGTGTGTTATCATCAGCGAACCTTTTTTCATGTCTCCTTCGATTAGATCAAATAGCCTAAAGAGGATTCAAATATTACTCAAAATGCTGCATGAGCGCATGCGTTTAATATAACGTACCTGTTTAAATCTTGAAATCCAGAAGAGTGATAACGTCGAAAATCGATAATCAATTCAGGCAACAGAAAATACGCTCGTGATATTATGTTTCTGATAAGTTTGTGTGGTAAATAATATTTTTTGGTGATGATGCAACGATGTTTTAGAAACTTTGGACGGAATTTCGTACGTCCTTTAAACTTGTGCGACAGCTCGACATTTTCAGGCCATTTATTGCCATGCTCATTCGCGATAATACATCTTACCGCCATATCGTGCATCTCTTGATAATAACGAGTCTTTGTCTCATTCAATTGATTTTCAAAAAAATCATTATACTTTATTCGCAGAGACTTTGGTACTAAGTTTCTTATGTTTCGTTCCCAGTCCTGTGTAAAGAATTTAAAAAATATTTTCTATATATTGTTGCAGAGTGTTTTATGGTGTTCAAATATAACCCGAAAATGTATTTACCGGAAGAAGACCAACAGTTGGTAACATTTCTGCAAATTCTTTCATTTTGTTGTAATAATAGGCTTGTGGCATTTCGAGTTGACATTTTCGTATGTCTTCTTTGACGCCAATACGAAATTCCGCAATTTTTGCTTTGCTTGCCGCTGCTTCTACCATGTTGTAAAATTCCCGCTTACGTACCTAGAATTCGGTATTATGTTTATCATGAATCAATAATTATGTAAGAATTTAGAAAGGTTACTTTCTGCAGTCGAAAAGTGCATAATGGATTTCTTTCCATCTCATCATTGTCTTTGAATTGATCGATATCCGGAATTGGTGACATTTTTGGTAGTGAAGTCTTTCCATACAAAATGTTGTATAATTCCCATGATTCCGACATTTCAAAATCTAAGAAATGTTCTTCGTCAGTTCGGACTGTCAGTAAATCAGAGTAGGAACTATAGAATTCTGTGTTCTAAAATTCTCGTTTTTCAATTTTTTTCTTTATCATCTGCCAACAGAACGAGGATATCATTATAATAACGAATATAATGCCATTCGCATTTTACAACGCTGGGAGATATATGGAAAGCATTGTATTTAGTATTTTTACAAAACCCTGGTAAAAATAAGTTATAGAGACTCATGCAAACCGATAGAATTCGAATATTTGAAATCAATCGTTCGCGATAAAAGATTATTTCCTTATAAAAATTAGCCCTCAACGGCCCTTCACTATATAATTAATTTATTACAGAATTTACGTATGGAAAATTCACTATAGGACAATTCGATTTATACCAGGGACCGTTTTATAAGACTATCAAACACTATCAAACGATTGGAAGTAGAACAAGTTTAAAAAAATAAACGTTGGCCAGCCCACTTCACGCAGCTTGTAAGCAAAGTAACCGAACCGATATTTCTTTCGGTTGCAGTCTCTGATTCAATGAATCTTTTCTTCATGAAACCATTGCTAAAACTAGATAAATATTTAAAAAATATATATATATTTTTACTAGAGAAATCAGTGTAATAGTCTGAAATTCTAATTATATTACGTAATACATTCTCTGAATTCTTTACAAAAATCTTATTCTTTTTCCGTTTAATTATTATCGACAGATCTTCTATTCCATGCCGTTTAAAATAGGCTTGCATATTGACAGATTGCGCTGTATTCTTGTAGTGGTTTGCCATGACTGAATAACAAACCTGAAGTCGCGAACATGGCAGACTCGGAACAAGATAATACAGATCGGGGTGATGGTGATAATTTAAAGTCAGATAAGCTTTTTACATTAAAAAAATGGAATGCAGTGGCTATGTGGAGTTGGGACGTCGAGTGTGATACGTGTGCTATATGTCGCGTCCAAGTAATGGGTAAGTTCATATAGTTACCGTAACATAACCTCTCGTTCCATTGTTACTTTCAGGTAATTCTTTCTAAGCTGATATTATGTTTGTAATTTCGAGAGAATTCTAAGCTTTATCTATTTTCTCAGTGATCATTATTTTATTCATATAATAAAATATTTGCTCTTTTAATTAAGGAAATCATACTGGAGAAATTGGAACAGGGCAAAACTGCATATTGCTTATTTCATGTTATTTCTTATAGTCATAATGGATTTGGCTTACAAGTAGTAATGTTTATGAATTGAGTGTACGCTTTTAGAGTTGTTACAGCATGTGATGATATATATCATACTCGCATCACAGCATTAGTTTGTATATTTCTGAAAGGAATATCTTATACTTTCTTCTGTACTCTTATTTCTTGTACAGAAATTTATTTTCATATTTCTTATTATTTTTTATGTATAGAATTTACATTTGTATGCTTGTTTTATGTGATGTAATTTGTACATTATTTGATGAAGTAAAAAGTCATAATTTACTTGTATGTATAAATATGTAGAATTTTTTTCATGATATATACTGTTCGATAAAACTTCACTCATAAATCAAGCAATAAATAGTTAATATTAATGGAAGAATAGGAGGTATTAGAGGGGTATAAATAATTAACAGTTTTACATAAAGATATATCTGTATCGTTCCATTGTCATAAAAGTATCTGGAATGTACAGTGTCTGTATAAACTTATCTTGAGTATTAAATTATCCAAAATATTTAAAGTTTTCCGAATGCTCTCTTTATAAATCTTACATACAATAAGTACCTCTACAATAATTAAGTTTTAATGTTCAAAACTGTTTTGGACATTAGGTTCTAATGTCCAAAAATTCTATGCACTTTTTTAAAAATATAGATGATCATATATTTCTGTCTATTGTAACATTGATTAAAAATTTACAATCAATAAATCTTTCAATGAAAAACAATTATTGTACTTGTCGTTGCAATATTTAAGGCATTAAAGCTACCATAGACTCATCGTACTTTGTAACAGCAGGTAACCAGAGCCTGAAGTAATTATATATCGTATCATTGTAGAATGAAATCTTGTCAGAATAAATATACACAGTATGCACTATTAAAACTTTTATAAAAACTAAAGAGACAATTGTCATTCCTATGGATATTCATGACTACGATTAAATTATTAAATGACATTATCAGGTATCACCGCTTGCTACTACGCAAGGATGAGATTCAAAACAATTTAATTTCACAAACGATTCCTTCCTTATTTTTGTTCTTTCAAAAGCAAAAGCATTGAATTATATGAATCAAAAAAGTTTAAGTACATACGTACGTCACCGTGTAAGAATCAATTCTCACGTATGCCCTCAATAATAATAATAATTATAATAATAAAAACAACAAAGATAAGAATAGTCGATGAACAAATTAATCTTACCCGCCGAAATTTTTAAAGCTTTCAATTGTCTCTACCTTCAACTATACTCTAAATATTTTCATTTTCAAATTTTAAAGTACTAGTGGAATTCGTTTAAGACTCATATTGGGTATCGTTTTTACTAGTTGACTTATTTAAAAAATATATTTTCTACTATTGTCCCTTATTATCTAATACACTTTCTCTCGTATTTGTAATATTTACACGAACTATCTACATGTCGACCAAAAATACCTACGCAAGCCTGTGACTATTCATATATACGCATTCGTACATATATATATATATATTTCTATATCTAAATATATCATATATGCCCACGCGCATAGGCTCAGACGCGCGTGCGCGTATATTTCAATTAGTTAAATAATTGATAACAATAAGTAATGATACCTCCATATATACCGTTGGTAAATCTGTACGCATCCGTGCAACATTATTGGCTTGAGGTAGACTCTGTAGGATTGTCGAATAACAAAAAACAGAAGCTATACATCTAGTCAACAGCAATTACTTATCCGTCATCTCCTATATTGAAATGCAAGACCCTGATGTATCACAATGGACCCTGACGTAGATCAAGAAGTCACAAGGGATTCTAGAGTCCCATAGGAACGAGCTAGGTAAATACGAGAATGAGAGTTCTTTTGTATTTGAGCAGTCTACGCGGACTTCCTCGTGTCTGTCAGTTAAAACCAAAATTAAAGAATAAAAATGGAAAGACAATGATCGACGTCGTATCACAGATTTTACCTATAGAGATAATAATCATTAACGACGTCGATGATCGACGAATAATTATTGTACTCCCCATGGTATAACCACGGAACAGTAGAAACGCGGCGTTAAGATATCGAAGTACAGAAGTTTATAAAAGGTGTCGGGATGAAAATTAGACTGAACAAATTTTAAATAAATAGGGCAAAGGTACGAGAAGGGTGATGAGGGGCACTGCGACGGAAAAGTCGATATAAGATTGATTAAGTAATAAAGAGAAAGAGAGCAAATCAATTGAAGAAAATTGATCACTGATAGCGATCGAAAGTATGGCAGATCAATTGTTTCCAATATTTTGGTATGGAGCTTCTCAACAGATTCGTAAATCATTAGGTGCCTTTCGCACTTACGTTTTTCTAGTGCCGCTCCTCGCCCTGACAAGACACGATCGATGTGCCGCACGGACGTCTGAACTACTTTTGAATTACATAATCTACCGGAAATGATTACGACGAATGATTTTCATCAATTCTCACTTTTTTGGCGCAAGTAAAGATCATCCAACTTGATGATCTAACACGCCGTCGGCATTGGCTTCATGTTAGCGACTGCACTCATTCTTCTCACTGGTCCCGTTAGCCTCTTCTCTATCTCTTCCAAGGACCTACCTCGTGTCTCAGGTACTGCGATCACAACGAAGATCAAACCGATGACACAGATCACAGCAAAGATACAGAAGGTGTTACCGCCACCGATGCTTTCGTTGAGGTTTTTGAAAGTCTTGGTGACGATGAACGTGCACAACCAATTGAAGCCGGTGGCAATGCTGGCTGCTGATCCTCTGATCTTGGCCGGAAGTATTTCACCCATCATGAGCCATGGGATTGGTCCAAAGCCAAGGGAAAAACCAATAACGTAGACGACCAAGCTAGCAAGTGGCAACCATCCGTAGGATGCAACATGAGCTCCGCTTGCTTTTTGGTAAAAGAAGAATCCTAGAGTCGCCAGTGTCACGATCATTGACACGCTACTGATGTAAAGAAGAACCTTGCGCCCTAGCCTATCGATCAGAGCAGTGGCTATGAACGTGGACAAGAAATTCACGATGCCTACGATGATCGTGCAGATGTTTTTGTCGATGGTACTGCCAGCACTCTGTAAATAGAGGAAATATAATTTATTAACTTTTTTTTCTCTTCATTCCTTCAGGTCAAGATTACAATGAGGATCTGCAATTGAACAAGGACCATACAGAAAAGTTTGTTTTTGTACCTGGAAGATTTCAACGGTGTAGAAGACTATGGCATTGATACCAGACATCTGTTGGAAGAACATGAGTCCCAGAGAGATCAGAAGTGGCTTCAAGTTATTTCCTCTGAACAGTTCAACGCAGGCACCCTGAGAGGCGTTTCTTTCACTGTCAACATGCGATTTCTCAATTGCAGTTAGTTCCTCGGATATGTCACTATTCTTGCCACGAAGCCATTGCAGAGATTTGCGGGCCTTCTTCGTCTTGCCCTTGGAGATGTGCCATCTTGGAGTCTCAGGGATCATGAACACCAGGATCATAAATGTTATCGGCAGTGTTGCACCGAGTAGGGCCAGGTTCGACCAGTTTAGGTACATACCGGCTATGAAGCATAATAAAATTCCTGCGCCAGAATGATAAACATGTCATTAAGATTTCCATTACTTCAAGACTCATCAAGTGTTTCGAAGAAACCAGACATAGGACAATTTTAAACTTACCGGTATTACCAAAGGCCGTCGGTAGTAAACCTAATGTTCCTCGGACTTCCGGTTGGATTGTCTCGCCTAAGTATACGGGTAGGGCAAGGGATGCGATGCCCACGCAAAAGCCGTTCAAAGCTCTTCCGGCCAGGATCAGTGAGATATTAGTAGCGAGGGCGATCAACAGCCAGGCTAAAACAAAAAATAAAACCAAACTGTCAATAAATTATGTTTCTCAATTAAAAATTTTGCACTCTTTCAATTATAAATATAAGATCACTTTGCGAAAAGAGTAACGAAAAATTTCATTTCAAAGATTTCATTATACGAACTACATATAGGCACGCCATTTTTAACAATCAATTTAATGGCGTAGTCGTGGATTCAAATTCAATTAGCTGCTTCAGCACACGACGCATTCGATTGATTAATATAACAAAATAACTGTCGCACTATGCGAAGTAGCTATACGTAATCATAAGATCGTACTATGACTGTGTGATAAGAACGATTGTCCCGTTAAACGTTTCCCACGACGACGCGTAATCGACGCCCACCTTACGGAGACGCCTCGACCTGTCACTTCAGACAATCTTAGATACTGTTATTAATTGATGTAAAAATTGCATAATTCGAAGACAAGGTCATTCCTCAAGCTCTTTACAATTACTACTCGTATATCCAATTTAAAACGAGCGTAGATACAACAATGTATACGAGGAAAAATATGTATTGTTTTCTTATTAAATTTTACGTAACGCCAATAAAGCGCCAACGCGGAAGTGAAACGGGTCATATTTTTGCTAGAAAATTGACTTTGCAAAATTGCGTCTCCGTCGTATGTATAATAGATAAGCCATTGATCAAGTAAATATAATATCACTCACATCCGATAAATGGAAAGGCCGTGGCTAAGATGGTATTTCTTCTTCCAAGATATTCGATGCTCGGACCACCAGCAATTCCACCGAACAGTGCACTAAGTGGCATGATGCTGCCGATCCACGATTCCTGCAAAGTAAATTTTAAGAATTACAATTGTACTTCTGATTTATATTCAACTTGTATCGTGCACGTAGTCTTTGTATTCGATAACCTTCCTTGCGTTCATGGGTTATCGTACGGTTTTAAGTAACGTATCGTCCGATGATAGGTTATGGTTTTTCGCAAGACACCATAAATAGGCATGTACTTCATTTTCGGATTACTGTCACGTATCATTGACTCACGATATTGTCTATGGTTTTTTAATGTCGTATGCAGGGTCGTATTCGATTATTTACCGAGTAACTTCCCTTCCGGGTCCTTCTCGTTACTTCCGGCTGAATTTTTTAGGTGACCGTTTTCTATTTTTTTTTTTTTTCAGTTTCGTGAACAGAGCATGACACTCGTGGTACGGTTACTTGCGAAATTATGTATAAACACTTTCTAAAACCAGTTTCGTCTTTTTCAAATTCATTCACCGGGTATATATTCGAAATTTACATGGAATTCTCAACTGATCGGTATACCAGTTCGAGTTACGGATGTTGATCTGCCGACAATGACTCTAGCGCGAAATATCAAACTCAAAGGAGCCTCAAGTTTTATTTGACTTTTAATACCGGCGTGGTCAGGGAATTGGCCAATCGTGTTATTCGATCTTCTCTGAGGACGTTTAAACCAATCGGCTCGGCAATCGAACCATCGAGCCCCTGACCATTAGGCTAGTGACGCATGTGAGGTTAACTTTTTAACCATCGATTGATCTTTGGATATCGAAGGAGTTTTAACGTTTTAACTTCGTAACCATAACCTCGAAAATTTCCAAACAGTCGCGTAGTCCACTTGGCTTTATTTGGATTTGTCATTTATTAATTTTTTTTTCAATTTCAAACACTGCATTTCATTGCACAGTGTGTTTCATGGCTTGGGATATGATTTGGAAAAGTTGCCGTTTAATGTATCTGATATGTCACTTATATGCATGTTTCTCTTGAATAGGCTAACGTATATGGTGTCTGTATTATTAGTGACCTAGTAACGGTGAATGCTCTAAGAATATTCTAGATGGTGGCGAAGAGCAACAAAGAAACCGAAAACACAAGGACGTCCCAAATATCGACCATGGCTGCCTCTTTCTTTGCCATTTGGAAATTTTGCATGCCCGGGGGTTCTCATTTCGTATACCTAATTCGGATTGATAATCGTTTGTCATTATTTCACATGAACCTCTTTTTTTTTTGATAATTGATGCCGCTCTCTATATTCGGTAGAAAGAGCCGACGGTCCTTGTTATTTGCCAATGGAAACCACATAAGGAATCGTGTATAATTGCAATGAGCGATTCGATGCGAAATAACATTGCATTCGCGAATTTTATTCAAAGGATTGGGAGATACGGAAAAAGTCATTGATACCATAACCGGTCTTGGTAATACCAAAAATGTGGATTTGACTTTTTTTCGAATCTAATCTTCAAGGACTTTGAACGTATCGACCTTCTGACATTTTTCGAGACGAGATGTAAAATTATTTTTATTCAATGACTGTCGATGATACCAAATTGTCAATGCAATTATGAATATTTTAGTAAATTTTAATGTATTTAAGAAATAGTACTTACAATGTCTGGTGTCAGATCTAACGGTGTTTTAGTATCTTTGTGCATGGATATGAGAGCTGGTGACGTATAGGATGACGAAAATCCGACCACCATCGATCCCAACGATACCGATAGAGCCGCGAGTACCTATAAAAAAAAAAAACGTTTCCTTAAAAAACTGATATACTTAAAAAATCCCCACAATGTTTTAACATCTTTAAGTTCCAAAGCGTAGTCCAACAAGTATGAATAAAAAAAGTCCCCAGGCATAAAAAAATGACCAATCGAAAGAAATATAAATGAAAATAGTCCCCAATTTTTTTTTCAGTTCCAAGAAAAAAAGTCCAATTTTTATTACAAAAAACGGATACCTGGCTGAAGGTACATTTCGCAATAGGTGTGTTCCCTGGCACTTCTATATTAATATGGGTATCCGCTCTCATTAATATCTTCATGACGAATACTTTTTGCGCGACTATTTTGACGAAAAGAAAAAGTAAAAAAATTCGAAAAATGCGCGGACGCGAGCTCGTATTCACTGTGTAAAGCGTCTGAAGTTGTACGCGACTAAAAGTACTTTGCGCTTCTCTTCATTGATCGAAACGATGACGAAAGTCGATCGCGTTAAATACGATAACAACAACAATGCAATATGACAGTAGAAACGAGAAAATGACGTTCAACGATCCAACAATTTATTCTTATTGGATCGAAGTGGATTGCCGATCGAGTGGAAGTTTTTGGTGTCACGGAATAATAAGCTATTGACACTCGTGGACCGTTGGTTCTCTTATATAGGAAGCACGCTGGGGGCCGGCTACCCCTTCCTCGATGTCCATCGCTCGCGAATCGTAGGTACATTCGTGCACGTATACATAGAACGCGCAAGTATATGCATATACTATTCATTGGATCTCAGTGGTAAAGCCATTTACATCTGCTGGTATTGTCCCTATACGATTCGCCTCTATATAATATCATAGACTAAAAAAAATAAAAGGCCAATGGATAAATACGTTTACAAGCAAATTAAAGGGATTTATGGTCTTTTCGTGTAAAACTGCGCATATTCACTTACATGTAAAAAAAAACATCAGATATACATGAACAATTTTTATACTCAAAAGGTATATATACGCGTGCTCATTTCCATAGATGGTCATAATAGAGAATTATTATGAATACGTTAAGTAATTTTGAATGGCGCGCGCCTTTTTTTCAATAACGATCTTTCAATGCTTACACCTCTGTACTCTTTGCCTTTTGCCTCTTTGTCACCGTACAGCCCCTTTCTCCCTTCCCATCCTTCTTCGTCACTACTCGACTCTCTTTTTCTATGAAATCTTATTAATCGGACTGTTTGTCTCTTTATCTCTCTCTCTCTTTATTTCTATGCCAATTATTTTTCATATCGAGGTGTAACCGCTGCTTCATCGGTATATTTTTCGTCTTAACAGTACCAGCTAGCACGATCGATATTGCCTTGAGCTCTTTTTTTAGGGTTTTTTTTTACTCTTTCTACACTCATCTTTAGACTCTCGAAATTCCTTGGTACGCCAAAGATCGTTTTGGAATATGGTCTCTTGGGTCGAGCCCCTCTGTACTTAGCGTGGGGTTATGAATAAAACAGATTCTGAAATGGTACGAATTATTGACCCAAGTATTAAGTGCTTTTCTCGTATCGTTTAGTCAGTTTACTTAAAATTCCCGGTTTTTTGGTTTTTGCTTCTCCAATGATTTCGTTAGTCGTTCCAGCGACTGTTTTACGACGTGACGATATTGATATTAAAAATATTCATGATGAAATCCATTGATCATGGCTCCCATGAGCAAAACTGGCACGCATACTTGGCGCTTATCGATTTATTGAGAACAGTCCTATCTATCGCATTCAGTCGTAGAAAGAGTAAGATCGTTAAGATCTGTGGTTAGTTAGTTAGTTAAGGACGACCGGTAGCGCAGGACTTGGTACGTGTTAAATTATTGCCGATCACGCGCAAGGTCGTCATTCGCCTTAGATAAGTGAACGATGACGTTACGATCCCTTGTCACGAAGAATGCGTCGCGAGTGCGCAATTTTTAAACAGTTGATCGATTGTTCGTTAAACAATTGGCACAGTCGGTATTCCGTGCTTAAAAGGGAAATAGAAGCAATTTTACACCTGATCGAGACACGCGCGTCTTTTGACACTACGAAAGTCAAGTGCATCTACGTTGCAATTTTTTTTTATTGCGTCTCCCGAGATACTTCGACCGATCTTGATACTAAAAAGAGATTATAATAATCTTTCATATAAGTATATATGTGTAATTTATTCGTTATTTGATCCTTCAGGTCGAGGAGTGACCCGATTTCGAATATATGACTCATCGCGTGTTCCAAAATTCTCAAACTCGTGGGCACGAGAGGTACTTCTTGTCGCGCGATTCTTGTAACTCCATGTGGACATGTAGATCGGTAAATTTCGATTCAGAAAAAAACATGTCCTTGTACTCCTCCTCCCCCTCACCCCTCGTCCCCTCCCCGCCACTTTCCCCTTCTCAAAAGACAATTCGAGAACCCACGGTGATTTTCCATCCGGTGAAATGCGACTTGTAGCTATGTACGTGCGTTCCATTTTTTTTATATTCGCCATACCTCTAACGCTCTTTGAGTCAGTATTTCGCAAATTTGCCTTTCGAGCTATGATTCGACGCTTAATCCTCTTTATTATATACCGTCGTCATCTTACGAGTCGTATTTTGCTCTGAGCTGTCGTGGCTCGTCCTCGTGACACTAGTGACCTCTGTGAATTTACGAGTCAACTAGTTTCTCGGTATTAGAGAACCGTCTTGATCCTTTTTTTTTTTTATGGATTTTCGATTGAGTCAATTGAGTCAGTGAGGAACCAGTGCGTTACGGGAACGTCGCGACGTCCTTAGTCTTTCGGAACAATACGAGTCGTTACTAATCGTCTTTTTGACCGTGGGCTAAAAATGATTTTCGTTTGAATCTTTCCATTCTATATTTTTTTTACATTTTTTAAATACAGCTCGTAAACGGTCTATTGGTTCTACCGGTCGGGCGTAAATATTTAAAAAAAACGCCGGTCACGCACACCAATTATTTTTCAAATTTTTTAACATTAGTGACAGACGTTAAAACTTTGACGTCAAAAAAAAGACGAGTCTCCAACTAAAGATTACGTTCTCGAAAGTAAACAGACGGCAAGTAACGCACGTGGTGTAATGGACTGAAGTATTTGGCAATCGAGAAGA
The DNA here is from genome assembly GCA_030142655.1 of Trachelus tabidus. Taxonomy (NCBI): domain Eukaryota; kingdom Metazoa; phylum Arthropoda; class Insecta; order Hymenoptera; family Cephidae; genus Trachelus; species Trachelus tabidus. The sequence goes on along the minus strand of JARQTI010000420.1, from coordinate 1,397,843 downwards.
CTCAGCGCAGAGATACGAAGTAATGATACGAAATTTTGACTTAATGTGAGTATGTAGAACCGATAGATAAAGACTATACAAAAAATTATCTTTCCGAAGTTTTACGCACATCCGTTTTGCTTTGGTAGTCTTTTAGCGATGCTCTCGACAATCGCATTACGAAGGTCGCGTCCTTAGAGATGCTCCATTACGAAATGGCAATCCAGTTTGATAGCCAGTGCAAAACTAAATGACAGTATAGTTGATGCTTTTTACAAATTTCACGGTACGCTCGGTTAAAATAGAAAAATAACGACCAGGCACGTGCACTAAACTGACTATTGGCGGTATTTTCAAAAATGTTGACCGGCCGATACACAGTCGAAATAAAGCCCGATCGATACATTTTTAATAAATAAAAGAAAAGAATGAACATTGCGGAATAAAAAGTGACGTCATATCCCTTAATAATCTCACAGGCAAGAAGCCTCCTGCTGAGTGTCGTACACATGGAAACGTCTGACCACGCCCGTACCTAAACTACTAGCAAGCGTCGTCCAATCGATTCAGTAAAATTTCGCGCCATGAAAAAGCTGCTTCAGTTAATGAAAATTTATTTGCAAGTCTCAGCAAACGGCTGCGAAAATATCATAAGGTTTCATGGCATATGCTTTTGTTATATATATATATATATAATGTTCCTCAAGGGTCACTCACAAGTTCTCACAATGCCAAACACGTAATTATTTGCATCCCTGAAATAGAATTGAGCATTCCATTCGCATAGTTTACCATCGGCAAGACGCGTCTCTATGTGTTAACATGTCGCAAAATGCAGCCACGGTCGCGAAGTCCCATTTACGGATTCGCAAATGAGTACGAGAGCGTGAATCACGTGTATGCAAATGGTTGCAGTTACATGAAAACGAAAAGAAAAAAATATCAATAGATTTACTCGAGCGCCAAGCAAGATGAAGTTTAAATTATTTCTATATCCTCGAGACGGAAGAAACAATGAAGAGAAAAAAGTCTCGCAAGGATCCTAAAGGCTGTTTCTAACGCGCGTAAACTATTTATATGTAAAGGTCGTGGATTGCGTATGTCATTCTGTACGCAATAAAGACATCGCGACGGGCAGTCATTATTTTGTCTCTGTCGGTAAGAAAGAAATCTTCGTCGGTCACAGACCTCCTTGCTACATTATTCGGATCGCCATCGTATTCGCTGTCTGACTACGTCTGATTCATACTACTGGCGCTTAACGACATAAGCCTCTTTTCTTTCTGACCGTATCTGTATATCAATTTCATTTCACATATATATACATATATGGGTACGTACGAGTTACCCGAATTTAGAGCAGACTTTGTTATGTCATGCGTTGTCTTACGTGTTACCTATTGCGAAATTTGACGAAATCTCTATTGCAAATTGTTACACAGTGTATGTACGTATATATATATATGTATGTAAATAACCGTATATAACTTTTTAATATATATATTTAACATAGAAGAAAAAGATCATGACGCTAGTCGAAAAGTCACGTGCGGCACGTCATCGATTTAGCACCTGTCTACGTTTTGTTTGATGAATAGGAAGAAAAAATCTTTTTTTTTTTTTCTTAGTAAAAGTTGCCAATGCGTAAAGCGATTTCCATTAGTAGCAATTGTTTGCTCGGTAGCTGTAGAAATCATTGTCCTTCGACACATACTCATTACGCGAGGCGTTAACGGTACTAATTGCGTTTTAATGACCATAAGCGGCCAAGCTTTAAATCTTCAAATTAACTTTTTGTCGCACGGGTTTTTGTTAACTTTTTTTTGCTTCTGATTGCCGCTTATTGGTATACAGAAATATGTATATGTATACACTGTGTCGGATATATGATATATGGAGATTATTATACGTGCCAAGGTGGCTATTTATATTGCAAAAATAGGAACATTTCAAAATAACTGTTTCGCCTATTTTGGCTCGTTCCTTCGTTTTTGGGGATATATAACCGGCGCGACCTTCACCTTTGAACAGTGAGCGAAAGCACAGATAACCAATGACGAAAATCTTTTTCATTTCGGAGGCAGCCGATTTGAAGAAAAAAAACAAATAAATAAAAAAATGGCAGCAAAAAAGTTATTTAAGGCTACGAAATCTTCCATATACGAATCGATTGTGACGTCAAGCAAAATTTTAGATTAGATGAATAATAATAATAAGTCTAATTAGAGGCACGGATCATTAATCATACTAAATGGTTCAATTGGACTTTTTTTCATATGAAATTTCGAAAATTTGAATTTTCACAATTTACCAACTCATACCAACGATTGACAAGGAAATCTGGTATCCCATATAGAGAAAAAATTTGATTGTCTGATGTTAATAATTAATTAATATTTCATTAATTAACACTCACCTGAGCGCCATATCCTGCTTTTTCTGGTTTTGTCTCCCTTTGAAATTGACATGACGTAAGCGGCACGCTGTCCGCCGTCTTCTGCTTGACGTCCTGCAAATCCATGGGATCTTTCGCGTCGGGACTCTCTGTATGCTCCTTGTTGCACAAGAGCGGATCGAGCTGCTTGTAATCAGCGTCGGCTGCCTTTTCCAGGTTATAAATTTGCGAGCCCTTCAATCCACTTTGATGATTGTTCCTCAAATTTTCAGCATAGTAATGACTCGACGTGCTACTTCCATTGGGATAGCTGCCTTTTCTATCCGTTATCAATGTGATTTGACTGTTGAAGGGACTGGCATTGGTTACCAGGGTAGCATTTGATGCACAGTCCGACACAAGACTCGATGACGTCGTCGCGGATCTGGCGATCGAGGGTACCCTGGTGTAATACTTTGGGAGGATGGTACGCTCCTGGAAACAGAGAAAAAGCTTAATGAATTATTTGCTTGATTAAAAAAAATATATTACATAAGAGCAATGCCATAGATGCCACATTTCATACGTGCGATTCAAAGGGGAAATAAGTACAGTCAGTCTCTTAAAAATTAACCCGGCGCCATCTACGAATCCGGAGCTTTTTCAGATGTGGACATTTTATTCACATAAGCTCTTCATATTTTAGTTATATGTAACAAGCCCATTGATCTCTATGGTTTTTCTATGGGTCTCACGGACCCATGTAGGCAACGGTTTTTCTTTTTGTGACGGCATCGGGTTAGCCGGGCCGGAAACTGGAGTAAATTTATTTTCGGAACCGGAAGTCTATGCAGATTTTGATTCCGTTAAAATTGGACGTACTTCGAACATTACTTGCTATTATCTTCTAGCCTTTGACTTAATTAGGCTCATTTGACTAATTTGATTTTTCTTTAGGTCTAGACGATGGGCGATACTGCGAGTTTCTGTTCGCGTGACGTAATCGTTAACTACCGTCGCTTTGAAAATATTCGAAGGACATAACGTTTCGTAAAAATATCCGTCAGTTTGTTGTTTGCTCATTGCGTTATATATGACATGTGCAATGCATTCTGGTTATCGTCATTATAGTCAACGTGTCATCGTCGTCGTTTCAAACGAATTCATTAAGATCGATAGACGATACGTATATTGAGTAAATTCAATCTTTAGGCAGTTACGTGCAATTTTCTTCTATCAGCAAAGCTTTCGAAATTTTCAATCAACGGCCGTTCCGAGCGACGCAGGCGACATCGTACGGTGAAAACTGCAAACTCGTGAATAACGGAAAACGAATAAACGCACACAGAGTATTGCCCGTGATCATTGAAGTCGCGAAATTATTATTATAATTAAACAATAAAAATCACACGTTGGACGTTAGACTTTGTATTCTATCTGTAACACGGTTCAAAAATATCCTTCATTCTTATTATTCACCGTATCGAAGAGTTTCACAATAGAAAGTACAAAAGAGCGTGACGAACGACGAGACAAATAAAGACTGATATTGTTCACCGTAGAAATACCTTTGCAGAGGCGGACGTCGAAAAGTACGTTGTAAACTTTCTACTTGTCTTTTAGTGCAAAAATAACTCGTCACGATTACAGTAGAGGCAACGTGAAAACAACAATAAAGTGGAAGACGAACGTATAACGAGATGAAAAAAAAAGTAATAACTACAAGAGAGAAAAATATGAAAAAATTGAAGAACGTACTGCCAGTGAAAAATTCACTCGACGTTATTAGCACCGGAGCAGGAGTTTTCACGTCGCTTGAAAACTTTTATGAAAAATTTGTTATTTCACTCGATTTATGGACACTCAGTGTTCTTCTAGTTTAACTGAGGTGGACACGACAAACCCTAATGAGGTGATGAAACGACTAAGTGGTCGTATTTATACGGGCCAGAATTATCAGAATTGTGCCGTCAGCTTGGTACGATCATCGAATGAGCCAATCAGTAGGAGAAGAGAGAGTATGATGCTCTTCGAGTGATTAGATGACTTTTACCCCGCGACTCTGATAACCCCTGTGAACCTTTGTCGAGTTGAATTCTTTGAATGTTTTATATTTGGAAAAATCATCTTGTCAAACGTAATTGTTGATCCGATTCGCGGTATTTCCTTGAGGTTACCTTTTTTTTTTTTAATATAGTCATGAAATTACTGTAATCTCTTAGACCGATAAGAAATCATTGAAATCATCTTATTGCAATAGCTGCTGATAGCTGTCATATTCCTTATACTAGGGAAGATCAAGACTAGTTGACTAACTGTTTAGATGGAATTAATTTGATCCAGAGATTTTTAGTTTTTTTTATATAAAAATTTAGTTTATTTATCAAAATATATTTAACAGTCATTAGTATTTAATTTTTCGTTAAAATCACACTATAAACTTTTTTGTTTATGGTGCAGCCTATTGACTCCACCTACGGTGCTAATTGACTGAGTTACTTGGCAAACCTTGCTTCCAATGAAATTATTGTAGGAGGCAAAAACAAACCATGCACGCAATTTTTTAATAAATTTTATGAACTACCTTCAATACTTTGAAACAAATACAAAGTACAACAAGAAACATTAAACAATTAACAAATCAATCAGAATTGCAATTTATATACAGGACATGTGAAATTAACTTTATTGGTGCATTTCTCATGTGCCCACATGCTGCATCAGTTCGATTTTCTTTTAGAACGACGCGTGCAGCTCGATCCATAATGTATTTAGGTATTTTACGTTTGTTGGATATTCGCTTGTACCGCATAATTTATCTGCGTGAAACAACAACTATTTAAAGTCAGAAGATACTGGGTGTATTGAACACAATCAAGAAAATGAGAATTGGCAATGGAATAAATACTTGAGCTATAACGTAAAGTGATAGAATATCGAACGAAACCGTCGCCGCACATAATTCTTCAGTCAACTAATCCCATTTATGTCTGGCCAATAAGCCCCATTTGAAAAAGTCATATTTGACGGCTCGTTGAAAGCCAGTAGACGATTATATATAAAATCGACTAAATTCAATGGTCGATTAACCTGATGCCTTTGAAGATAGTAGAAAAAAATCTGGATCGGAAATTTGTATTTACCATACAATTTGTTACGTTCCAATAGCTTGCTACCGTAAGATGTGGTGCTGTGTTGTGAAAATGGGCTAAAAATGGTACGTGGCGCTGCCGGGCATGTTTCATTGCAAAGACAGTTTCTTCGAGCTACAAAATCAGAAAGTATAAAGCGTTAGGAAATTTACCCCGTGCGCCAGCTAGCCCTGGTTTTCCCTGGAAATTCATTGTTCAGCCTTGTATATCTGTATATACTGGTTCGAAATCTGTGTTCCTCTCTTCTTTTGTATAAGTTTTTTCTCGAAAAAAAACGAAATATTCCTCAAACTGTATTAAAGACAATTTTTATATTTGTATTATTTATGTTAATGTCTCTTATCGCTTTTTCTCTTCTTAAGTCCATGGAACAAAAAATATGTAACGCGCATGCGCACGTTATGACGCTCGTGTTGTTGATCCATTTGCCTCGTTCGCTTTACGATAAGAATGATTTGCTCTTCTTCTTGGCAGCTATTTATGATTATTAGTTTATAGAAACTAAGAAATATTTATTCTCGAGAGTGTATTGGCAGTCGTTATTAAAAATTATTCAGATTTATATAAAAATTTGAAAAAAAAGAAACGAAAATTCGGTTTTACGTTGTCCCTTGCATCGCTGCGTCTGATATTAATTTTTTAAGCGGTTAATTCAACCATGAATCAATTATTTGTTTCGTCATAGTAACGCATTATCATTTTTCTTTAATTTACATGATCTTTCTCATGATAATAAACTCTCGCGCCTTGCGACTCATACTCGAATCACACGGGAGATTTGAATTTACTCTTTGGCGCCTTCTTGTCTGCTGGATTCACTCTCGACGTATGTATCAAATTACTCGAATGTAATTCCCTATCAGTAAAGTTCACTGGGTCATGTCAAATTTGTATTATATCGCGACCCAGCATACACGTTTAATCGAAATTGGGAATAAATGAACGTAAATGGAAATTTTCGTTTTACACGTTACAGATGCAACCGAGTCAGCTGATTCGTATCGTTGTAATTATTATTATCAGAAATTGAACTTTGATCAAATGATAATTTTTTTATTACGCGACTTTTCATGCAATCGACGCCCAAATAGAGAAGCACGTGCTCACGAGTGTAATAATAATATGTAAGAACAACGCGATTCTTAGACTCAATTAATTCCATAAATTTTCATTACAATCGCTCAATGGAATTTCGGAGGCACATTTATCATGTGACTTGATACGATGACTGATCAACATTATGATATACATATATATGCTCTCGAGAATCTTCTCAGTTACGTATTACGCCCACGTGCGTTATTTCCGTCTTCTAGCGTGTAGTCAGCCGTTTATTTGCGAACGACCTAGACAATTTTGCTTGAAAATAAAAAACCAGTGGTAGCGCGAAATAACATTGTTTTTGTTCGAGCATATTTTTTCCCTACATTCCTTTTTTTCTACAATATCTCCGTTCACTTATTTTCACGACCAACTCTCAGCTGCAATTTGCAATTCAAGGTCGGCGACTTGCGAATACGCGGTTATGGAATTGATGATATAATTTTTGCATGCTCAATTGATATCACCATTTTTTTTCTGGAAATCCATAAACCGCCCTTCGTCACCAATGACTGAATCTCTGCGTAATCTTGAACCTCGTGCAGGTACAAGTATCGAGACTGTTGACTTTCGCAAGGAGTGGACAGTCCGAGAAGGAAGTATCCTTGAACCCTAAAACTTCCTGTTCCCCTTAACTAAACGAATAATTATATTGTACAATCGTGAATTACTCGCACCTGTGCATCAATGCTGAATGCAGAGACGTAAAAATGGTACGGCGTTTATCAGCGTTAAATAAAATGTCAAGAACGCTCTTCCATTTCTCTCGATTAAAACTTCCTGTGGGTAGACACGATTAAGCCGATTAATATAAAAGGCATGTGCCAATAATTTAGCATAAATTAACGCCTGGTCAAACACCTATACTATACAGATATAATCTCTCGGTCTCTAAGGTTACGATTATTCGTGAGGTCTGGATTAAAATCAAAGGCTAATAATTTATTAGGTCATTCGACAGGAAGAGCATTGATTATTTTCATTGACTGTACTTTGCAGCTCGTCTCGCCGTCAGTGATCTTGTCACTCTAAATACTTATGCTAATCACGATTTGTATATGTTCATCATTGCTGGGTATCTGATAGCCGCGCTCTGTCTGTGGTATAAAAATGTAACGTTATGTCGAAACCGGTATAAGACATTGGTATATTTTTATACTATAGCGTTTTGAGGATCCGTCTGGTCGACTCGTGTGATTCCCAGACGAAACTTCTCTGGAATTAATAGCGACATTCCTGGAAAGGTTAAAGATTGGGATTTATCATTTTTCAAAATCTCTACCTCGAGAGAGTCGTTGTCAGAATCGGTAGGAGACAGAGAATTTCTAAAATTTCCACTTGCGTGTCAAAAGCGTGGTCGTATTTTTTATGACAACAAAAAAAAAAGTAAGATAAAAAAGAAAACAAAAGCACTAGACATATATCTTGAGAGATCTTACTTTTAAACATTTTTCATGTATAAGCGTCCATGCTGCTTCTGTGCTATTTTTCTTTCTGCGTGCAGCCACACGGTATTGGCGAAGTGGAATAATTTGGATTTCAGTCACTTTTTGACATTCAAAAAAAAGCAGCGAGCATTTTTCAACAATGCGTGAGACGTTAATTTACACTTTTTTTTTCTTTTCTACGATTTCTTTTTGAAGCATTTTTGTGACGTACCGGATAGTAACAGTGACAGGAATGTTGTCTAGCGCTGCGTCCGTAAAAATAAAGTTTTTGTGAATAATAACTCTCTCTGCTACCTTGTGACGTATTTATACAGTCTCCAACTTGAGACTTATAAGTGCAATGTGACATTCTGTCATTAGAAATTTTGTCAATTGCATGTTGGTATATGATGATAAGCGAAAATACATGCTAAACGTGAATAACTGTATGATGACGTAAATATAATTCACTGCTGTGATTTTGCATGCGTGTGACGTAACAAAGAATTTCTATCCTTTTTTTTATTTCATTTGCAGATTTTAATCTTGATTATTGTGAAGAAAGTACTCATTGCCGTTGTACAGGGAGACGGTTATTATTTTACTTGTTATTACGCTTAACGTCGTGGACAGTGAGAACGCGACTTATTATCGGTACAGAAAATATTTACATGTAAACATATTCAAGCCAAAAAATAATGACTACTCGTTATTAAGTTCGGTTTACAAAAAGGCGTTATATTCACAATATTGATATTTAAAAAATGTCATAAAGAATCTTCGTTCTCTTTGCGTCTGTTTATCTGTCATTTTTACATGGTTCTCCTTTTATGTCCCCTGTATAAACTTTTCGATGTTATAACATCCTTGCTTAAGTAATTTGTCTGGTACCACGATAACGATACCGGCAAACGTCGCTTATCGTGTGTGTCAAGTTTTGCGTGGTAAAAAAGAAAAAAAATACGACAGAGTGACACTCAATTAGACTCATTGAAATGGATGCGTAAATAGCAAAATAATTCTTTGACAATTCTCAATAACTATTTACTTCGCTAAAGTGTATCTTGTCCGTCGGTAACTTACCGACGCGTCGCGCGCGTCGATACCGGTAACGTATACAGTAATGAAAATTCGAAAATTTTATCCCAACTTTCATAATTCCTTTCAGCACGCATCGTTACAATCTCACATGATATATATCATTTTCAGCAAATGAGAACATACGCGACATTCGCACACGTGTCTGCTAACATCTTCAGACGGCTGTGACAAGCCGGTATGTAATCTTTATGCGTCAACGAGGTTTATTATCAGTCGAATTCCAAGTAAACAGAATGATGGCTAAACCATATGCTTTAGCGAGTAGCAGGAACGTTACTACCATATTTTTGTACTTAAAAAAGATTTTATAATTATCGAAAATATAAACTTATACTCATATGAGTAATGAAAAATTTCATACGTGGTACGGTATCTATGAAGTAACTTTGTGAATGTCCTAGCGCAACTATCGGTAAATGCTAGATAGACAGTCTGGTGCGTCACGTGATCGATGCGCGGGAATATTTAAAAAGGGTGAAAATGTAACGGAAGTCACATTTGCGCCGAAGCCGGTATTGCTGAGAGTTTTTCCCGTGGCAGGGAGTCATACGGTTTTGCGTACTACTGTGACCTTGAAAGTCGCGTAATTCCTGCGTAACAAAATAAACGAGAGCTGTATGTATATCGGATCAGTGTCGGTGGGTGAGTGAGTGAGAACGAACAGAGATTGAGAGCGATGGGTATACAAAATTGAAGAGAACGAAAGAGAAAGATGCATAAATAAATATTAGCTTGTGTGTGGATAAGTAAACGCGAAGTAGACGTTGTACGTGTTAAAACGAACGTTAGGTAAAAATAGAACGGCGTTTCGAGGAATGTGTCTGTGCATGCGTAACGATGGTTAAATAAATATTTGCCAGTGGAATTCGTCCTTTTAGTCGTATACGTATGTAGTGGAAGGATCGGTGAGAAGGATGAAAGTGACTGTGAAACTGAGAAATCTCGTCAGGGCCGGCGTGCACGATATATAAGAAGGTGGGTTATGACTTATACAGGGAGAATAAATAAATAAATAAATATTTCAGACACGTGCGATCCCCACTTTATTTACGAGTGCACTTGCGAAATATTAAACAAATTAATATGATAACAGGAAGAAAGTTGCGCCATTTTTACGTTGCACTTTCTTATAAAAAAAAAACAAAGTTCCGTAAACATGAAACTTCGAAGAAATTCAAAAACAACAGCGTGGTCTCAACGATTTAATTTGAATAAGTCTGTGTCGATTGGGCATTCTCCTCCATTCCGTTCCGCTCGAGTGGAAAGCCAACGACGCCGGGCGTCCTTGCTCCTACGTCATAGCGCCGCCACACGAAATATATTTGAGACACCCGTTGCATGCACTCTCCCGGCAATCGATAAATACTATAGGAGCGAGCAGTCTAGTGTTCTTTTATAGTCCTTTGGTTTATATCTTATATCGTATCTACGTAACCTCTAAGATCCATTTTAATGCGTACTCCCAGTATAAGAATTGCTGAAAAAGCGAAAGCATTGCATCGATTTGTTATAAATAACCCAGTGACTTTATTATAGTTTGATATTTTCCGCGGCGTTTTATAAATAAACTAAAAGATGAGTGCCACGGAACGTTGAAATTACTCATGTCCTCCTCTCTTTCGTAATTTCGTTGACGCGACTGAGTCTTCGCGAAAGGATCTAGAAAAGTTCGTGTCTAAAAGTAAGTCCCAGAGGACGTCTACGAGGCCATAGAAATGTTTAAAAAAAGATACGTTTCGTGTACCGCGTCGTAGTCGCGAGTTTGGAATTTTGCACGCACATCATTTAACGTGATGTTGGCGACGGGAACGCGTGGAACTTTCCAGAAGCCTACAGAGTCCGCCAGAGAAAGACAGAACGCGCGGCCGAACGTAAAAGGGAATAAGGACAGTGCGAGTGTCTGACAAGGACGGAGAAGGAGTGAGCGAGTGAAGCGAAATGTTTTAATCGGTCTGAACACAGGGAACCGGCATAACCGGCAGTGATCCGCGTGTCGGGTAAGAGAGAGAGAGAGAGACATACGTATAAATATAGAGTGAGAGTAAGATAAAGAGGAAAAAAAGTATAAAACAAAAACAGTGTCCGCATACTATCAGTGGGTTACTGTGCTTACCTTGGATTTTGAAAATGGCATCAGGCACAGGGGCCATGGCTGCATCATCTGTCTCCTCTGCGAAGACATCTTTTCTGCCTTTCGTACTATGTACTTTTGCCTCCAGTGATTTTTAATATTTCCTGACTGTCAACTCCTTGGCTCTTTAGGCTTTCCGTCCTGCCGCTCCCTGTTGCCTCCTTCACGTCGCTGCACCAGTGCAGTGTTTTGATCTGCTGTCGACGTTGCACACACGTGGCTTTGTTATGACGGGAGCTCAGTTCGGGGTGACTATTGTGATAAACGCGCGATTTTTAAACACGACAATTCTACCCCTTACTTCGTACGTTCTTTATTACGCAGCCTACGGTTGCACTATGTAATCGGTTCACTACGATTTACTTGTGTCTCTGCTCTCGCACCCAGTTGGGGTACGGTTTTCACACAACCCGTTTCACACTGGGTCTAAGCAAAACTTCGAGTCTCTGTATTACTGACTTTTCTTATCGATCTCATATACACCTTGTATATAAATTTCTTTTTTTGTATCTTCTTTTATCACCCTCCTTTTATTCTGATGTGGTTTATATCCTCTTGATTTAATTATGCGTCTCTGTGTCCTTGTACCTTGTGACGCGGTCTCCCTTTTTTCTTTTATTGTCTGTGCTTGTAGTGGAGACTGTACGTTGTGGTCACGCGCTTTTAACCGTTAATTCTTTTCCGTCAACGTGTCGCAGTCTCAGTACATAAAAATGAAATGCTTTGTGTTTGGGACTTTGCTAATCAGATCGCGGGGTTTGTCTTTTATATATACGCCGCTGCGGACTCAGGCACCGCCTCCAACTGACGACGCGATGTGGTGGGGCGCCGGTGAGTTGCGCGAATTTATCGTAGATTGGAAATATACGAGAATCTGTCAGACTGACGTTGAACCACAGCCGGATTCTTATTTCATCGTGATGGTCATCGATGTTCTAATTTCATTTGCATTTTTAATGGTCGTAGTATCACACGTTTAATTAAATATTAATTTTACTTTGTTTCTGTGGTTTTCCTTTACTTCATGGAATCTCGAAAAAGTCAATGGTGCTCCTTCGTAATTTTGTGTAGCTTTTATTACTTCAAAAACGTCTTCGTAACTGTCAGCATTCCTAAACAATACATTGGCAGGCACTCGCGGACTTCCTGGAAGATTCTAGACTCACGATCTCCTTTGCTCAAACGTTTTACTTTCGTCGTGACTAATCTCGACTTTTTTTTTCTGCCAAATTAATCTTACACCGTTCCACAGATCTTCTGGTACTTTCGAACTATCATATCTTGTCTATGTGACCCTGAAAACTTTACCCCACCAACTTTCTTGGATTATTGATCCTGTGCATACGGATGACCTTCAACTTGATCATTCCAGGTGTGAGCTATTTCAAGAGTGCCCTACCCCATATGTAGTTCCGAATAAATTATCCTGTTATATAAGTATGATAATAATTTTAAAAAAGATGACAAAATTTTATCTCGTTCGGTGACGTTCTGTAAGAATTCTCCGATTTTACGTCATATTTTACATTTTTTCACCCTTTTATCTCATTAAATCTTTTTCTCTATCTCCATTACTGCATTTCGCAACCCCATCTGAAGTTGAGAACATGGCAAAAAATAGCTCGGGAAAAAGTGTCGTTGTGCAACAAAGTCACTCTGTCCATTTAGGGCTACCAAAGACTCTGAACGGAATCCGACCCTCTGGTCCAGGTATATGACCGTTTTAAAATTTACGAAGCTACGATCAATTCTCATCGCAGCGACATTTTTGGTTAGTCGATAAGAATCAGCCTGCGATAATTTTTCAGTATCAATTCACAATAGCAACAGCAAGCAATTATCCACTGTCATCATACCGAATCGTGACCGACTAAAATTTCCTGTGTTCTTAAAGATATAAATGAAAATCACATAGACATAGGATTCCCGTATTCCAAATATACATATTTACAGTGCCGTTAAATTGCAACACAACACTACGTAACTATTAATCACGCAAATTAGAATTCCCTATCATACATATATACACTTAGGATCAAAAGTATCCTTGGTCGAGTCCCAAAAGGATTCTATCGAATTTATGTCTGTTGCCTAGCAGATCTATTGTATAATACGTATACACGTAATAAGACACTTTAAAAGCTCACAAAGTTCATTCACAGCCTTTTGAATGTCAATATTTTCAATCACGCGTCAGTGCCTTTTTAAGTACCATCAGAATGTATACCAATCATTATATTCGTCTAGTCTGCCCAGTACGCGAATTCCTTTGTATTCTGTATGGGGAGTGAAGACAAGAAGGTTGGGTTAGATCAGGTTGTCATGACTCTGACCTCGAATCTTCCATGACCACGTTCAATAAGAGGAGTACCGTTAAGTTTCCCATGGTGGCGCTAAGGTCTTTGGTCCATACGAATTTTTTCTTTTTAAATTTCCCGCCATATACATCCTACCATTAAGCGTGTATATACAATACGTACATAATCATTGATTGAAAATTGGCGATCGAATATAATACTTCGATACGCCTCTTGTTTCTTGCTGTTATGTAATAGTTAAATTAAAGGGGTTAATCAAGGTTTACGAGATGTGATTCGCAGAAATATTCCTGCCGACAACGTACGCCTTAAATGGAAGCAATGTTAATGTTTTTTTTCATCGAAAATTTATTTCTCCTTTACATAAACTTCGTAGCTGAGCGATAATACCTTTCTCGCATATCAAATAACAAGCTGGTATCTTTTCAAAGCAAAAAGTCACAGTTGTCCTTTCTCGCTGATTCACAGAAATAGCGTAAATATCTGTTTGATTTGCTGTTGTTTGATTATCTGTTGCGACTGAGATCGATAATTATATTAACTGATAAGATAGCGATAGTTGTTATCAATTTAATAGTGACATAACGATATACGATATAATTTTTTACTATCAAAGTACATAATAATATTATTATATACGATATAAATATACTAAGTGCTAGGGATATTTGGTTTTATTATGTTGTCTGTCAATACCCAGAATGCTCCACGTTCTTCAATAGCCGGCTGTACGACTAACCAAATGTAAATGTGGGCGAGTTATAGGTTAGGACCTTTTCTTTACCTGACTTACTTTTAGGCCTACTCTTCAACTTACCATTCCAAAGGTTCGTACGCGATAATCTATTTCAGAAAGTATCTCCGTCAATCATTCTCTGTATAAATTTGAATCTATCTCGAAGGTAATCCGTCGGTCAACGTTAAATGTTAGTGACGCGATTGCATTTGTTTGTTATCTAATTAAATAACCCAGGCTACGAAGTAAAGCAAATTACGCATAGTAACACTGGCCACGTGCAAGTACCCAAGGAATAAATGTGAAAATGGCTGCTCGGTGTTTGCGAGTTTAAGGATCACGAGAAAGCAGAATCGACAAATCGTCAAACGCAAATAGTGTCCTGTTCATTGAGTCGAGTGTAGTTACCAGGGAATAACCGTTGCTCTGACGTATTTTCAAGCGGTCAGGTTAGGCTTGGATATCTTGGAAGAATTTTCAATACTAATTCATAACACAGTAATAACTAATTACAGAGCTTGCGAAATATCTGGCCAACAATTTCTAATCGACTTTGTATATTTTATTTATTTAAGAAAAAATTATTAACATCTTTATACGATTTCTATATATTCTGTCGTGACTCGTGTAGCTTTTATATTCCCACCTACAAATAATAAGGCTGATTATTGATTTTTATGGTCTGCATCGTAGCTTAGTGTGTCGCGTCCTTTATTGGATCATGTACGACAGAAACAATGTAGTTAAATGATCGCGCTTGTTATCGTATAGCTTAAGTGCCTTTCGTGTACAACTAACAATAAGTAATACTTGATCAAAGGGCGCATCGATGCAGATTGCTTGAGTGGGGTTAATCTGATCAGGGAAAAGTTCTAGAAGTGTCACGTTAGACTTTCATTTTATTATCGCACTCGGTAGAAGAATCGTCTAATTATAAGATTTGTTATCGTACGTCATGATAACGCAGCCTTATCGTTCACAGTCGCGGATTTTGATTAATATATTACGAACACGACAAACAATTCGCAGGACAATTAATCAGATACAGAGATACAATTAATCAGATACAGAGTTGCAAATTTGAGAAAATTTTTTAACATACATGTTATATACTGTTACTGTTTTTGTATCTGCGTATTTAAGCAGATAGTCGCTTGACTTATGACAACTGTATCAATAATTCGAACGAAAAAAAAATAATGAAATTCCACTGTGGGAACAAATACAGCATATTCTCTCGAATAAGATGTATACATATATATATGTTTCTATGATACATTCAAAACAACCCTATCGTCATAAGTCATGCGATTATCTATTAGGTAGATGGAAAAATATTTGCGACTTCCGTTATAAGCTCTCTGAATAAAATTTGCAATTATTTTCGCACCAACCTAATATTTCTCGGATAGCAAAATAATATTGTTAGGAATTTTGAGGACCGGTCATATAAGTTAACGAAGGTCGATTAGCCATATTTAATCGTGATAAGATAATGCGCGAATAATTAATTAATAATAAGATTAACGATAAAAAAAACTGCGGTCAATTTATCATATAAATTATAGTATCTTAAAACAACTGATAATATCTCGTGCTCTCGCGTGATAAGAGTAAATAAGTACACGCCACGTGATACCACGTCGTACAATTGAATTACCAAACACGTCATAAAGTATATACTCTATCTCCATTGTAAAAGGTGTCAAAGATTCTACACTTTCGTTATATTATTTGCACGTACCCATAAGTCACCACGCAATCTGAGTAATCCTAAAAAATAGCAAAGATCGCTAAATAAATATTTCCCTTGATCCCGCCTACGACCCAATTGCGATTTCGCCTTAAGACTAATCAATAACAAAACTTTGAACGCCGTCGTTGATATCATTGAAACGCCTAGAAAAATCATTTCTTACAAAGCTCAAACAAGACACAACAATCGCTACTGTCTTATACGCAATACATACACTTTGCTCATTATGAAAATCTAATATTGTCTATATGCATATGTGTGAAACGACGTTTTTATTACGATTTTTATTATTCCCTATTATAACTGGCTGCATCTGCCGCAAACTAATTTTTGCTGATCGAGTCGATTTTTCTCAGCTCCTTATAACTTTACGGTACAGATGCTTGACTGAAATCTGAAATCATTTGATGCAGCATTGCTCGTTCCCTGTATAGAGATGGGACACAGCGTCAATCTAATGATATGTATAAAATGATAAGATTTTTTCGTACAATATTTATCATTCCCAATGATAACTGGCTATATCTGCTCCTAATTAATTATTGTCCATCGAGTTGACTTTTCGCAACTCTGTCATTGATATTTATTACAACTTTGTGGTACAGATGCTCGACTGGAATCAAAATTTACACATGCAGCATTGCTCGTTGCGTGTATAGAGATGGGACACAGCATCAATCTAATCATATGATAAGATTTTTTTACAATATTATCATTCCCAATTATAACTGGCTACATCTGCTGCGAACTAATTATTGACGATCGAGTAGATTTTTCGCAAGTGTCATTGATATTTTTTATAACTCTGCGGTACAGATGCTTGGCTGGGATCGATAATCACTTAACGTAACGAGCATTGCTCGATGCGTGTACAGAGATGAGACACAGCATCAATCTTTGTATGGTCCAGCTTTATCCAGTACGAACTAATCGTCTTATGATAGTGAATCGACTTCGGCTTCTACAGCCTTGTGTATTTGCTCGAGTAATGACGCAAATTGAATTTTCAAAACAAATCATCGAAGCGTCTTATCTAATTCACGAAGATGCTGCGGATCACGGATATCATGCGCGTGAAGACTGGTAGATAGACGGTGGTTTCCCTCAGTCTTACGAAAATTGATAACAATAGGAAACGAAGACACGAATGAATCACGTGATAATATGGGATTATCAATAAGATGTTTTCTTTTCTTTTCTTCTTTATCCAGCCTCGTATTGACAACTGACGTTAGCTTCTTATCGTCTGCAGTGTCCTGACCTATACCAATCAATGATCATAATAATATATGATACACACGAGGAACGAAATGATACGGCGGATAATTAAATGATATGTTTGATTGTTTACTATACATATAGCGTAATGAGGATTTTATCGTGTATTATTTGTACTTACTACTTATATCATTTCGTGGATATCGTATGGACGTAGGATCGCTTGTAATTCAAGTTCAAGGCTACGCACGTGTTTATCTCCGGAATCATTTGTACTGGATCATCGGTGATCTTGAATTCTTAACCCATGAACTTCCGCATTATCGAATCGCGCAGCTCTTCGATCGATCGATGAGATGGTATTTTCTTAATGTTACGTCAGCATGGAACTCATTCATTTCGATTATCGATCATTCGAGAATCTTGATCGATTGGTGTTTTATAATTGACTCGCACTAAATTAATGTATTTAGAGTGTTTCTTCTTGCAATCCTTTCTTACAATTAGTCTAATTACGTTTTATCGATTGAATCTCTGCTAATTATTTTTCTTTGAATTTTTTTCATCAGTGCTTCTTTTTTATTATTATCAACGTATTCGTTATTAGGTAATGACTTGTGTTATCATCGGGTGGTCCAAATTAGGCGGTACAAGCTACATTTCTCGGATACGTTGGAGATATGGAATTGATTTTTTTTATTAGAAGGGCTAAAAGGGCTGACTATTGTGTAACAAATTTGAGGTGGAAAAAATATTTTTCTCATAGAGATGTATGGTACTTCCCAAATTTTTTTTATACACTAAATAGTCAGTCCTCTTATACCAATTAACACTTTTTTGGACCACCCTGTATATATAAAAGTATTTAATGTGTGCCACTATGGCTATATCAAGCTGGTCCATCAATGCCGTCTGACTCGCTGGAAAAACGTTCAGGAGGCGGTTAATAAATTTTTCGTTATTTTACACGGAAAATTACCTGTGACTATTATTAATTAGATTACCTGGTGTTGTCGGAGAAAAACTAATGGAACATCTGTATATACATTTAAGATAATATTTCTGCGCCATATTTGTCCATAGGTATATATGTTGCACAATTAAGCACCTTTTGAATAAATTTGCAATGAAGGCCCGTTCGCCTTTGCTCCGTTTATATAATATAAGTTTCTTGGAAGAAGACTTCGCGAATAAGTGATAAGAGCGAGGGGGGGAGGGAGATTTGGCAGAAGTTCACACAACACGTAATTGTTGAAAGTTCAGTCTTGATACTATATAAATTTGTATATCAAATGATATATATATTTTTTTTCATACAAATTGAAGTCAAAGGTCATAGATGCATTTCTGGTATGCATATATGCATCACGTTGATGCACTCTAACATGTTAATATTTATGACTGTCTATAGATATATATATAGTCTATATCGACTGTCGGTGCAATTTTATAAATATACAATGATACACGTAACTCCCTGAACCGATAAATCCTATAAATTTAAGTCAGGTAAAAACAATTAGTTCCTCATTGATCTATCTATGCACATGCATTTAATGCAAAGTGGATTTGCAATCTGTACAAAATGTGATTTTGAAGTTCAAGGTAACATGGCGTTACGAGTACTATAAATTGCATATTGACATAATTTTTAGTAATAAATAAAAATAATGTTAGAGAAAAGTAAACGAGTAAGAGAACGATGAGAGAGAGAGGTAATGAGGATAAGGAAGGATTGGTGTTGGTAATTACCAAACACTTCTAATTAGTAGAGAAATAATTTGTATTTATCGTGTCACTCAAGAATCTGTACACGAATCGAAAGCACTTGGTAAAATATTGAATTATATTGTTCGTTTGATAAAAACAAAAATACTCTTTTATTTACAACTTAGAAATTTATCGTTCCAATAATACCCTTATGCTTACAGTTTGACTTTCTCTGAAAATCATTTCTAATTGAACTGCCAACAATTCGTTCCACGACGATCAATCTGGAAGGACTGTTCGTCATCAAGGCGACTCGAATATGAGTAATTAAACAGAGCGTTTGTACTTTTCCACTCGAATCGATTGATTGCAGTGCGTGAATCAAGTGAATATGTACATACACATATACATATACTAGCATACAACATATGTATACATGTTCATTCGAAAAAGTCTAGAGCGAACCTGAAATGCATAATGATGTAATATATTTGAACTTACCGCCATTAATGTTAACTAAAACCTCATCGTAAGAATAACTTATTTCTATTGACGATAAGGAGCCCCACCCACCATTCCAATCGAGATTAAAATTCTCGAAGAAATTTCTAGTTGTCGACGTGTACGTCGCATCCGTATAATAACAATTGTCCCATCGCGTTACCCCCAGGTCCCGGGGGGCACGTCTGACATGTGCGTTCTGGCCCCCCTGGAGAGGGTCAACGAAGCTCCTTAACGAACTCTAAATTGATCGTGACAGTATCTCGGCCAATACGATGGAAGTTTTACCAATCATCCTATGACGGCTGCTGTTCGCGCATGCGCACATGTATACCATTCGAAAGACGCACGTGCCGCCGGCAAGCAACTCCTCTTTTCTTAAAGGCGCGCGTGTGTCTCATGTCTACATATCAGATTGCTAGGCGCAATAACGCACCCTCGTCAGTTAGATAAGCAAGTGGAATTTTACTGGAGACTTTGATAGTAACGAGACCGACATACATATATAGAGTTCTAGAACAACGCGATAGCAATATCGATAACGATATATGTAGATTATCATTTACTTAAGTAATTTGACAATGACGCATGATGGAAGAGTCGATCAAATTTTATTAGGAATTTAGGTTAGGTCCCATGGCTATATAGGGGTGTATATGAAAAGTCAATGGGTATTGATATTGGCTAATAATATATGTCAATTTTTATTATTATGCAATTTTTATTTTCTTCTTACAATTCATTGTTTTTATTATTTATTTATTTAACGTGCGAAATTTTCTTGATAGTTTCATACGATTTTGATCTTACGCTACTTCTCTCGTTGACATTCACGTGTCGTCGTAAAGTGCATCCGCGATGCAACTTCAGATTGTTGCACTTTTACTTGCTACAGTTGCTTACACTTAATACAGGTTTCAGGGATTAGTTTGATTTATGGATATTTGCGAAAGATATGAATTTTTTAATAAATTTATATGAATTTTTTTTATCTCTCCTGGATCGTCGTTTTTATGATTATTCGTCTCGTCGGGATGGCTGAGACGGGTTTTATTAAATAAATCCGATCTCGAATGCAAGTGTGTCACTTGTAGTCGTTATTTAAACGTTGTTGGAATCCTATGTGTCTATTAATTAACCATTGGTAATTACTATGCAAGCCAATGGTATCATCGAAATAACTTATATAGATCCAGACTCTTTACGTAATTTACACTTACGTAAAATCGTTATCATTTTTTATCCTCTATGCAGAACGGCGATCGTAAAGTAATTTTTTTTAATTTAAATTGCATTTAATTATTATGAAGTCGACGGGTCTCTGCTATCATCGGATTAATCGTGCAGCAGTCGTATACCACCCTGTAGTTAACGTACATGATTGAATTTGAGCTTTCATGGGAAAATAAAAACGATAGAGCAATTTAGTTATTCATGATTTAATTATTCTAAAATTATTAATCAATTTCGTATCATTTACGCGTAACGTGTGCGCTTAACGTCAAGCTTCCTTAATTTCCAAACATTTTCGATAACGCGCGCTAAGTGATTTTGAATTTGCGCACGAGAGTTCACTCTGACATTATCACCTCTCTTTACGTCATCGACGACCCATTAAAAGCTGCAAGGCTGTAAATAACGAGAGACTCTCCTTTTCTACTTGATCAATAATACATAATACTCACCACAAAGGATATTAAATTGGACAATTGTTCTTCGTGTGTTATCGTCGTTCTCAATTCGGTGATATACCGTGTGTTCTTTTCTTTCTGATACTATATATATATACGTATATCTTTTGAACACGTTCAGAAAAGTCACGAGCAAAAACATTAAAATGACAAACGTGAGGTTACGGCAGAAACTCCTTGATCTCTTGATTTATTGTATCGCCAGGATAAGTATTCTGTAAATTGTGTCTCTGAAACGTGAGTGGACGAAAAATGTTGTATAACGAACCGCTGAACTGTTCTTAGGGTCTTGGAAGTTAATTTATATAATCATTCAGTGATCTAATGATTATTCAGCTTGCTTCATTTGGCATCGTTTGTTCGTTTGTATTTATCGTTTTTTTCTATTGATAAATTTTCTTCTCTTTATTCGATTCAAGTCCGAACTTTGAATCATCCTGTACACCATGATAACAGACACACCCACTTTCTTGATGTTCTATCACAGTAATTAAGGTAGGAAATTAATGGAGGGTCTTAGGAAGGTTATGTGTGTCAATGTGTATCAACTTTTTATATCCTTTTTAACGTAATTGAATATTAATTATTATTGTTGTCGAACTAACTATACCTGTGTATATGTATATTCTGTGACAAAAGTTGAATTTTTTAATTCAGACAGATTTGTCATCTTTGTATGTCTTTTTTAAGATGAGTCTGGTGTCATAGTAATGTCAACTTCGTTTGTTGCTACGCAAGTCAATTGAAGTCTAATTCAAGGATTTTTATCTTGATTATAGATGCCTGTCTACGCTGTCAGGCTGAGAGCAAAAAGGATTTCTACGGTCGACAGGATTGCGTCGTTGTGTGGGGCGAATGCAATCATTCCTTCCATTATTGCTGTATGTCACTCTGGGTGAAACAGAATAATCGCTGTCCTCTTTGCCAGCAAGAATGGTCCATCCAACGTATGGGAAAATAACTAAAAGGCCGCTGGATTCATCTGGAAGGACTTGGCTTCTTGAAGATTGACAAGATCGTTCAAGAGCGGATGAAGCACCTTCTCGAATTTCCAACATTATTTTTTTTTCTGTAATACACTCATTTTAGGATCGACGCTAGCTTTTAAAATTATTTACATTAAGTTTTCGAATTTGATTGGCAGTTCAAACTTTTTTTAAATCAATTTTTATAAGATATAAGAATAGTATGTGCTACTTGATTCGATTATAAAATCTTCACTTTATCAATATATTTCTGTACGTTTATGACATCTTTCTTACCTCACTGATTATCCATACCTTCTTTTTCTTTTAGAGATCAAAACTTTTTGAGCTGTTTTAATTTTATTCCTCGTTTTTGTATACCTCGTTTATAATCTTGTTAAATGTAATAAGTTCTATATGAATGTCTATATTACTTAACAACGTATCACTTTTCCTCGGGTCATTAATCTCGCGTTTCGTTTACACCTATATTATCAGAGGTTGATATAGAACTCATTCATGAAACTATATTTACTTTAATCATCATCATTCATACTCAAAATCAGTAATACATCCCGAAGCATCGTCCTTATCGAATTAAAGTTTTGTTAATTTATTTCAGTCAGCGATCCCATTCGATAATTAATATCATTATCCATGACGATTAATCATACGCGCAATGTTATCATGACGAAATAGGAGGCTTATCTAGTATAATATTTCGTCATGCCGTTACCTACCAATATGTATGACGCAATAATCAATAGTACAAAATCGGCGAAGATAATTTATAAAAATTAGCAGTATAGATCAATTGATCATTACCGATAGTAATTTATTAATCTAGACACACCTTCGACCTACTGATAACTTAATCACAGTGGACCTTGTTTCCGTAAAACAATGACTGACATTGCTAAGCGTTACGCAATTGCCAATAAAACGAATGATAAATCAATTACAACGTATAAATACTAATTGTCATTTTTAACCAGCGAAATTTTCTTGGATCACCAAACATTGTCCAACCGAACGAAAACACTGTAAATTCTCAATGCGCCGAAACAAACCACACCCGTAAACGACAGCTGACATCATTATTGTCTATTAAAAGAATCGCGACCGGTTTTCATGTAAAAATACTAAACGTGATCCAATCGTCGGAACCTGGTGATTTCGCATGACAATTGCGTAAGTTAGGCAACTCAGTGTCGCGAACTCGTTTTAAAGTCATCAATGTGTTTGCCGGTTTCTGACGTTGGAAATAAAAGAGAATAAAGGTTAATAGAAGATGATTCAAGTGATACGGAGGCTGTGTGCCTGACATCTACGGATTGTTACTCGCGTTGAGATTCTTGATTGGTCAGTTCTTCCTTTGCTTTACTTAAGTTTGCTTACTTGGGCTGCGCGATAGTCAGCACGTAGAAACCAGCGAAGGTCGTTTTCTCGTCACGATCAGGAGGCTCGACGCGTCTCAGCCAATCAGCTGATAGAAAGGCGAGCAAAGCCCCTACCCATCTATTCCGCATATGCATTCGTCGTCAGTCGTTCGCTCACTCTCTATGCCTTTTTTTATCTTTAACAGTTACTCAGAATTCTTATACGTACTTGCCACGTCGACGATGTGTTACATGCGGGGGGGAGGGCTGTGGGAAATTCGCGGAAATGAAAGCACACGTCAGGCCGTGAGCCATTCAGCGAACGTTATTTATTAAATTTATTATCACATATTTATTTATTGTTCGAAAGAGGCTGGAGAATTATGAAATTTGATGGGACGTAACAAATGGTTATAGAAAAAATTTGTTACATTTCGGGAAATCGTCATACGTTTTTATTGCATTTTTCTAACGAAATTATTTTCTCCAGGGGCTCGTCTACGTTACATTTATTTTTTTACAGTAAAAATTTATAAGCCTCTTGGGACTCCTGATACGACTGTTTTGTATTACGTGTCCTGTACTATTTTTTAGGAATTTTATTACAGGGAATTTTTAATATCGGTGAGATCAGTTATCATACTGGAATTGATTTGAATGATACGGAAAGATATTATTGAGGACTTGATAAATATCTTATGCACAGGATAATCTGGTACAATTTTCCATAAGGTATTATTACAGATATTATTAATGAATGGGTAAGTCAATGCTATGATAACGATACATGGTAAAAGGATGTGTGATGGAAATACTTTTTATTTTATTACTTCAGATAAGGGGTTTATGTATGTGGAAGATGCTGCGAGTACTGTCTTGAAAGATCTTGTTGGTATCCATATTAATTTTACAAATTTGAGTATATATGGAAATATTTGTCTTGCTCTGAAATACCAAAATACTACCTGCTCTTTGACACAGAAAGACGTTTGATATTTATCTCTGGATCCAAGATATTTGTGTCTGAAAATGTCAAAGACGCTTTTTATATGAATATCATAGTTGCATCTTTTGAGTTATTAAAAATTTACATTTATTTTGAAAAAATCCTCTCTGCTCCGAAGGACCAAGAGAAGGTGTATCAAGACTGCTGAATATTTAATGACGACTGCTTGTACAGGATGATGTAAATTGGCAAAAACTTTCCGCAGATTTTTGTTATGGATCAACATACGCAAAAAAGTGTATGAAAAAAATAAAAAAGTACGTTCTCCAAACTTGAGGTGGGAAGAGACGTGAGTGAACTCGTCTTTGGACTTGGACCATCATGTGACTGAATTATTAAATAGGTAAAAATATTTTTGACCCCGTTTGGTCTCGTGCTGGCACGGTGCCTGGTACCATCTTAATAAGGACAATACTTGGACGTGCCCCTTGCGCAATTACGATAATTGATTTGTCGTATCCTTGTCAATTCCTTCCTTACTGCTAGCTTGAAAAATTCTTTGCTGGAGGTTGGCATTCGTCATTCAGTGCCAAACCTCTATTTTTTATTTACACAACCCCCCTCGTTCGACGATCGATCGTCATTCATCGACGTCATGCCACGTAATTTCAAAGCTAATTCGAACTCCCATGATCTTTGTTAAGGACGATTGACCTGCCAAATTTAAGACTTCCTGTTTGCCAATTTCCATTAGGACATTGCTTTATTTATGTTTCTCCACGGAATGCAACAGCACGAATTCTTCTGCGCAGAAAATAAGAAATAATTAATGATCCAGAGGTTTCGTTTGTATGTTATACATTTTTTAAATTTCATTTTTGCAACAGATCATTTTTAAAATTCGCACAAAAGTTTATGAAATTTCAAATTATACACAGGTAATGGCTTGAAAGGTCGTTAAAACGGAAAGGTGAATTAATTGGAACTTACAAGGTGGTTTGTAGTCAAGGTTACACGTTCCATTATACTTATCTTTTTTTTCTATTACAATGTCAATAATACATTTTATGCTTAACAAAATTCAAGCTTTTTTAAAGAATTAATTAATCTGAACATGTATACAAAATATATGGAATATTGTTCTATGCTGTCATTTTTTATATACCCTGTTACGTCGTATTATCGTATTTTGCTTAACATATTTGTATTATAAAATTTTGTCCACAAGGATAAATACACCTTGGGTTACCAAGAGGTTTGATTCCTATATCCTCGTAAAATCTATATAAAGACAGGTAGCTGGACCAAGCGTTGAACCAGTTGCAAAAGATTAACAATCCTACAGATCTGGCAGTGCTAAAATTACCCGCAACTGAGCATAGTGAGATTAGCTCAACGTATACGAGAACAGTCTTAACGTTCTATACTCGCAGGTTGAGCAGATTCTGAAGATGATATCCATAGAGAATTCATGAAAGATCAGAAAAGAGAAAATCCATTTATCTTCTATAGTGAAACTTATCTACTTATATAAAATGGCTGGCTTTCGCATATCCTGAAGAAACCAAAAATTAAATAATATTTAGTCATACTGTATAAGATATGATATACTACATATAATAATCTATACTTGAAAATGCTTAAATATACCGAATGCAATAATTCACATTGGATATCACAAAAATTTTTTTGAAATCAATGGCGATCAATTTCACTGTAATAATTAGTACGTGTACGCATTACAAAAAATCGAGAAATTTCAGTCACGTACAAGACTTTTGTCACGTCCACGCGACCTGCAGCCTCGTTGCGTCCATGATGCATAATGTTGCATCATATGATTCTAATACAAGATCATCATACGAATAAACAGTCTAAGCACAGCTGTCTAGACTATGAGTAAATTTTAAATTTCTCCATTAATAACGACTTCTTTTTTTTAGCTGCATCGTACGCACGGCGTCTCGTCTACGCGTCATATTTTTCAGTGCAGCATCCATGATGCAATAAGATGCAACCCAAGATGTACGATTTGATCGAGTCTTATATTAATGAATCTTAGAGAAGTAATCCTGAATGTAAAAAGTATTTCTACAGTTAGCAGTCGTTGTTTAAGCAATAAAAATAATAACAAAAGGTCCAAGAAATAAGAAATCAAGTTTGCGATTCATTTCATGCGGACGCACAGATGCCCATGGATCGATTAAAAACTTCTAGAACGTGAAGAATTCTTGGAACCTGCAAGAACTTAAACTGCGGTGACTCTTGGTCGTTACTGTACTCAAGTATTACTTTGGCTACGTGACTGGCCCTACGTACTGGCACTTGAATTCGACGTCGTTTCAAATAATAATTACTGCTGATAATAATTACTGTACACTAAGTTGATAACCCTTTACACTTACCCGGAAGTCAAAGAAGCCACAGGGATGAGTGTTTGCTAATATCTTAAGAGAGCCAACAGAACAAAAAAGTAAGACATGGCTAAAGAAAAAAAATTACCAGAAGCAAACCCCCCCCCCCCCCCCCTGTGGAGTGTCCAGATGAACTAGCAGGGGGGTCTTTCGAAACTTTCCACTCAATTTCGAATATATTGGCAAAAAGGTTTTTTTTAGAAATCAATAGCTCCCAGCTACGGCACTCCAAATCATTATACTTATATATGCTAATGTCTAGATCTGTAAATAAAATAATATTGCCAAAACTAAAGAGACTCTGACTATGCTATATGAATATTCAATATTGTCAATACGCTCCTTTGTTATTAAACTACTCAAATTATCTTTATCTTTATATTACGTCATTGGTTGGTATCACTAAAATCTTTAATACCCATAAAAATAGTCTATTCCTATTCTAACCTGCATGTCATGTATATTCGGTCTGTAACTCATATGCATAGTCCAATTTTTTGTCTTATCTCCACCTATAGTTATCTAACCTATAAATTCATTTTGTAATCTATAATAATTCGTACTGATAGGGAGGTCTGTGACGATGACTCCGAGCAAGAACACGAGTCTCCGGTGGCGCCAATGAATCTCGTGGAATGCGAAGGTCATTTCAGTCAAACAGAGGCTCGCCACGTTCAACCAATCAGTGCAGAGAACGGCATTACGCCCTTTCCACGGTAAATTCGCATGGTAACAGTGCTGGATACGCAATTCTCAACGTTCCCCTTCTTCGCCGAACTACGGGATGAGTTGCGGGTACTCCTTGACGCTCGTCACGACCAACGAGGACGATGATGAAATTACGAACGAGAAGTCGAAACTTTTCGATGTATTTTACTCGTGACAAAGTTCGTCGAGCTAAAGAACTCGTTATTTGATATACGTGTACATATGTGTCCCTTATCTCGACTTTATTTATTTAACACAGATAACATATGACACACCGTTGACTATATCCTGTTTCCAAGGATCAAAATTTCCACTCGAATATCTCTAGACACTCTAGAATATTCTTTACAAACTTATTCCTATACCGTTAACACTATACTCGATATTGGCTAAGGATTCGTTTCAGTCATCTTATTTTTAGGTACAGTCTAGAAAGAACTGTTACGGATGAATGAGTCTTGCTATTTTATGCGAAGCTCATAAATTATTCGCTCTGTACGAAAAGTCAATGCAATCTAATCCACCGGATGTACAAAAATATATATTTTTTTTTGTAGCGAGCGATAATGAGTGCGTGGCCGTGTATTATGTGCATGGTGTGAGAGTGTATGTGGTGTATCGATGGTTGAAACAAGGAATGGACGAAGCCAAGAGCCGGTTGAATCGAGCTGTAATCAGGACAATTGTTAGAAATCCCATCCTATAATATATATGTGAGTGTGTACATACACATGAAAATTATGCCGTACGAAATTCTACACGCACGATCCTTAATGAATGTTCTTCCCATTTAAGGTTAGTTACCGAAAAGTATGGCATAGACGAACAGTTTAATTCGTCACTGTTAGCTCACTCATAAAATTTCGTATGAGATAAAGAATAATAAACGTGGACGTTAAATTACACACGTATTCAGGCTTAACAGATATCCTGTATATTGACAATTTTTGCTTATCGCTTCTAATTAGCGTCGGCCATTGTTCGCATATACCGTACGTATACACACACGTGGATTTTCAATGCTATTGCGACTATAGTAACAGCGTATGTCACTTATAAAGAGGTATGACTATGTAAGTTATCGAATATTCATGAAAGCGAATACTTCTGGTCTTTTCCATTGGCAAATGGCGTGCGTTTTCTATTACTTTGAAATACAAAAATGTGTACGGGGTTATTCACGAAAAATATACCACCTGGTTAAAGTGACTGTGTTTAAAATTTTGAATGAGCGTGGGTGGATTTTATTGGCAAGCATGCAGTTTGTACATGGCGCCGAGAAGACGACTAGTGCACTTTGTGTCTGACGTTTAGTGGGCACTCTGGGAATGGGACAAGTGTTACATCAGCAAAAAAGTTTTGAAGGGAGTTAAAATGCGATACGTTTCGTTTTAGACATAAAATACACAGGAGCTGATTCTTTTTACCAATATTTTCTTGCTGTACGTGGATATGAAAGAGTGTGAGCAAATTATCAGCGGTAGTCGGTGTGACTATATCTATTGAACGTAAAAGATTTTTTTCTAAAGCATACATACTCAGCTGCCTTTTAATTTTTTTAAGATAATCTTGATTGTTATCATGTGAATTCCTTATTTAATTGACAGGCGATGAGGATTTAAGTCAGAATAAACGTGTAACTTATTAATTTTATCACGACTATTTCCTCGCACATTACCGTTTGATGGTTCACTCTTTTTCATTTATTAGTCCGCTAGTCAACCTTCTCGAGAAATTAGTCTGTTCTTTGGAGGCAAATAAAAGTTAAAACTACGAAAGTATATTTACTCAGTTTATACCAATCCTTTATGAGTTCTTGACGATCTCGATGAATTCTAACCATACTCAATTCTCTAGGCTTCTGTGTTAATTCTTCAATTTACAAGCCGATACTTCACTCTACATAAAATAAAGTTCAGTAAAACATATCTATCGCATAATTACGTTAAAGTGTACCTCTTGTCCTGTTGTAATAATGACTTTGACATTGCATCAAGAAAACGATTAGGAGTTGCGTAAACCATGAAGGTCGATTCCATTCAATTGCATAAAATTCCAAGAACTTTGAAGGTATTGTTGGCGAATATTTTTTTGCTTACCATGAAAAGCAAACAATAATAGATTTGTTTGCGTAGGCACGAAATAATGTTAGGTTATTGCACTCGGATGTTGTGTAAGATACGATACAGTCGCGAGGAAATAAATATGTGCTGTGCTCGTTTTGGTCCTTGCGACATTCTGTAGCTTTCGCAATATTGTTCCGCGATAAAAAAACAATAATTAGTGTCGATCAAATCAAAAGGCTGGCATATACATACATAACGTGTTTGCGGGCTTGTCAGTACGAGGTCAGCGAATGGTGGGATTGCAGAGGCTCGCCTTTGCAGCAACCAATCGGCGTGAAGCAGGCGTCTGACGTCATTATCAGATTGATGATTAGGTATACTATTGTGCCACGTGAAAACCAGATTTCGAAATGTATGTAAATTTTCCTGTATTTCTTGCGTAATCAGGGTGATCAGCCCATGTCATTCGAAGTTCCGTTTCTTGGGGAAAAAATTAGAAATACGTAATATTCTTATGCGTTTTCTTTCGTCTTTCCGGTTTTGCGGATTCGACGAAGACGACTTCATTTCAATTGGCCAAATTGCGTATGCAAGGTTTTCGTATAAATATTGTGACGCAATTGGCATTATCTGATTTTGTTTAATAAATTTGTTTTATGTTATGTAATGATTCTTTATAATACTTGTTGGGATAACTCATTATATAGGATGATTTTATTTTAACGTTCTATTACGTACTATATCATCTTGAGGTATTATAACTCACCTGTTCGTTAATGACGATAGGGTATTGTTGCTTTTTGTTGTTACCTGCATCTTGTATAGTTCCGTGTACAATAGGGTAGAATAACTAGACGCGTTTCAAGGTCTTAATCTTTCTTCCCAAGCGTTTGACAACGTTTAATTAGATCTTTTTTTTGTTTTCAAGGTTGATATGAACGATCAATCTCAAACTTTGTTTTGCAATATATAAATTCCATTCAGTGTTTTAGATCAATAAGTGAAACTTTTTTTAAATATAAATTTTATATAAATCTTTTCGGTTTATATTCATTAATTAAATTTGACAATAATACGCTAGTAACTTTATTGTTATAATTAATTAAAAATTAAGTACTGCTCCGCTAGTGATATCAAAATTAATATTTAATTCTTAATCCGCTCGATAAATCTACTATAGGAAAATAAATAAGGGTACAAGATGAATATTTTACAGGTAGACTTATTCCAAGAGAAAGATGAAACTGTTATCGATTAACGATCAATAAAATTTATTAAATTGACGTCATGTCTGCTTTGTTTTTTTTTTAATAAGAGTCATTTTCAAACGAATCTCATAGTCTACGCGACAGAAAATTACAAGTGTACAATTACCCGCAACAGTGCACAATCAGATTGAGTGACAAAACGGCAATATGATGTAAAATAATGTAATTACGACAGTACAGGATACATGTTGCCACATAATTATCTCAAAAGTTAAGTATTTGCTTGAAATTTGTATTATCCCTACCGATAACGAACGCTGATAGTTATATCTGAAGATGAGGACATTTGTTTTACAATACGAATTTTGTAAGACACTTGTCCTTTATTTTAACACCATATGATCGATCATTTAATGATTTCCAAAATCATACTTGACATAAGATACTGTCCACTATTTTTGGCACTCATTCCTCAGTTCGTAAAATCAGCAGGGTAATTTACTTGGAATTAGAATGATCGCTCGTCATCACAGTATTAACTCAAGTACGATTAAAAAATTGAATTACATTTTTGATCAATCTCGCAGGTAAATTAGGTACCGCAAGTTATAAGTTAGATTCGGATAGCCATCAAAATTGAATAACTAATATATATAAATTGTCTTAGGCTTTATTACTATTTTAATAGTCACAACGCAAATGAAGTTTAACAGATTAAGTTAATCAGAATCATCTGTTGAGGGTAGACGGATGATATTTCACAAAAAATAATTGATTATTGTATTTAAGGCCTGACTAAAATGTAAAATTTAGTAAAAGACTTTCAAAAAGGACGATCACAGACAGACCGAACCTTGGCAGTTATTTTCCAGTCGTCATTTACATATTTTCGTATGATAATTAACGAGGAATTTTATTTCTCTAACCTTTTCATAAGTTACACAATATATTAAGAATTAACCATTGATTGCAGTTACTTTCTTGAATGATAGACAGGTGATTTGATGACCTAAAGAGTAAATTATTTATAGAATCCATTGCTTTACAGAAATGAAAATATATAAACTTGGGCAAAAGATCTTTGATAAATTACATGAAAGAGAAGCAATCGATTGTATAAAATGAAGCATCTTTGTCGAAAAAGAGTCCTCTCAATAATACTTTCCTTTTCTTCTTCATAGCCTTATTTCAGATTGCATATAAATCTATTCAGCTGAGCGTGTACGTACGCGAAATCCGGTCATACACTATTGATCTGTAACATTTCACAACCATGGTACAGACTTTGTCAATTATTCACGGCTAAGCGCAATTCCGTGTGTTTCGGACTTTTTTCAAAAAGGGCTTTTACTCTGGAGTCACTTGTTTTTTAGTTTATTTTTGAATTCAGTTAAACCACCGGTTTTATGACTTAATGGGATTGTGCATAAAGTTTACTCCGTGTACTGAGATCTCTTGATAACGTAGCAATGGAGTGTAATTTATTTCTCTGTTTGAAGTTAATCAATTATTAGATGAATCTTAAACTATATCACGTCGTGAGTTAGTTGCACAAACTGGCGTTCTCATCTCCTTTTGTTTCCTCTTCTCCACCTATCCACAAGAGTGTAAAGGACTCTACCCTCATATATTTTTTAGGTCATCCGGCAGGTCATTCTTCGGATGCTTATTTTCAAAGTGTTGTTTGTAGGTTTTTGGATCTGGCATCTGTGCCTATATAGGAATATGAATATGTAATTTCACGAATTATCTATTTGAATACTATCTTGTAACTAGATATGTTAAATTATTGTTAGACATATATTGTGCAGATAAGAGTACTGACTGATCGATGATATGATGAAGATAGAACGTTCTGATAAGATTTATTACAAACCTTGCATACTGCACAGACATGAACAAGGGCTTTCTGTGCAGCTTTCTTTTGATCATTGGCACTATGACCCTGTTGCTTCTTTACTTTTGCAGCCTTCTCAGCTGCTTTGGCCTGTGACTGGATTTTCTGTTGTCCACGTGCCATTCTGTGGAAAGAAAAAAAGATCAATTATAAATATTATGTTGTATGTATGTCGTTTGATGAAATGCCATACTACTTTATGTTCCATTGGAGTAAAATGGTGTTTTCCCTTCAAAGGGTTCTCCTTGAACACAAAACATTGTACATAGCTCTATGAAATAAATTTTGTGCTTACCCTATCGGATGCTCTACTCTGCATCAGAGTTTGCATAGATGAATGATCATCCTTTCTTGCTTTGGAATGATACAATGCATCCTACCAATAAATTAATTACATACTCTGCCTTATTGTATATTTCTGATATGTATATATACTATAGTGCACATTAAGTTTCTTAACTTTTCAATATTAGGAGTAAAAACCTAAATGTTTTAGATATCAATAAAAATGTTACCATACATAATATTCCCTACTATGATACAATAAAATAAAATCAGTGCTTTATCCGTATCACATAGTAGCTAACTTTCAGATTTTATTAATTCCGCAAAGAGATAATGATTTGATCAAGATCCCTCTTGAACATAATATATTTTCTCAAGCTCTTTCCTGCAGTTATTTCCAATTCTTTTCTAAACCCATTAGAAATAAGTGTTGACAATTTACCAAGTACAAAGAGAAACAGTATATATGTATGTGACAAGAGTAAAGTGAAATATATTTAAAAAACAACAGTCAATAACTTCTGCATATTGTATAAATTTAAAGAAGAAATAGGTTTTCAAGTTTATTTAGTTTTCTTTCTCTTTGCTCATAAATAATTCGGCGCGAAATATTTATCAATAATTTTACATACTGAAGAATTATGGATTTTTGTTACTTCAAATCATCTAATAATGAATCTATATCTATACGCCATAAACGTACAATGCTATCGTCATCACCCTTTCTATTCTCTCTTGATGAAACTTTCTTTCTGACATAGAAAAATGCAGCGACCGAAATACCAATATGAAATGATTCCAATATCTGAACATCTGGTACCAAAAAGGTCATTTTGAATATTCGTGTAAGCAGCGCAAAGCTATAACCCACGAGGATGACAACACGTTAATTAACATAATGAAAATGATCTCAAAATTAGTAGAACTCTGGCAGCCAGGATTTTTCCGAAAATAATCTCCAGGCTAAACGTGCGCGAGGTTCCCGCTCGCTTACCTGACCGTGCAGAGACTATGAGGCAGTCGAATGAGAATGGAGTATCTTCTTTGCGTATTTGATGAATCCTCCTCACGCCTCACGTTTCTTGGTGCACGATCTGCCTCACGCCTGAATTTTATCTTTCTTACTAATTAATAAAGGCAAGTGGCAAACGTGCGAGCACGGTCCCGAACAGCCAAGGAGCTATAATCTACAGCCATGCAGTGTACTGCAAGCGGACGTTTACACGTGAACCAAGTATCATCAGATACAAATGATCTGCACGAATATACCGACTGAGAAACATTGTATTTATAGTATTTGGTATGATTATATTCTTTTTATCATTTCAAATATCGATCCGATTATTTAAACAACATGAATACATTTGAGTGTCAGGGATTGTGTAAAAATTTTAATTAAGAGAAAATAGCAGATCTGATACTACCTGAACATAGCTATACTTCAATTTATACTTGAATTATAATTATATTAGGAGAAATTGAATTTTGGTACTTGTAAATTATTTGAATTAATAATATTGTGGATATGAGAGCACAATGCAAATGGTTTTCGTTGTGTTTAATTTGTAATTTTATTAATTGCAAATGCTTTTGCATACTTTTACATGATTCAGCCTCGCATGTTGGACATAAATAAAGCGTTATGAATCTTGTTAAGGTTTCTCTTCACATTATTACATTGTCTATGATTTTCCGTTGAGGTGAACATTTTACATCGTTTTTATGAACGCTTAATCGACTCGCCATGTTTGCTTTCGAGAACACGTAACTGGTTGTTTCTCCCGAAACATGGCTGCATATCGTTCCGCTGATATAGTGAAATTCTGTGTAAAGGAGCATTAAAAGAAATCCTAAAGCCGTGCGAGAGTGTAAAACGAAGACATCATGTCTTCGATACACTTTGTGGTTCATCCATTACCGGGAACCGATGATCAGCTTAATGATAGGTGAGAAAAACTTTGTGGCCTCTTGATTTCGCATTAACGCATCGTTTCGCATGCCTGTCCTTTGCGCCGTACTGAACGCTTCGATTCTTCAATCTTACGTGGCTCCGTGTCGGCTTTCTTGTTTCGTACATTAGCACTGTACCTTCTTTTATTTATTAACTTATTCAAGGCCTCGTATTTTTTCATCCTTCCTGCATTAATTCATCCCCTCGGTATAGTGACGTACATGATTGCTGTCAGATAATTGCATCCCTGTTGAGTAATGCACGCAGGAGTTCTAACGCCTAGATGGACACGTTTCTAGAACTATCGTTTATTGTAAATTATTTTACTTTTTGTTCATGAATCTTTCTTTGTATTATAATTGATGATTACTTTATGAATCACATTTGGTTGATACTGTTATGTCCTGTAATGGATGATTTGTGTTTTGCTTTAGTCATGGAGTTCCTTCTACATATTATTAGTATTTTGGGATAATGATCTCGATTCTAATATTACTTGTATTGTTTCATTATGATGTTTCTCTTTTGTATTATTTTTCATATACTTTTTTCATTCAATTTGCAAACCAAAAACATATTACTAATGATTTATTGATTCCATAAAGTGAAGTTACCGTATCGTAGGCATTAGTAATGGTTTTGAATAATTGATCTAGAACTTTCTCATGTATGATATATTTTTGATGCATTGATCATGTGCACTGTAAATTAATATATGATTTAAAAGTTGATTATTTTGAATTTATTTGATGATTGAGATACATGTTACATGAGTAATGCAGTATATCTATCTTTTTTTGTAGATGTTGATAGTATTATGCTTTCGTTGCATATCTCTCAGATACATTGGCAACATGGTATACACTGTGTCAGCTTATACTTACAAGCTTACATGCATATAGTCTTATAGATGCGATTCATTTATTCGAGTGATTTTCTACCAATTAGTGAAAAGGATAAAAGTAACTATGTTTTGATGTTTTACTTTTCTCAAAGAAAATTCCATATACTAGCATATAAGATACATGTTACAAATATCATTTTATAGAATAAACAGAACGATACTAAAAATACATTTTGTTCTATAGTTTATTATTACACACTCTGAAAATGTAATTTTCAAAAAATAATGTATGCATTGCAAAAAATATGAATTTTTGTATATAAATATATTATTAATTTGTTCCTTGAATTGTAATTAATACTGTTCTATGTTTTCTCCTGTTAGAAAAAAAAGTAATATTGATTTGAAAGAACCTATCGCTATAGTAAAAGGACTTTCTTTACTATGTATACTTTTTTAATTATTTCTCATCCTTCCTATGATTTCTATATTAAATAGCATCTGTATTACTTTACAGATTGAAAGAAGTTGCAGAGAAAATTAACAGATATGGATTTATGACTCCACCAGCGCTTAGCGGCCAAAAAGTCGCCGTTAAGCGTATTGTAGTAGGGCCAACTCACATTGCTCTTCTTATGGAAGACAACAGAATCTGCCGACTTGCCTTTACAGTCCTATCAGACAGATTAGACCTAACCAAAAATGAACCCAACCGAAAGTAAGCATAGATTTCATTAAGAATCATTGTCTATCTTTTACCTTTCTCTCAAAGAGCAGTGTATTATAAGTTAATTTTTAATTACATCAGTACCAGTAAGAGCCACGTTGGAAATTCAAGTTCTGCACCAAGCGGAAGTGGCGGTAGCGGCGGAGGCGGACGTGCAGGTATCAGATCCCGTGCTCGAATTATGCGTAGCAGTTCTGCAATACGGGGCGGTGGAAGTGGGGGTGGTGGAGGAAGCGGTGGTCGAATTGGACCACCTGGTGTAATAATGAGTGGAGGTGGAGGAAGCAGTTCTCGACCTATAGTTTCCGTACCGGCTCCGTTCGTTCCAGAGGATTTGATCTCTCAGGCTCAAGTAGTCTTACAAGGAAAGAGTCGCAATCTGATCATTAGGGAGCTACAGGTTTGTCAAATTCGTAAAAATATAACATTTTCACATTCCAGACTTTATTCTTATCGGAACAGCAACAGTTAATCTGTGCCAGCCAATTGTTACCTTTTTGATAAGATGCAACTTGCATTTGTAAATCACCATACGCACTACTCCAATAGGTTTTATTTGTCAATTGTTTCTACAGCGCACGAATTTGGACGTTAACTTGGCCGTGAATAATCTTCTGTCACGGGACGACGAGGAAGGTGACGACGCAGAAGATGCTGCTGACAGTTACGTACCCGAAGATCTTATATCGTTACTCGATGGTGGATTCAGCAATGAGCACTCAGTCATCATTGATGCTGATTCTATGTTTTCCGAAGACATGTTCGGTTACGCAGGCATGAGAAGGTAAATACAAATAAAAAATTAAAACGTACACCAGGATTAGTATACTTCAATGAAATATTCTTCGTAGCCGTGGTAGTTCATCACGAAGACTTGGAAATGATAGAGACGGCGAGAGACCGGCAGAACGCGAAAGAGACCGAGATAGTTTTAGCAGATGGAGGGATCGTCAGTATTACGGTCCACGTAGATGGTTAGAAACAGCCCTGAAGGATTCATGGGAGAAAGATCCTGGTAACTAAACTATTTATATGAAAGCTTACCCATAGAAAGTTGATCCTCTGGTCGAACCAGATTTGAATGCTTTGATAAGCGTCAGCTGTCTATTGATGTCTAAGAGCACTTCCTAATCTTCCTCTTATGTTTAAGATAACAAAAAAAAGGAACTGGTATCTCAAAGCCCTTTATGGATATCAGAGGAATTGGAATGGTGGCATGAACGTAGTGGAGAGCCTGCACCTCGCTTTGTACAAATTGCTGCCCTATATAGCGAATTAATTGCCGTTTCTGTAACTGGCCAATTATACCAGTGGAGATGGGCCGATCCTGAACCATACAAACATCCTGAGGTACATCAGTCTATAATAATACACCTTTGTGGTATCTTGACATTAAGTAGTAAACTGCAGAAGATTTTTATACATTATGTCTTTTATATTAGAATCCGAATGTGCACCATCCAAAAAGTATCCCGTTGGCTTTGATGGGTGAGAAAATCGTGAATATATCTGCCACTGCAATTCGCTGTTCTGTCAGTACAGAGAGTGGTAAAGTCGCAACATGGCTTGACGAACTCCTCGGACATGTAGCTTCCCGTCTAGAACATCCGGCACAAGCATTTACTGAATTCACTTTAGATAAAATTATCTCTCTTCACACCTGTGCTCTGTACACTGTGGCTAGACTGGAAAGTGGGGCGCTGTATTGGTGGTTAGTTTTCTATTTCATTTTTATCAACAATTTTTATCTTTAAATTCAGACAACGCAGTGTTTCATTGTGTAACGTGTTGTTTGATTCATAGGGGAGTTTTGCCGTTTGCCCAGCGGAAGAAGTTATGGGAAAAGTACAAGGCTAAATCGCGCAAACACAGACCGTCAACTGTATTATCGACGGATATCAGTTACGGCAGGCACGTTTGTATGAAGAATAGTCCCATCTATCAACCGGGAGCCATTGGTAAATATTCAGCTATCTACGATTGTTTATGAATTGTCACTATTACGAAAGCATCATATGTCCAGATGTGATTAAAATATCAGCAGAGTTTTACATTTACATAGTTTTACAGTTCCAAACGAAGTTAATTTCATTTAATATAATTGATGCATATGAAACTGTTTGTATACGTTATATTTAATTTATTGATTAATGATATTCCATTTTTTATTAGGTTTCACAATTGCCAATGGAGTTCCTAAGGTTGGGCAACTGTTATCAGCAGCCTGGAACTTGGATGCTGTTTGTCGTTTTAAAATTTTACCTGCTGGTACTTTGTTGCCTACTACACCTCCCGAGAAGAGAGAAACTAATGGAAATGGCAGCACAGGCAGTACTAGTAAAACAAATCATAAGGAAACTGCTGATCGACTTGATATGCCTCCACCACCTTCACCTGCTTCGAGCACTTGCAGTGATACGGGCAGCATTACAACTAGTCACAGTATGTATAAATACGTTTTTGCTGTTCATTAACTAGTCGTAGAGTTTTAAGATAGATTTATTTGTCGGTTGATTTGCACATTTAATTTTTATAAAGCAATACCCCTTTCAGAGCGACAGAAACGTATGGCTCCAAGGAGTGAAGGTGAATCTGAGAGAAAGGACGAAGAAGATTGGCAACTAAAAGATGTTGTTTTCGTCGAGGACGTTAAAACTGTACCTATTGGTAATATTCTAGATGCATCAAATATTTTTTTTTGGTTTCATTCCATCGTATTGCTTATTTTTAATTGGCTATATTATTTTATAGGAAAAGTTATTAAGGTCGATGGCTGCTATGTTGCTGTGAAATTCTTTTCGAAGGATTCAAAGGAAAAGGAGAAGGAAACTAAGGAGAAAGATTTTAGTAGTTCAGATTTCAAGGATTTGACTGCTGAAGAATTGATTAAGTTACTTGCTGACTGTCGACTGTTGCGTAAAGATGAATTGCAGGTGAAATATTGTATAATGTGCTCTATTTTTATCATCATGAATCTCTTATTAAAGTATCTGTAAATAAAATGTCTTTTTTTCTTTCTTTTCTTTTAGGTGATTAAGTCACCACTAAACTCTCGAGCACCAGATTGTTTCCAAAGAACGCCCAGAAGGGTCAATATCCTAGAGGGTTCCAATGAGAGTTTGTTAACTATCTCTACCGATGGTCAAGGTATAACATATGTCCAATTTATTATTCAAACAGAAATTGCATCAATAAAACTTCGTGTATTAAATTTCTTACATTCTTCTTAATTTACAGGTATCCATGCTATATTGAAAAATGGAAATAAATTGAGCTATGTGGTTTACAATTTGAGTACTGGTCGGTACGTTCAAGATTGTTATATTCCATCAGAAATATCATCTTTCTTGGGGCTGCAACCTCAGAATATTAGTCTCACGAGTGCTGGCGAGGTAAATAAAATAATTCCGTATCTTCTTCTGTTTCAATCTGATTTGTGTTTTGAATAAATTAACAGTATTTATTACCTTTCAGAATAACGAATGTTCTATGATTCTTCGCGATGGTAATAACACTATCTATCCCATCGCCAAGGATTGTGCAGAGGCAATTCGTGATCCGAATTGGATTGATCTTGTGCCAATATTATGTATCGGAGCTTCAACCATTCCAATTCCAAGTTGCACCAATTCGACAAATCTAAAGAACCAAGTAGCTGTCATAGCGTTAGTATTTGATAACTTGTTGTTGATGCCTCGTATACTTAGATGTGATTACGAAGGAGTTAAACAAGTCTTTGTGAATCTGGAACAAGATCTAAGTAAGTAAAAGCGTCGTGAAAAAAAAAGTGCCACCGACTCACCAATTAATTAAACAACTTTTAATTGCTAATTGTTTTACTTACAGAAGGTACTGCAGTACAGATTCAAACTATTTTAACAGAGCGTTGTGACGGAAATCGCAACATTCTTCACGCATGCGTCAATATGTGTTCTCCAACATCGAACAAAGAAAATGAACAAGGTATGAATTCAAAGAATTTTGTTAAATAAATCTGATTCTGTTATTGACTGTAATATTACAATTTTCAATTATAAAGGTATTGAGCGTGAACTAGTAACTAATGCTGTCGATGGCAATTCTACTCCTATCGAAGAACCTATTCCAACATTAAGTTGGTCCGCAGAGGCATTTGACAATACATCTGGAGAGGAAGACAGTCTTTTGAGTATAGGTGCAGCTAGTATTTCTATGATGAATAAGACTGGTAACAACTATTTTTGTTTGCGATTGATACTTTTCACTATTATAGAAGAGTTCTTACGTGTCCATTATATTTATTTCAGGTGTAGGATCCGCGTCAAATAATACTTATATAGTTGATTCAGTTGAGAGACGAAACAATGCTTTAATGATACTGAAGTACATGTGTGAAAATCCCGTATTAGCACCACACCTCAAGGATTTATTAGTTGCGAGGTACAGAATATACAGTCTTTTTTTTACTTGTACAATTCGTGCGACTTTATCTTTTAACCTCATTAACGTGGGATCAATTCTATTTCACAGAGATGCACAAGGTCAGACACCATTAATGCTTGCTGTTTCTGTAAGAGCATATCATGCTGCTCTCATTTTATTGGATACTATTCAACGAGTTGGAAGAGATGGAAAGGATTGTTCAGCTATGATCCTTCCGTCTGACGCGAGTCCTGATTTATCACCATTGTTTGTGACCTGCTGCAATGATACCTGCAGCTTCACTTGGACAGGTGCTGAACACATAAACCAGGTATGTAGAACTCCGCATACGTAATGCCAATTATTAAGTGTTATTAAAGTACAACACTACAAAACTGTATGTTACAGGACATCTTCGAATGTAGAACCTGTGGTCTAACAGGATCTTTATGCTGCTGCACCGAATGTGCAAGAGTCTGTCACAGGGGACACGATTGTAAACTTAAAAAAACTTCACCGACAGCTTATTGCGATTGCTGGGAGAAATGCAAATGTCGTGCTCTCATTGCTGGACATCAAGGTGCTCGTTACGATCTTCTGTGTCGTCTTGTTACTAACACTGACCTTGCTACAAAAATTAATTCTCGGTAAGTATACTGCATTTGCAATGTATTAGACGTGCAATAAGCTATGAGTGATCATTTCATTAATGTTCACAGGGGTGAAAGTATATTGCTGTTCCTCGTACAAACTGTAGGAAGACAATCAGTAGAACAACGACAGTTCCGGTCAGCACCACGACAGCGTTCGACTTCCGCCAGTCGCAAGACTCCGTCGTCCGATGGTAAGTATTTTAGTTTTGCTAAACATTACAGTGAGAATTTATTTCTTAATACTGAATTAGGCTCTATGTGACTTCTGTGGATACTTGTATTGTTTAGTATGTAAGTGGCCAAAAGCAAAGTTAATATTATTCCTTTCACAACAAATCAGTATCTTCTTAAGACTATGTAATATTATTACGAAGGAAGGCAGCTATGAAACGGTCCTTCGGTGATACGAAATGAAAGGAATAAGCTGTGCTTTTGTTGCCCAAAAAAATGTACCTTCCATATAGTGTTCCTCTCAGGTTTGGGTGCTGATTTAGACATGCCGGATCATGATCTGGAGCCACCACGATTCAGTCGAAGAGCTTTAGAAAGACTTTTGAATGACTGGCCAGCCGTGCAATGTATGATAATGTCTGGCGTCTCGGAGAACTCGAACGATCAGCTGTTTGGAGACCAAGGACAATCTTGTAGACAAAGTGGTACCGCTCTGCTAGACAAGTTCACTCACACTTTGTTAGTGAAATGCAGCGCAGAGGTAATTATTTTTGCTCGAGAAATGATTATTTATTGAATCAATTAGGTAATAGTCGATTACAATAAAATTGTTGTGTAACCTTCAGATGCTAGACACGTTACTCACAACACTTATAAGAGAATTGCAAAATGAATCGGTACCAGGTCGCCAGGAGGAAGCAAATCATGTGGCACGTCGATTTGTAAGATCCGTTGCAAGAATATTTGTTATATTCACTGTAGAAATGGCACCAAACACAACAAAGCGAAGAGGGTGTGTATACTGATTTTTTTTTTATTAGTTTTATTTAAAGAGTTCGGTGGTGAAAGGTGGTGAATGAATATATTTTTTTTCAGCGTCAGTCAATCTTCACAGCCGCTGATGAAGTGTCGTCGTGTATTTCAAGCACTGATTAAATTAGCTGTAGAAGAATTGTGCGAAACAGCTGATTCCTTAATAGCTCCTGTACGATTGGGCGTTGCTCGTCCAACTGCTCCTTTCACATTAACTAGCTCAACCATTGAAGTCATAAACGGGTCTGAAGAACTTTTCTCGATAGAGCCTTTAATTCCACATAGTGGCGTCAGTTCCCAAATTTTGGATGCTGCTTTGCAAACTCAACAGGGCAATAATAATATTACAATTGCTAGAGATGTATCTGCTATAGACGAAGCAGAGGGTGGTGAAGGTAATTTGAATATAAAATAACCTTTCACAATTTACAGAAAGAACT
The DNA here is from genome assembly GCA_030142655.1 of Trachelus tabidus. Taxonomy (NCBI): domain Eukaryota; kingdom Metazoa; phylum Arthropoda; class Insecta; order Hymenoptera; family Cephidae; genus Trachelus; species Trachelus tabidus. The sequence continues at coordinate 1,354,780 of JARQTI010000420.1, read as the reverse complement.
ATTTTTACCTGCAATTTGACTCTCGGATTTATAGAAGTTCCAATGGACATGGACGGGGACATAAGCGAGCATGAAGAGTCGGGAGTTCTTGGTGCTGTAGCTGGACAACCTCTTGGAGAAGTAGATAGCAATGCTGGAGGCGTCGGTGAAGAACAAACTGGAGACGGCGAATCAGATACAGAGTTAGATCTTCTAGCAGAACCAGAAACAGAGTCTGATTCGGATGACAATCACAGCAATCAGGATGCAGCATCCGCTCAACGTAGCGTGCAGACTGGAGCAACGGCAGGATCCGACGGCGGTATGGGATCTATTCTTCTGTTTCCTGAAGATGAGTCCGGAGAGTCCAGTCAGCAAGAAGACGATGAGAGTGAAGCTGGTGAAACCGATGAACAGGACAATGACGAGTTCCAAATTGCCGATGAGCAACTTGAACGCAGAAGGTATCTTGAAGTTTTGATGTTTTAAAATTTATGTGTCTTGATTAAGGTAATGTAAAGTATTAAAAGATTTCTTAATGATAGGAATACTTGCAAATGAGTTTCCTTTACGCCATGATTATCATTTTATTAACGTAACAACTAAAAGTGTGAACAATATTATTTAAGTGTTGTGCGTCTTTACGTATTAGATCAGGCAGTGAGGGTAAATAGATTTGTAATAATTCGTTTCAGCGGTTCTACCAGTCATTCTCATCGTAACAATCTCGCCCCTGTTTCAATGCAATGGGCTATACGAAATCGAGAGTCAAGCACCCGCACAGCAGGCCTGAGAATGGCCAGTAGCAACAACTTAGTATTCATAGATCCTTCCTCTCTAAGACGTTCGACTGCTACTTCTGCTGTGGCAGCTGCCCAGGAACCAATTACCATGGGAACAACAGCCAGTTGTTTGGCACGAGCATTTGGAATTGTCGTTAGGCAAATAGCCGATCTCCTCACAATGATGCAAGATTACAAAACCTTGGCACCAGCTCTGCCACGGCTTATAGAGATTACCTATCAGGATGCCACCACCTTACAAGTAAGTGCACATGGATTAATATAATTATCAGCAGTTAATCAATCAATAAAAATTATTTTTTAATAATTCCATGTGGACCATTATGGTCTTCGTTAAAATTATATTATCTTCCCACTTTTACAGATGTATTTGGAAGGTCATCTTAAACCAACTTGGGATTGGTTGCTGACTGTAATGGATGCCACAGAAGCACAATTAAGATTTGGAGTTTCGTTAACGCGTAGCGCTGATCCAACTCATCCTGAACATCCATTAAACAACGCACCCTCGCTCTCCGGAGGCAACTTCACAGGATTACTTAATTCAGCTGCTCTTTCGCTTACGTTGCAAGGAAATACAGGTCGGAATCAACGCAGTGGTATCACTACAACCTCCAATATCTCCACCACTCAAGGTTCAACACGACTCACCGTTGGTTTTACAGGCGTTGGCGAACCTCCTAGGAACAATAGGGATCGCGAAGGTTTGCACTATTGAGTGTACACAAACTATCTTCATAATTTTATACCATCTCTATAATCGTTATTGGGAGTGTTGTATCTAATAATTCATTAGATATCTAATTGTTAATACTTGTATGTAAATTTGAACAGAATGAGCGATTGGTAATGATATTTCATGGGAACGTACTTAGATCTGAGATATAATGGATTTATCTAATTAGTTCTGGCAAGTTCACTCTAGTTATTACGTGATGCTACATGTATGTACGTTAGAAATTAGAGTGTGATTAATTACTAGACATATTTTTGAGGCCTTCAATGATTTTTCAAGTTCGTATATGGTCTTTAAAATTGGTTTATCTTTCAAATAATCTCTAATCACTCTTATCGTCAGATTTTATGCTGGTTTAGTTGAATGAAAATTATTTTCATTATATAAATATTTCAAGCGGATCCCATTTTTGAAATATCATTTGGTTATAATATAGGAAGATAATTCGTGTACACTTTGAAAAATTGCTCGATGAAGCAATTTTTCTTTATGTTTGGATATTCAACTTCATAAGTTTTCCTTTTAAATTGTACTTGCAACTATTCTGCGCATATTGCCATTACGGCATATGTTTTATAAGTGTTAAGCGAGAACGCAAAGGCAAAAAAAGCAGTAGACAATTTTGACTTTTTAGGTGGAGACGCAAACTCGGCAAGACGTGAATTTTTATCTTATTGCTTGTCCTTAATGCGTGCCCATAATGGAGAGCATAGGGACAGCTTGCCTGTTTTGGACGTGTCAGCGTTACGACACGTAGCTTATGTATTTGATGCTTTGGTCTACTATATGCGTTCGCTATCCGAGGAAAGGGATGCCCAAAAAGAGTCTTCAACCTACTCAACCTGGAACGATCAAGTTAGTATAGCTAGATCCTTTAAAAGAATTGCATAATACATCTAAGTGGCAACAGTTGTACGGAGTTTTTACATTAACTTTCTTATACGCAGGATGAAAATGATAATGAGGAAGGCGAGGAAGACAATTTACCAGCGACAACAGCGATGGAAACTGATTCAGTAGATTACCCGGACCTGCTTCAAGTGCCCATATGTGGTACAGGCAACAACAATAATACCACAGCAAAAGGAAGGAAGCATCCTTTCTTACAAAGATCGGATTCCACCTTGTGCCTCGGTTGCCCGCCACTCGATCCCTTTGACACTGTCATGAGTGAAGCGTTACCGCTAGCTGATCAGCCGCATTTATTGCAGCCGCACTCGAGGCGCGAAGACCTTTTTGGCGTTCCAAGACAACCTACAGCAACATCGGGCACCACTGGTCCAAATCAAAATCCTTTGGAAGGTTTGCCAACATGGTTAGGACTATCAGTGCGTAACACCGACAATCAAAACCCTTCGGTAACGCCAACTTTCAGTCAAGTTGTACAGGGTCCTGGTCCTAGTGGATCCTCGGACAATAGACGAAGCTCAGTTTGCTCCAATGAACCTGGACCTAGTAAATGCATGGTAAGTATTTTGAGTCATTATTTTTTTTTCATATTGAACATAGTACGGACATTAGTCGAGATATTTTATTCACAGGAGAAACCAAAATCCTTTAATCAAACGACTGACAATCAGCAGCCTATGATAACTGAGCAAGTGGATAGAGCTCCTATCATTGTATCACCCAATAGTCAAAATGATGCAGGCACTGCTAAGGGCAAGGATATTTGTAAAAATGGCAGAAGTGTCATCGTCAGGGCAGGAACAGTATCGGTAAATGATAAATCTTAAAATTCATTAATAATTTTTATTTGCCAAATACTCATTGATGTTATCTAAACAGGAACCAAGTGTAAATAAAGTTGGAGCTCCTGAAGTATTGGTTGTGCCTACAGTGGAGGCACAGAATGTATCTGAGGAAGTAGACCCTGCTGCTTCGAGCCATGAAATATCAGCTCACGAAACCGTCGAGACAAGTCCTGTAGAATCTGCCAGAGCTGTGTCATCAATCGGGCCGAATATATCTCATAATATCTTATTGGGACGATGGAGACTTTCCCTTGATCTATTCGGTCGAGTTTTTATGGAGGATGTTGGACTGGAAGCTGGATCTGTGGTGTCTGAACTGGGTGGTTTTCCGGTTAAGGAAGTTAAATTCCGCAGGGACATGGAGAAGTTGAGAAATTCACAACAAAAGGACATTACCTTATCTAAGGTATTTATACCGTAGATAGTAAAACAAGGATTTAATTGATATACTAAATTTTAAATGTGTAATTAGGTTGAACGCGACAGGACGCAATTGCTAGTGCAAACGATGAAGGAATTAAATACACAGTACAACCTCTACAATAGGAGAGCTTCTAACACACCGCCATTGGCAGTGAATAGGATAAAAGTGACATTCAAAGATGAACCAGGTGAAGGATCTGGTGTAACTAGAAGTTTTTATACGGCGATTGCAGAGGTTTGTAGAATAAAGAAATCATTCTTCAATATTATGCCAATAACTTATTGCGTGAAATAAATAAAATATTCTCTGGTCATTCGCAGGCTTTATTAGCAAATGAAAAACTTCCGAATCTAGAAGCGGCGCAGGTCGGATCTAAATACACGCAATATAACGTATTACAAAAATTGAAAAGTAGAGATCGTGATCGTGACCTTCGTCGACAGGTAATTTCTAAAAGATATTGAAGTATGTCATTAATATAAAACAAAATAGTATTACACCTTCGTATTTATATTTACAGAATCCACGATCTTCTGGAAAATGTCGAGAAACACGCAGAGCGCTTTCTCTCGAAGCTCGTTCCTTCCATCCTACTGTCTCTGTGGAAGGTGCTAATGGATCAGGTCCTGGTAGTTCATCATCAAGTGCTCATCCATTACCAGTCAGTCATCCTAGTAACGATCATTTAACAATGCAGCAAGAACAACTTGGTAACAGACTCTATCCCAAGGTACGGGCACAAATTCTTTCTGTGAATTTCCATATACATCAAATTCTACAATCGACAATTTGTATCACATAAGGGCTATGTAATTAAACTGGATAATATTCTTTAACCAGGTACATGCTTTGCGATCCACACTGGCTGAGAAAATAACAGGAATGTTGCTAGAACTGCCACCGGCACAATTGCTGATGCTGCTGGCTTCGGAGGATGCACTTCGACAGAAGGTCGAGGAGGCATTTGAATTAATTCATAGTCGCAATCAGGATCTGGCAAGTGAGGCACTACTCGACCTGGACGTGTTTAGTCTAACCGAACGTTGCGGTGCTAACAAAAAGAAAATGGAGAACAGCATCCTGGACGATACCGAAGACAATGCACCTCTGTTCTACTCCCCGGGAAAGAGAGGATTTTATACGCCAAGACAAGGAAGAGCCAGTTACGAGCGTCTAAATGCATTCAGAAATGTGGGCAGGTACGTGACTCATATTTTGTATTCTACGAGCGTCTTCCAGAATTAATTCCTCAAGCACATCATTTATTCTGTACACAGACTGATAGGCCTTTGTCTCCTACAAAATGAATTGTGCCCAATATTCTTGAACCGGCACGTGATCAAGTACATCCTGGGGAGGCCGATACGCTTCCACGATCTTGCCTTCTTCGATTCTGTGATCTATGAGAGTCTCCGACAATTGGTGATCGATGCTGAGACTAAAGATAGCAACAGTTTGTTCTCTACACTTGATCTTACATTCAGGTAAACACTTTCATTACAGGAACACGTAGGATAGACTGTAATGATACATACTCTATTTATATAGTCGATATATTGCTATAGTGGTTGTAACAAATATCATTATTTTCTGAGCAGTATTGACCTGTGCCCTGAGGAAGGAGGGGGGTCGATTGAACTAGTGCCCAATGGTCGTGATATGGAAGTGACAGCTAGTAACGTTTACGATTACGTTCGCAAGTATGCAGAAGTCCGCATGATAAAGGTCCAGGAGAAGGCCTTGGAAGCAATGCGAGAAGGTGTTTTCGACGTCCTCCCCGATGGTGCATTGGATGGTCTAACTTCAGAAGACCTGAGACTCCTATTGAACGGAGTTGGCGACATTAACGTTTCCGTTCTAATATCGTATACGTCATTCAATGACGAATCCGGAGAAACGACGGATCGGCTAGTCAAATTCAAACGGTGGCTGTGGTCCATCGTCGAGAAGATGTCACACGTAGAGCGACAAGATTTGGTAAGTTTAACGAGATTCGACAGGCTTCACTGTGTCAGGTTTCTATTTGTATATACCATACAGGGTGTAGTTCGCGGTCAAGACTATTAATTGGTCATTAACAGTGCAGAATTTTCTTCTAATTCCATTGGTCTTTTGTCATTTTGATTTTAGGTATACTTCTGGACTGGTTCTCCTGCACTTCCGGCTAGCGAGGATGGTTTTCAACCTATGCCCAGTGTGACTATTCGACCAGCTGATGATGCTCATTTACCAACCGCGAATACTTGTATCTCACGTCTGTACGTTCCCTTGTACAGCTCGCGTCATGTATTGCGTCATAAGTTACTCCTTGCCATCAAGACAAAGAACTTTGGATTCGTATGAATTCGGTTGGCAGCAGTCGTAATGAGCCACCGCCGCCGCCGAAGCCGCCCACGTTCGTACGCATTAGCTCCAAAAGGAATTTGCATTATTCGTAATGATATAAGAAACAAAAAAACAAAGTTATATGTTGTTACTTTCCTTTCCTTCCTAGGCAAATTTATAACATTTATAAATTTATAAGGTGTAATTACGAATTATGATTTCTATTATCGAGAAGTGGTCTCCATCGTAATAAGGTTTTATGTTAAAGTGTCATATTTAGCCTTTATAGCGACCCAATAAAACTTTCTCAAAAATTATTGTATTGTAAATATACTTGTCTTATCCTATTGTGAGTTACAAGAATACTCATTTTGGTATGTGGTTACTTCCTTCCTGTTTCTGGATTATCATGAGTTGCTGCCACTGACGAATACGGACTTTGACTGGCGATAACAATTGAATTTTAAAAATTTAGGGCAGACGTAAATTCTACTAATACTGTCCAGACTATTTAAATTATATGAAGGGGGATATCAAGGATAAGGTATACATTAGGTAAAAGAAACGAATCTTTTATTGAACGTCATGCTGAGAAAGTGGTTAATCGGTCATGAAAAACAATGGATGGTATGGATTAGTCACAGAACAATTAATACAGTTTCAATGTTTTTTTTTTCGTTTTTCTCTTTTAAGGGAGCGGGTATTAACATTGGAGAAAAGTAAGCTAACGAATAAAGCACGGCGTGAGTTATCGTAGTTCATTAGAAACTACAAAACGAATAACGTTATTCCAATTGTGAAATGTAGAGAATGATTTTTTGCCGTTTAGCGCAAAATACTTATGCTTATCTGAAACATATTGGCAGGACAATGTTGAGTTTGTTTTTCAAAATACCGATACCGTTAATGAAAGTTCTCGTGCGCTGTCTGATTTTGTTACTGCTTACGTTACGCACCACCTTAAAGAAACAATAGTAACCGATGAGTTTTGAGAATGGCGAGGTGTACAAAAATCTAGTTTGAATCTCTAAGTTCAACTGGAAATTGACGGAATTAAACAAAAAAAAAACCAAGTGATAATTGTTAGAATGAAATTATATTGAATCTCAGTAATACTCTTTAATACGAGTATTTCTTTTTACAACGAGAATTTTCGCTCGCAGTGTCAATCGCACGATATTATGGCTTTGGTTTTCTTTAAAATTGGCCGAATTCCGTAATGTAGGTAGTAGGTAAAATAAGCTATCGCTGGCTAGCTGCCTACTTCGTATCGTTAGGTAATTCTTTTTTTTTTTCTTTAACATACTCAGAACCTCAATTCTATAATAAAACAATATCAACATTGTTACTTAGGCTGCACAATGGTCATGTCATGCACTCTCAAATATTCTTGCCTCCTCTCGGGGTCGTAACAATATACATTTCCAAAATGCCGCACCATTTTGAAAGAAAAGATCGAATTTACAGCATTAAATATATTTCCTAAACAATAAACTGAAATAGTAAAAAATAATCTATTATCTTTAATTTACTTAAAAAAAATCTCTAATGCTAATATTTATAATATAATAAATCTCATTATTTATAAATTTCTAAAAATCGTAAAGTTATATACAATAATTATATTATCCATTATGTACTGACGAAGTATTGATAGAAACTTATGTACAATGGTTACCTATTGACCACTTCCTGAATTGTTTTGGGGTAATTTTGTCGACGACTGAGGGCTCAGCTGAGCCAACGTTTCCGGCGTCGCGTGCGCCTTCAGGATTGAATTCTCAGCCTCCAGCTGATTTATGCGGTCCATCAGTTCTGCTATCTTTTCTTTCAATACTTCCACCTCTTCCCGTACGGCAAACATCAAATGACTCTTCACCAAGTCCTAAACAAACCCAAATCAATTTCCTCTTACAAAAAGTCAAACTCTATCCGGCAATGCACTTACACTTAACAAATCGTAATAATCAATTATAAAAAGTAAAATTTACATGAAATTTACACGAAAAAAATACCATTTGAAATAACATACGTACCATAGCTTGTTCGATTTTATTATCGATTGCTACGGCACTTGTCCCGGACATACTGAAACAGAAAGCACAAGGAGCCTATAATTCATAGTTCTCATTAAACATTAATTACCGGGTGAAAATCTGATATCGATGAAAGAATCGCCAGTTTCGTATCAGACTAACGTAAGTGCAAATGTAAAAAAAAATGAAGCGAATGCGTGCCATCTTTTGTTAGCTTAGAAAGAAGTATTGTGTCTATAAAGATAGAGATAGTCGGTTGGATAATAGTCAAAGAAAATAAAAATTGTGTACGTACGGCAATTGATTGCAGTCAAGGATATTATCGATACAATTATTGTTTAACTCTGGCAAATCATATGCAACGTATTCGTTTATGTACTATTTAGAAAATAAGTAATGGCGTTCTTTCGCTCGATTAAAACAATAGCGTTGCCTGACGTCAGTCTCAAGCGTAATACTGAATACGTCTTCCATCCTGGACAGAGTCTCCGTTAACGTCATCCTCTCATACGTTTCAATTTTTACGTTCTTTTTACATTAACCAGTACTATTTTTACGTGAAACCTGTACGCTTGACGTTTCAAAATTTGTCTGTGCGTAATTAAGCCCTTGTCGTTAATATTAATAGTCGTACGTGGTAGTGACTCAAGGAATCAAAGTTCTTTTGGCTGGTTGCCATTGAAGACAATTACTAGTGAAGTGTTCAAGATGTTTGGAAAAATACTATGAATGTTTACATTCGCTTTGGCGGATGGACCACTTCAGAAAGATACTTGAGCCTATCGAGTGGCAGTGTCGTAGAAAGTTCGAGTTGAATGGATACAGGAACTTGTTATATGGTACGCAAGGTCATAGAGGACATTGTCCAGGATAGACTGACTCAATTCGCATTGGGCTGACGTTACGTTAGGTAGAACAAACCTTTCATTGTCCTCGAGGGCATTGTGGTCATCACCGCTCTGAGTAACTTCGGCAAGGGATTCAAGAAGGGCAGCACCCGCTGATTGTGCAGCGGCAGCTGCAATAATGCCCGAGACGGAGTCCTGCTCCGGGTCGGACTGATGAAACGTCATACTTCCTTGCTGTATTCCGCCCACCACGTTCTGGCAGCTGGCCGACACTTGGGCCATTTGCACTTGAGCATTGCTACCAGTTGTCTGAGGTTGCATCTGAGCCGGTGGCATTACCTGAGTTTGTACCGGGGCCCCCGGGCCGTGAATGTTCGAAGGTGTCTGTTGCGCACCTGATTGAGGAACTTTGTGTATATTCTGGATAGCCTGTGTCCCTTGCATGGCAGTCATGGATTCGGACACTTGGGTCATCTGCTTCTGGGATGGTAAGGGCTGTGGCTGTTGCTGTTGCTGAGGCTGCTGCTGCTGCTGCTGTTGTGGTGGATGCTGGGTGACGAGAATATTCGGCGCCTGAGAGTTTGGCGCCGAGGCCTGCTGCACCGACGGTTGACAAACATTTTGACCTGGCAAAGACTGATTTTGCGAGCTGACTGTCACGTATGTATCCTCTGTAGGATGGGTTATATTCTGTTGAGGCGTCACATTGTTATTATTAGTCTGTGTAATAATAGGAATAGAGCCTTGAGGCATGCTCTGAGGCTGTCCCAAATTGTTGGGATGGGCAGGTTGCAGGTTCGAGGGCAGCGTCGAGCCCTGTCCACCAGGTTGTTGTTGTTGTTGTTGCTGCTGCTGTTGCTGTTGCGGGGTCAGTTGCTGCTGTGAGGATGGCTGGAAGTATTGGGGCATCTGTGAAGGAGGTTGAACCTGCGCTTGTGCCTGTACCTGCGCAGAATTATGCTGTACACTCTGGGGAATTGAATTATTTACCGCGTAGTTCGCACTGGAAACTGTCGTCGGATTGTTTGTTACGCCCATTGAAGGGTGAACGTCCTGATGGGACACTTGCCCGTTAGCGTCGACACTGACGCCCTTGTCGTCGGACACTACTGACTGCTTAGGCGCGTCTGGTATGACTACCCCGCTATCAGTCACTCCATACGAAATGCACACCTCGTTTGGATCAGAGACTTTAGGGGTGCTAATGGCTGTAGGCTGATTCACAGAGGTATGGTCTAAGTAATCCATGCAAGTCCAGCGTCCTCTCTTGAAAGGTTCGGTGCTCTCAATCTTGACCACCTTGAAACGTTCATTTCTGCCATGCGAATGCACCTCACGTAGGTCTGCATCTTGCTTCGTATTGCTCGACAGCAGGTTGATAATATTGTTGTCAGTGACAGAGGTGATGTCAAGAGTATTTATATTGTTGTCGTTGACCGAATTACTGACATTGCTCCCTTCAGAGGGTACAATTGCCAGGCCATACTGGGAACTTGTGGGAATCACCGGGGCTGTACCCAGTGCAGCATTGCTCGTATTGAAGAATACATCCTCCTTAGAAAACGTGTCCTCCGAATAACTTGGTGTCTCAATGTCGATGTCAGTGATCCTGGAGTGCTCGACTGAATTGTCCTCAGTGTGGGACTCATCAAGATCATCATTGGAATCCTCACCAGCATCGTTACTCATCCGGCAGCCCACCGTAACGCTTGTAATCTGGAAGGACGACGTCTTCTTCCTGCACTGATTGTTCGCTGTCGCGTTGCTCGACGCGGACAACGAGACCGGATGGTGCAACTTGTCCGGTTCGCCCAGCCGAATCGTTTCCGTGGTTGTACGATGCACCGGGTTAGATAACTTCCGATCCGACAACTTATGCGATTTTCTGTGTACATTATCTGCCATTATTGTCGAAACTTAGCATTCGTGATCCACGGTTTCTACGTGCGCTGCTGCTATTCTCTCGCATATTAAAACCGTCATCGCTGTGTGCCGTAGCCGATGATTTCGATGCTTCCTCAATTATCAAACTTTTTCGTTGTGTACCCTTACAACGAGGAACCGTTAATATCCGCCTAAACACCACAGAAAATCATGTTCCAATCTCTCGGCGATGTTGACAGTTCACCATTTCATCTATTTCACGGGAGTACAGTGTCTTCGCTGGAGTAACGTCAACTGGAAGCGAGCCTCGCGTTCAGACACGAACTCGCCTGCTCTTTTACGGCTGGCCACGCTCCATTCGTTCTTGTGCCGTTACATTACTGTTCGGTGCAATTTTCACCATCCATGTCTTCTCTATTCTATTATAGCAGGTGAGCAGTTTAAAAATGGCTGCCTCTTCGCTCACGGGATGGTCATGAGTTGTGCCATCATAGACAGTCGCTGTACTGTCCTTTTTCGGACCTACCATTATTATCGGCCCTTTCCTTTCTCTAGTCTTTTTCGCGCTTCTCCATTTTCAACCAATTAAATATAAAACGAACAAGTACCTTTATCATTGTATGTTTTTGGTATTTAGATCTTCTTAACGTACTTGAAATTTATGAGTAACAGTTATTCTACCAGCACTTCATTTTGTATTTTGAATGTTCATAATCATTGATAATATAGAAATAAGAAGAATAACTGTAAAAATTAATTTTACATGAATGAAAATTAGTTATACATTTATTAGATATTATATTAAAGCACATGGTTAACTTTAATTGTTGTAAATAAAGCTTTATGGGGCGTTGTACAAGTTGTTGCTATATTCGATTTGGCTTTTCATACTGATTGAAACGGCCTGTATGTATAGAAGAAATATGGAGGAGACAAAGAAGATACATGTGTTGCTTTAGTATGTTATTTCTGCATCCATAGAAACTCACCTTTTAACTAACTTTAAATATGAAACATTTGGAGATGCACAACGCTACGGTTTTAGGCGATATGTACCACTGAACTCTAACCATACTGGAATCCGTACGGCCAGTGGTGGGGGCCGCGAAAAAGAGAGATAGCAGGGACACAGGTGAGTGTAGCGCACATTGAGGGCATTTTCTGCCATCTGATAACCTGAATAGAAGAAAAAGAATTATTAAAAGAAAATTAAAGTAAATATAGTGGTGTACAAATTGAATAGGTTTTTTCAAATGTTCTCGAGCTATTCCATGGTTTCTGGTAGATTTTAAGAATAATTCTGCTACGCAACATCAGTAAAATATCTATTAAAGATACTGGTGGCATCATACTCTTCAGTACAGGTAGGCATGAGGTGCTGGCTTTTGTCATAGTAAATCTTATCGATTTTACACTGTGCGCTTGAACTTAAGATTGCAAAGAAAAAATATATTTAGGCAATATCTTATGAGCGGCCTTCTTTCGAAGTATTGCTTCGGGGACCAGTTGTGAGGGGCGGAGAACCTCTACCTATCAAGCTATACGTTCGTGGTCACGTTCAACTCGGCTACGACGAGATACGCATTATCGACGGACGCGATGATAACAAAATTCTACTTGCGGACTCGCCATTACGATTTAGCGCCATGCTTTTGGTATCGTCTATAACCGTAGCGTTGTGCATCTCCCTACTCATCTCTGCATTTTACTCACGTAAAGTTCATCTGTAAGCTACTGCTGATTCTAAGGACATAAACGTCACACTTGCCTACATGGTTTTTCTTTGGAGTGGGGTGTGACATTTCTAAGTTAATGATTTAAATAATCTTATTGTTTTGCCAATTTTTCCACTACACAAATTTGTAAGTACTATTTGATTCATAAGACATTGTAATATTCTACTATTCGATCGCTTCTAATACAGTCCTGCATGTTAGAAATTGGATGAATTTGCCGGCCGGTAATTTTGTGTACGTGGTCAGGCAAAGAATACATTAAATTTAACTATCGCTATTGTTGTGATTTACGCATGAAATAATAATGGAATTCAAACCAAACTGATATCTTTATATTTTTAAAGTTTAAAACTAAATTTTTTACCTAACTTATACGCTTTTTATTGGTATAGATTTTAACCGAGTTTTAAGGTTAGATATCTGCAATATGATAACTCTGGATGAGCTGTATGTGACTATCTGAAGTATACTTTTATGATAAGATTGATTTTGTGTTTATCACAGAATTCTGTGTTCATGGTTAGCAGATGCTACTTGTATCTTATTGTTAAAGTTAGTTCTTTTAAAAATATTGTAAATCTACCTTTTATAATACAGAAGTCGAATGGTATTATGATCAAATAAATGCCACATGTTAAATTTTTCTCATGGCAAACTATCTGATAGAGTTAGTAAACATATGGTACTTTGTAGCTATGACTATATATATTTCATTAAATTATGTCGAAATATTAATAATATTTATGTGATTGAATGGAACATATATTATTTTTGATATCTAAATAAATTGTTACATACTGGGCACAATGATGCATTAAATATAATATTAATAAATATTTTTAAAAATTACGTATGTTAAACTATGAATTCTTTGGATTTGGTTATTTATGAAATAAATACTATTTATATAAAGTTCAAATATCATATCACATTGCAATTGTAAATATTTTTAAAATGTGTACTTGCTTATTTTAGAAATTGATGTATTTCTTAAGATATAATGTATATAAACTTTTATTGCTTATTAATTTCTTTTACATTTTATTTTCTTAAATTAGGTACAATCTGATTGTTATATCCTGTGCATGAATAATTATTACAAAAATTTTTACATTTCAGGCAAACTTAAATTTCATTTAGATCCATCATGGCAATCCTTGCAAAGGCACGGGGTCTGCGTTTATCAGCTGAAAAGCAAGAAACGCTTTTGAAATTGACTATATTATCCCTAGCAGCTGTGTTGTGTAAGTATATGTTTTTATATTACATGCTCAAAAATCAGATCGATAATAAGATATTACTAACATGATTAATTATCTGATTGAACAACTTTGTTCAGCAAGTTTTGACTTGGTCTTGCTAGTAGCAGAATACATAATATTCTTGATGTTTCAGCTTTTGCAACGCGGTTATTCTCGGTATTAAGATTCGAGAGTGTTATCCATGAGTTTGATCCATATTTTAACTATAGAACAACAAAGTTCCTGGCTGAAGAAGGATTCTATAAATTTCATAATTGGTTTGATGATCGTGTCTGGTATCCTCTTGGCAGAATTATTGGAGGTAGTGTTCTTTATGTAAACTTAAGATAATCGACATCTGTTTCATCTGATTATATGCATAATAAATGAAACTTTCAGGCACTATATATCCTGGATTGATGATAACTTCTGCGGCTTTGTACCACTTAGCATGGCTACTGAATATCACCATCGATATACGCAATGTCTGTGTTTTCCTTGCGCCTTTATTTTCTAGTTTCACTACTATAGTTACTTATCATCTTACAAAAGAACTGAAGGTATTATTATCAGTTTCTTCGATTACAGAATCTTTATACACCTAGACAAGTTTTCATAATATAACAATCTTAATTGTTATCATTTTCAGGATTCTGCCTCAGGACTACTTGCCGCAGCGATGATCGCTATCGTTCCTGGTTATATATCTAGATCTGTAGCTGGTTCTTATGATAACGAAGGCATAGCAATTTTCTGCATGCTGTTTACATACTATATGTGGATAAAAGCCGTAAAAACAGGCGCTATTTTTTGGTCTACATGCGCTGCACTAGCTTACTTTTACATGGTTTCTTCCTGGGGAGGATACGTCTTCCTAATCAATCTCATTCCCATACACGTCCTGACGCTTATGGTTACTGGACGCTTTTCGCACAGAATATATGTTGCGTATAACGTACTTTATTGCATAGGAACGATCCTCTCTATGCAAATTTCATTCGTCGGCTTCCAACCTGTGCAAAGTTCCGAACATATGCTGGTAAAATATACAAGAGTCTTATAACACTCTATTACTTTACAAAATTCTTATATGTAGTATGTTATGTGTTCTACATAGGCATTTGGAGTCTTTGGCTTGTGTCAAATTCATACACTTGTAGACTATCTTCGCAGTAAACTATCTCAAAGTGATTTTGAATTACTGTTTCGTGGACTCATTTTATCGATGCTCACAGCATCTGCCATCATTGGAACTGTACTGACATTGACTGGTAATATTCCTTCTTGACTGTTATATTAGAATATTTCTGTTAGATTATTTTCATACAGTTTTCTTTAAACAGGCAAAATATCTCCATGGACTGGACGCTTCTATTCTCTGCTGGATCCATCGTACGCGAAGAATCACATTCCTATTATCGCATCTGTGTCGGAGCATCAACCAACCTCCTGGAGTTCATTCTATTTCGATCTACAGATCCTTGTATTCCTTTTCCCTGCTGGTTTATACTTTTGTTTCTCTAAGTTGACAGACTCCAATATCTTCCTCATACTCTATGGAGTTACCAGTCTCTACTTTGCCGTATGTATTCCTATATCCAAACATTCTTAATTATTTATTTTACATGAATTGAACTTTACAAATTTATTACATTTTTTACAGGGAGTCATGGTACGTCTAATGTTAGTACTTGCACCTGTCATGTGTATACTTGGTGCAATCGGTGCATCAGCACTGCTGCTAACTTACATGAAACAGATAGAGAGTGGAAAAGTCGCTGACAAGAAGTCTCGCAAATTTGAAAACAATTACGTTCTAAAAACCGAAGTAAGATTCATTCGCTACATATCTATCACAAGAAATTCATAACAGATATAGACAATACCATCGTCTTGTAACTTACAGATCGCCATGTTCTTCATCGTCATAATGTCCATTTTGTTCTTCTCGTATACCGTGCATTGCACATGGGTCACAGCCGAAGCATACAGTTCACCAAGTATAGTCTTATCAGCTCGCTCACCTGACGGAGGCCGAATGATTTTTGATGATTTCAGAGAAGCTTATTACTGGCTACGCATGAATACTCCTGAGGTAACATTCACATGCAAATCCGTAGTCACCACATTTAGAATATTATTAGAATTCATTTTGACGCTTGTATTTAAAATTAGGACGCCAAGGTGATGTCCTGGTGGGATTATGGTTATCAAATAACGGCTATGGCAAACAGAACTATCTTAGTAGACAATAATACTTGGAACAATACACACATATCGAGAGTTGGACAAGCAATGGCGAGTAGTGAGGACAAGGCCTACGAAATAATGAGAGAACTGGATGTGAATTATGTACTTGTCATTTTCGGTGGACTTACAGGCTACTCATCGGACGGTAAGTAATTTTATCCCTTTTTACAAATCTTTAACCATTATAACGCTGTGTACTGAGACTATCTGGTACTGATAAACTTCTTATAAGTTCGTTTAGAGTGATCGTGGATAGGGTAGAGCCGTGTAGAGTTTGGTTCCACTTTGTAAATATACTGATTATTGGATCGTATTAATTTCATGTATGAGTTTATATATTTTGGTCTCTATCTTTATCTTATCGTTCGGCGCCAACAAGAAAATATTTCTTGTATAGATCTTCGGTCTATTTCCATATGCGAACCGATTTTATTTAATAGTCTGACGCTCGTTTCTTGTCTTAGATATTAACAAGTTCCTATGGATGGTGCGTATCGGTGGTAGCACTGAAGAAGGTAAATCTATCACCGAGTGGGATTATTATAACGTTGCTGGCGAATTTAGAGTAGATAAAGAGGCATCTCCCATTTGGCTCAATTGTCTTATGTACAAAATGTGTTACTATCGATTTGGTCAAGTTTACACCGAAGGAGGTAAGTTTCCGTATCATTCTGACGTTTCTTGAAAAGTAAGTGCAGAATTTTCGATTGGAAAAATTCTAAAGCATTTTATTTCCCGTTATGCCATAAGGATGGTTAATGTTATTTTCTGTTTGGAAAATTAGGAAAACCCCCGGGATACGACAGAGTAAGGAACATGGAAATCGGAAATAAGGATTTCGAATTGGATGTGCTAGAGGAAGCTTATACAACGGAACATTGGCTGGTGCGGATTTACAAAGTGAAAGATTTAAAAAATCGGGGTAACTGATACGCAACTGAAATTGATAGACTTTCTTGCGGATGATATCTCGCCGCCATCAGGACCCAGTGAAATTTTCAATAAGCATATAGCCTCTTTCTTAAGCCTCTGTTTTTTTAAAGTATCAATATCAAATGGACGCATCAATTAGTTGCGCGCAACATACTGTAAGCATGAACGATACTGACATTTTTATAAATCATCAATACAAGTTTATGGATACATAATGACCGCGCATTCTTGTCTAGCTGTACTAAGACGTGAGATAATTTGTCAACGCTGCGAATCCGTATTATTAAAATCTTCGAAAAGTTATGAATTACTTTGAACGACCTTAAGCTCAAGTACACCATGGAAAAGAAAAATCGAAATTGAAATGCTGAATGCACGTGCGAGTAACTCGTCACGTTCCAAATACAAAGTACTTTCAGTATAACAGCTATGTTAGTACAGTTAAGCTTGGAATGTAGGAAAGAGATACCGTTGAAAGGCTTTTATTTCTTCCTATCATCGTGCTCTGATAGTCATTCACATTTCTATTTCTTTTTCCACTAATTAAGTAAAACACAACATTAACCTCTGTCGAATAACGACACTTTTGTACGTATAGTATAAGAAGTAAATAATTTTATTTGATATAATGAATATCGAGTTTCACTCGATCAAACCTAGGAATATCGAAAGTTCAGTGACGGAAGTTATTTTCAAAAAAGAGGAAAAAAATAAAGATCGAAGGTCAAGAAAGAAATTCTTTACCGGTCACTGATCACGATTGTTCTATTAATTCTCCTATTTGAAAACCACAAGCGTTTTGAAATCTTATGCCAAGCCGGGCCGGCACAGTTTAGTTGAGGGTTATGAAAGTATCTTGAGAAAGTATCACGCATGAAATACAATGTGTTCAGGTTTTAATAATATCTGGGTGGTTGCATGTCACCGATAAGAAAATATATATAAAAAGAAGTGAGAATCATGGTGCTGGCATAAAAAATATGAGTATTTATATGGTATATTAACAATATACAGTTTGTAAGTACAAATACGAAGATATTACTTAATCTTAATCCCATTCTCCGATATACATAGCACGTGGTGCCGGTATCAGGCCCCTCGTCGGGATGGGTAACCTACCATAAATATGGTTGTACGGGGAATCAATTCTGTCGTCCGAATCTGTAATACAATTAATTCTACGATTAATTGAAATTCAATAAAAATTAAGAAAATCCAAAAAACAAGCACACAGATAGCATTGATTCACATGCAATATTTTTAGTAAGACCACACTCAAACATTTCGTTCGGTTCTACCTAACATGGTATTGGTTGATGATTAGAAAAAAAAAGACAATAAGATGAAATTGTACGTACGTACCGAGTCCGCTCTCAAAGCTTCTTGCGTGATACATGATCGGTGGTCTTTTTGCTGGCACATGATGCCCATATATTTGTGAAGACTGACTGCTCACATATCCGCTACTAACATATGCAGGTGCTGGTTGAGGTCTTATATGTCCATACGGCGAAGAAACTTTGCTTTGACCGTTCTTTGCCATTTTCACGAAGTTTGGTACGCGTGCTCTAAGCCCACAATAATACGGATCATCTATAACGAAAAGGATATGGATGTTTAAACTTATAATCCTCGTTATGACATCTACAATATTTGACAATGAAACAGGATACTGTGAGCGCATACCATATTTCTTGTTGTCATCTCTTTTACTCTTCTTTTCATCGCCCACCATAACCGAAGGTCTTATAGCACTCGCATAGTCATCCTCGATGTCATCATAATCCGGCTGCAATAAAGAAGCGTCATCGATTATAGCGTAGGCGACAATGCGGCACATTAATGTCGTCAATACATCAGTCTTTTAGCACGTGCCTTAATTCCTAAGATCCTAAGCATACATTCAGCCGTTGTACAGTACCTTAGGAATGTCATGACCATAGAGATTTTCTCTGGGTGGCAGCTTAGGCGGTTTCTCAGGACGACGGGGATGATAACTCGACGATGGCATATAAACTTGTGCTCTGGTGTCTCTACTAGTTTGCGGATCTTCACTCTGACCCGAAGACGAGACTCCGGCTACGCTATAGGGGTCTTCATCTGGAATTGGTATTCTAGGCCGGTTCTTTATATCTACGGGCCTTTGGAGCGCTAGAACTGATCGAAGACATTGCGTGCAATGACGGAACCGTTATCGTACCGTACAATGATTATTTTATAGTAGAATTATGCGGACTGTCTCGCACGTACCTGGTGGTAATTTTGACTTTAACATATCAAGCCCTACTACGTTTACGATTAGAGCCCAAACAGGGCATTGCAATAAGTCAGCCTCGGTACGTACAAATACAATGGCGCTTAGACATTGCGTTTCTAATCTTCGTCTATCTGGATACGCTCTTCTTGTTTCTCTGGATAAGTTTGTTTCGTATTTGTCAATGTCGAACAACTGAAAAAAAGTATTCAGAAATGTATTCTATAGTAAATTAAAAATTTTATTTTTGTAATCCAAACTAAAATTTTTACCTTTCCAGGCTTTTCGTGTTCTAATGCACCTTGTGAATTACGTATTATTTCTGAACCAATGGCATTGTCTTCCGGATGCGTTGCTTTTATGTATACATTACTCTTGCATAAGCGTTTTATTTGGATGTTGCCTTCATTGTCCATTTTTAGCTTTACACCTTGATTTATGTGTCTCTTGGCTTCGTCCGTTTTCGAATCTCGCATCGGATTGTCGAAACCGCACAGTCCTATCCTGATAATTAATTGCAGGGATTCATTCGGTTGACTATAATTAACTTTGACTATAATTAATAACGGGAATTCGCAAGTAGTGCGCACTGCTAAAAGACATTGAAGAAGCATACCTGATTATTAATTATAATAATAGTAACTACGCGAAAAGAGAATCCGTCTGTTCTTCATGATACTACCAGTATATATACAGTATATACAGACCAAGAAGTTCACTTATATTAGTAGTTATAACAGTGAGTTCGGGAGAGCGTGGGAGAGTAATTATTTCTATGTGGAAGTCAATACGGAAACAATGAGGTGGAATTGCTCTTACGAACAAAAGTATGATAATTTCAATTAGGAACGGTAGTCAATTTACTTTGTAGATCTTCAATTTCACTGCATTATTAGGTGAGCATTAGTATTCAAACTGCGATATGGTTTACGGCTCGTCCCACATTCGAGACGTTACATCATGAAAATTCAAATGACTAAGTTCGATTCCACGCGCGGAGAATTCTCGCACACGACAATTGCCGAAATAATATTTCATATAAGTGTATATATGTACGGGTTAACGTGAGAATTTATTGCGAACGTAAACCTTGGATGCAAAATACGTATATTACGTAACGCGTTGAAGAGTTGTAAAATGAGAGTAAAAAAGAGAAAGAAATTCACTTCAATTTGGGATGCTTAATTTATGCTTCTTGAGGGTTATGTGAATAATCAGTGTATTTGATGTTTTCTTTCTTCCCATTTTATTTGTGGTAACTTCAACTTGAAAACGTTTCGCACTTTGATCGCGAAATGAGATCGAGCGGTGAATTCGTGTCACGAATTGGAACGTGACTCGTTGATTAGTCTTCATCAAATAATTAGAAATCGGGTCGCTTGTAAAAAGGCTCACTTGCTCCGCATATACAAAAGTCGTCTGCTTGACTTTCAGTAAGCGATTTCGTGAAATGCTCTGTAGAATCGACTGGCCGCATGAGAATGGGATAGAGGTCGGTAAGTATAATACAGCGTGGAAGTTTTCACCGGACGAGCAGAAGAAGCGGGAGGTGTTTTTAGTAGCTTGAAGTTTCGCTAGTTCGTATTGAAACCGTTAGGCACAGTGACAATATGGATGAAATTTCATGAAAAGCGCGCATTCAATAGTGGCATTCTGAAGTTGGCATAAAATGGAGCACAAAAGAAATGGCGCATTAATTCCAATGGAGAATAAGAGCAATTGGTGTAATGCTGTAAACATTAAATAATTCGACAATGACGTGGATTGAGCTAAGAGCTTAATCTGGAAATGTGGATCATTCCGCGAGTTCAAAGAGAAATCATGGCGGCTTGGAAAATGGTGATTGTAATATCGAGAATGGTAGCTCGCATAGAAACCGGTGAATGTCGATCGTTTCCTCGCAACATTGCGGTTCCTATTTATGGTCTAGAAATCTTGCATTTCCTTTCCTCATTGGATATATAAAAGGTGGAGAGAAAAAAGGAAACGTAACGACACGACTTCCGGAAAATTGATCGCTGCTCGATCACGCTTTTTCTCAATTATCTCTTCTTCCTTTTTTTTACTATCTACTATTTTTTAAACTTATCTAATACTCACCGGTAGCCATCGAAACCTTCGTTCGATCCATTTATGGTTAGTACAGGCGCCCTTGCGTACGCCTTAGCCACACGTCTGTTTCTTTCGAAGACAATAACTTTCGCCCATATTTCATCATCTATCTGGTTCCATTTGTCTAAGACCTCCTGTATGTGATCCTGAATGCAAGCGTACGTAATTGTCAATTGAGCATCATTGTAAGTGATTTACAGCAACGCGCGAAAATGCATAACAAGGAGAATACAGCCTCGTAAAATAAATCGTTCGTTATGCTGGGAGTGAAGCGCGGTGTCTTCGTGTTAAATTTACACTGTAAATAATAGAGTTATTACGAGAGCACCATGGAACAGTGTAAAGAGAAGAAGAAAAGGGTAGAGGAAGAGAGAATAGAAGAAGAAGGATCCCCCTTGTTATGCGAGACTCGACGTTGCGGCAAAACGAAAGGTAAAGACAAAACATTATATTTTATTACTCATTGCCCAATTGTGGCTCTATTACTATTTAGGTTACGGCAGCTTAACTGACAAATTTTATCATTCCTTTCGTTTTATGTATTCTTCATTACCACGTATATTTTACTTTTTCTTTGTATCTCTTATCATAGACAATTGAAACTCTCGATACAATTTTTTAAATGATTGCATCAATATCTATAAGAAGCTTTTTATCAATTCTTTTACCTTGTACAGCTTATCCAAATTATACCACACATCCTCTTCTTCTTGCTCCTCGTACTCGGCAAGGTTGTCTCGCGAACGGGAAAGAATTTTTCGTCTGGAGACCATGGCGAGTCAGTGTATTAATCTGCAAATCATTGAGAAAACAGGTTAGATTGCATTTCTGTTTGACAGTCAAAAAAATGATGGGAAGGTGGAGCGCGTTAAAGTTAGCCTCGAGTACGGTGAAAGTTAGTAAGGGAATAAAAGTTCAAAATTATTTTTCGCAATATGACGAACCAGTACACATGTTCTATTTCGCCATAAAAATCTCCGCCAATAATTTGAGTACGATAACGACTCCAACTAAATGTGTATTACGTACAATAATTTATCTCCTTAATTTCAGGACCCTATTTTCTTCAGAGTCCCATAAATTTTCGAAACATAATTCCAAATAATTTTCGTAATTTTTTTAACGATACAAACAAGTTTCCACAGCTAGTGTTCTCTACGTGTTATTCATGTACGCACAAAAGTTCTGTCGACATTTTAACATACGTAATGGGCAATTTTCTTTGTTCCGGGGTTGTGGTACAAGTTTTACACTATAAATAAGCAGTAATTGGACGTAGCGTTTAAAGATCGTTTAACTGTCAAGCAGTTTAAACAGGAACGCCGAAGCACGATTCTCAATGTCCCGTAGTATAAATTTACGTAACCATATATTATACCCTCGACTAGAACGATGATTCTTTTAAACGAAAGTGAAACCATATATTATCACCGACATAAATACGTATTTTTTTTTTATTAACCAAAGGTACTATCCAGTGAGAAAGTGCGATATACCTATCTTGACAGCAGGGCTCCTATGAATTAGGGTCTTTTTATTTATCCTTGTCTTATCCTCGTGAGTATCACGCGATCTTGATATTAAGAGAGCTGACTATTATCTCTCTAATTTTAATAACGTAGTCAGACAATATATATAAATTTAAACGGATTGTATAATCAAGATGTCTATTGTAAGACAAATATAAGCGAATGGATATCTGACTGGGAATTTAAAAAAGTGCAAAATAGTTTGCAAACTTTATTTCACGGACCCGATGCATATCAAATTTCCGAAATAAATTACAGTAACCTTTATTATTTGAAGAAGCAGTCGTGCTCGTTAAAAATTAAGTCACGTGTCTCCCAAAGCTTAATACAAGCAGTTTGATACCTTGGCAATTTAATATAATTAATAGTTAAAAAGGAAGCAGGTCACGTAATGAAGAATCGTAGTAAGTATAATAACGCGTCTCCATTGCTCCTGACTTAGCAGAAAAGCATAATCGTTAACTGACGTAGAATTAATCCTACAGATCCTAATTGCTCCATTCATTCTCCCTCTTTTTGGTTCTATCATCATCCGGGAATTCATTACCTACTTTAACCATCGTAACGCGATCATTCACTCCGATGTTGCATAACAAGAAAACAAAGAAAAAAAAAATTTACGAGTACGTATCAGAATCGAACACGTATCATAAAGCGAGCAAAGCGGTCTCTTTGTAAAGTGCTATAAGTATTTTATTTCTATTTCTTTTGCTTCCATCATTATCACTGTCCCCAGCGTGGGAGGTCCATTTTGCTCGGAGTGGAATTGGCATGGAAGAAACGGCCTTGCGAATAGTTTTTTTTTCAAAATTTTTTCACATGTCCAGCGAGTAGATGCGATTAAAAAAAATTTATTGTCACGCTAGGATATGCATATAACGTTATTTACCATCGGCATTCGTAGTCCCAGTAAAGACTGGCCATTTATTTTCTGTTGCATCGCCAAACCGAAATGGCAATGAGTTTCATGCGTTTTTTTTCCACGCCCAATACTTGTCGCCCAATAGCCGTGAAGGTCCTTGATTCTTTTTGTCTATTTCGATGGTCTTTTTTTTCATATTCCTTGTCCCTGCAGACCCACGGGGTGTGGTCAATACGAAGGCGTTGGGTACGTCAAAGCGAATTAGAAGACCTTCCGTGCGATTTGCTCTGGATACAAAGAGCTTGGCAATTCTCCTAATCCCTACACTTATTCTAGGGCTTAGTTAACCGAACGATCTTATAAATCATTCGGTTTAGCATACACAAGCTTATACGAGGCGTTCTTACGGTTACAAATGAAAATCTGTAAAAATACTTTAACGAAGGATGACGTATGTTCCCCTGGTATCAAGAAGGATTCATTGGTTGTACTATTGGTTTGTTTTTTTTTGATGGGGATTCTAATATTAACCGCTGTATCAATGGAGTGACCACAACAAGGTACGTTAATTACGGTTGATCAAACTTATGGCGCCTGGTATCTATTAGTAATCGATCAGACAGCAGGAAGGATTTATCTTGCCGAAACGTATGTACAGTCAGCATAAAAATTAAGTTTCCGATACGTAACAGTGAAGTCTACGCGATGGCAATCGTCCATAATTTATCGTTTACCTTCGAAGTTTATGACGTCATCGATGTCTTGTAATTATTTCAAGACGGAGATACCGTTCCAGGTTTTTAAGTCTGAAGTTTACGAATCGGAACGCCATCTTTGAAGCGTACATCGATGGAGGTCTGAGACACGGATACTTGAGCTAGATAGTCGAACGAGATAATTTTGTGCGAGTTTAATTCTTCCTTGTCGTTGAAGTCCTTAGGCTTAAATTATACGAAATAAATTTGATCACTGTATATCCGTGGTCCTTGAATCGATAGCCATCGGATTTTGCATAACGTATACGTGCATACGTTTACTTTTTATAATTCTGTTTTATCCTTTCAAAACCGCGAGATATCGTACGGGTGATTATAATTGTCCATGTTTATTCTTAACGTGTCTATATTTAAATTTAATAAATGATCATTCGATCCAAAATTCTTTTATATGATTTTATGTCTTTCACGAGGGGTTTCGTGACTCCGCCGGACAGACAATCCGGTTCGTAAGATCTTACGGTGTCCTTGACATTTTTTTTCCCATGTACTTTCACCGTTTATAGGTTCTGAAACTAAAGAGGAATTGGTTCTTCGTGCCCACTTTGAGGAACGAGGGTTTCGTTATGGGTATTAATCGGGCCAATGTCAATTTACATTAGCTTCCGGTTTATTGTTCCACGAAAAAATTTCTGTACGAATTACCATATCCTCAGGCGAGCAGCTATGGTACGTAAAGAGCATTAGTCTATTGGAATAACAAAACTATTTTTAAAAATATATATACGTCACGCATGTGGCCTATACGCATAGTCGAAACGTACGAGTCTTTGACAGCAGCGGTAACTGTGGTTAAACAGCTGTTTTGAAACTATCTAAAAAGATGACGAAGTTTTTTAATCTTCATTAGCAGAGTGCTAATTTCATCGGTAGGTTAGGAAAAGGCCTGGATTCTTTAGATTTTCAGTTTCCTATACTTGCCACGAGCGCGAGAGAGACAGAGTCATGGGCGCTTACGTGCGTAAGAGAAGGACATACGTATCGGTGATTTCGAAATCGGTAAACGTATCCTTGTCCATTCGGCAATACAATGGGCGACGATTACTCATGAGAATCCGTAATATATACACATGAGAAAGATTAGACAGCCAAACGAATGTAATTGAATGAAATATTTTTTGGGGGAATTTTTCAAAATTCGTTCTTGATATAACGTTACGTGTGCCCTCGTGAAATAATTAATGAGAGACTTGGAAAATTCGAGACTGAAGAAAATTAATTTTCACATATATAAATTTTAATAATTACTTTTGCTCGTACAGTCATTGAATTTTGGAAACGGCATAACCAATACTTCGAAACAGCATCGGCGCGCTGTGCGGACATTGACTTTTCGATGTTCGATTCTCTCTGTCATGGACTCACGCCACGAGCCCGTCGACCTTATACCCATTGTCCGTTAACTCGCGTAACAATTGGACGAAAATCAAACGGATTTGTCTCGAGCACGTACGTGAGACGTGGGGGAGCGAGATCTTCCTCCGGTACAGTCATACAAGTGTGAAGAAACCTTAATTCCCGATACAGGAAGTCAATCCTGATTGTACGATCGTTTGGACGATAGGAAATTACAAAAAAGATTATCGATGTCCATATAAAGCATAACCTAGCATATTAGACGTAAATCGATCAAATATACAAACGATATAAGAGACCAAAAATACCGCGTTAAAACAAAGACCGAAAAGCCACACGAAATTTCATTTATATCGCAATTGTGTACGACCGGTGCCATTATTATGCGGCTGGCACGACTCGCTATTGCGTTTGCATAATAATGCCACGAGTCATAGAATCGGGAGAAATGATAATTTACGAAATCCTACGATACTCCGTGACACCTAGTATATATCTGTATATTATCATTATACAAGCTCGTCTAAACACTATCCATTCCACTCTCAAACGAATTTCAGCTGCATACCAACCCATTGACGTACCTCGATAGCACCACTTTAATACGATATTCGCGAATTCTTCATTGGCCGGCATAAGGAATGGGTGTCCAAGTGTAAAGATCCTACGGAAATTCGCAACGATCGTGGCCACGTCCGGTATAGCGATCGTGTAATAATGGCGCGAGGTTTGCAATCACACGGCATATTTTATAGGTAGCCATAGGCAACGCCACCTAAAACGCCAACTTTCACTTCTAATAAAATGCGAAGGCCTGTTCTTCGTCTCGGTTAACCTCGTCTTATACTATACCTGTATATATATAGATAGATAGTATACGGTATAAGATTATACAGGATAGTACAGTCATACGATAATATACATATATATATACAGTCACTGGAGATCGTGTTATACCAGAGTCCATCGATATGGTTGTACTAGTCCAACTGCTTCGATAGTTCATGCCAGTTTGTAGGCAGCGCTTAGTTCTGGTACAGTTTATAAGAATGCACCGTATGCAAGGTATATATTATACCGTACGATGACTGGTAACGTACAGGTACGAGGATAACTATAATCGAATGAACATTTTTCATTTTCAAAGCCTATACGTATAACTGTCCACGTGTCCTGAATGCTTGCACTTATGCATATGTATGCTGCTTACAATAAGTAACTGTACTGTAGTACGAGGTACGACTGTGCTTAAGTCTGTCTACCTATAACCAAAAGATATGGTATATACCATAGTATTTATACTGCGAAGAATCGTACAAAAGACGTATGCGTTCCGCGCCAACCATTATCACAAACTGTCATCTGTCAGATGGTAATAAATAGTGATTCTGTTACTTCTCGTTCTAGTTTTCCATTAACCGTGTCATCTTCGGTATGCTTCGCGTATTGTTCAATTGGATTGCGTTATACGTAGGTAGATGCTAAGTCACTTTTGAAAAGATTTCGTAAGGAAGAGCAGAGTTAATTAAGATGGGTAATACCATTTAAAATAGCGTATCAATGGAATCGATGATCCTGTAGTGAATATATCTATAGAACGTACATAACCTATACTTGCCAACTTTCTCGAATAGTTTCGTATATAGACTTTAAGGTATGTGTTATGTATTACATGTATGGTATGTAGCTTGTGGTAGGTATATGTACGTACGAGATCCTTACGAAATCCATGCCGTATAAATATGGCCGTCGGCATCAAATATCTTGTACTAGTATTGACTGGGGTTAGGTTAGTATCCTTATACGAGATTTAAGTCGCTGTTAAAACAATGAATATCGAGTGGTTGGTCCTTAAAACTAATAAATGTGGGATTTTAGATTGGATCGTGTATATAGATATATGTATTTTGTTTACGTACTTTACTAGCTTGACATGGCCGGGTTGCTTTTTGAGGTTAGCTCGGAACGAGTGTTGTGTCTACTGTCCGTTACGGATTCCGGACAGGTTATTATTTATTTTGATTCGGGATATTGACAACGGGTAGAATGTTTTATCGTGGAAACTGATTTAACGACTCTTGCCATTCCCACGTGCAGACACTGCTTTCAGCCGATTGCGCAATGCCGTCCCGTTATGCACCTGTTACGTTACACGAATCTATATAAGAATTGTGCATGATCGATTGGGATAAGACGATTTTTCAACGATTCGATCGACGACATTTTTATTCTGACTTTACGCTGTCTCTAGGAAGCTTGGCTGTTCTAGGCCTGGAGTTTCGAGCGTTGTGATTGGCTCTGTGGGAAAGAGGCGGGATTATTTGAAATTTGGTAAACCCAGTGAAAGTGTCCGAGGAAAAAACTTAGTTATTTATTCGTGTTCGGACGGTGTGTGATTTATCGATAATCGATGGATATTTTAATGAAGCATAGTTTTCTTTACCAGGGGCTAAATTTCTAAGTAATAATTTTTACGAATTTTTTTTTGTTTACGTCGATAAAAATACGTGCGTTCATTTTTCAACGAAATTGGCAATTTCGTAGCGATTTATAAAAATCTTATCACGCTTATAACTGTATTGATTTTCTTTTTATTGCACTTACAAAAGAAATAACTATTGTTCGCGATACCGTTTTCCGTTATGTATATAACTTTGCAGGCGGCGTGTCTCTCGAAATCGATTTAACCGCGTAAAATTTGTCCGGGCTATTGATTTATTATTGGTCCGTATACCGTAAATCACTTTAGGCGGATTTACTGTAACGCGATAGTCGCTCGATTTTTCTTGCGATAGAAGATGCGCGCGAGAGTACCGCTAGAACGAAACTGTCCCCGTGACGAAGAACACTGACCATTTGGGTATCGAGCGCTGGCATAAATGCCGTACGCTGACAATCGATATATTCTTTTTCTTCCTGTCACGATCAATATGGCGACGCTCGTATATCGTTAAGGAAAAAGATAATCAAAAGGTATTTCCCGGTAATGTTATTCCTTAGGGTATCCACGCATTGTCATAATGCTCGATTCACAGTAAAAGGCCTATATAGACACTCGTAAATAATGCTGGATTCACAATTAACGTCTTAACACTAAATCCGTTGGGTGTATAAAAATAGAAAAAAAAATATTTACTTGATCAATATATTAAAATAGTCATTAATAAATTACGACAGAAAGTCAGACGACTTATTGTCGCTTCATGAATATTCATTAGACGATCATTTGAGAGGTTAAATAATTAGGTCAACAAAGTACGAGACGTATAGAAAGTTTCTATGAATATTTTTCTTCCGTCACAAATATTACTGGAATCTTCAGTACACGACAGCCCAATTGCTGCATCAATACTCCAGCGAGTTTACACTCTGACTCAGCCCTTGATTTTTTAATAAAGTCGCGCCCCTCCTTTATTCATACGCGTTACTAGTACCATAATGTCTGACCTTTAGTTTACACGTGAGAAATCGAGAGGCACAAACTCAAAATATCATTTTGCAATAAAGACTTCTTCGTAGTATGTAATTATTCGAAAGTATACTTTCGAGACGATTAAGCAGGGTCACGACCGAAATATTTTTGTCGCTAGACTCCCGTGCTTGTGAACGACACATGTTCGGTCGTAATACGCAGTAGGTGTATTATTCATTATTACCAATAAAAATTGTCTATAGCGTGAATGAAAAAAAAAATTTTTTCAAATACTTATATAAAACACTTTATGGTCCATAGTCATAGAAAGTTCCATATACCTAAGTGACGAACGTACAATATATGTATGCTTGTATGTTGTTTACAGATACTATGAATACCTATGTGTGCAAAAATGTTGACTCGTCCTTTTTCACATAGCTGCATAACATTTACATACATATATATATAGCCATGTAAGAGTAATACATGTATCTTTTCATCAAGTAAATCTAAATGCATGGAATTCGTAAGAACAGACGTCTCCCTGCTTTGACTCATTGGTTTTACTTTCTTTATTTCCCCTTTTATTCGATATAATGTCTTTGACTATAAAATTCTTCAGGCTTTTCGTGACTAACACTATCATTTCACCGGTTGATATCGAATAGGAGTTAGGTGCTACTTTCACTATGTCTGTTACGGGGAATTGATAAGGGCGTGGTCAGCCGTAATGATACCATAAGAAATGAAACGTATGGATATGAAATTTCTTTGCCATTGATACCACAAAAGTTCAATCATGCAATATCTTTCCCATAACGTATTGTCCCAGGTTCCAATTTCGGTGCACAATACATTCCAGTATAGTAAACTATATCGACTGCCAGTGCTAAATCTGTCACTTTTATGGTATGTCCATTCGAGAGTATAGTAGCTTAGCCCACGTACAAGGTACACGTGGGATAATATATTTGACTTGGAGTCAAGCGATCATTGGTTAAAGGTCAGAGTTTCGACGTTTAAGCTATATATACGAGTACCGCTTAAAACGTCAGTATTGCCACAACTCTGTACTATAATTAGCAGCAGTTCTCGACAGAGTGGAGGGTTTAAGGCAGAGGAATGAAAAAAATTAAACCAGTTCATCCTTCGGCGCAAGTAAGATCATGTCCAACAAAGACCGGTAAAATAATTCTGGGACAGACCGAAGGAACCTATTCATTCTGAAGCCTGAAACGTCGAACCCCTTCTTGACTCTAAGAGCCCCGTCATTTCAACCGACTAATTTCACTCTAATAGGACTCTATATATATATAGTGCTCCATTTGAAAGTAACTGCAGCAGTTAAGTGTGGTTGTTACTACAGTTACTTTTATATCTGAGTCACCCTGTAAAATCTAGTTACATGTGAACCTAACCTAGGGAACTTGATGCAAATGGCAGCCCGTGTGGCTGGGATGAAAGGACTGCCGGCAGGCACACTGAATCTGAACTATATATATAGTAGAACAACTATGCCGGAGATACCAATCGCTTTCCTTTGTTTCGCAAGAGGGTGTCCGATAAAACAATATTCAACTCGCCGAAACGATTCGATTATTTAACCGTTCAGAAAGCGCGACTTTCCCATTGCCGTAAGTCGAAACACGTGATTCTATAAACTTGGACATATCGGGATTGCGGTACGATCACTATTTGATAATCGTGCTACTTACGTACACCGGTAATGTGGGCTGGTGATATATCTGGGGGATTCCCCGTAAGCGCGGGCTTTTTTAAAATTATCAACAATGCGAAGCTTGCCGGTCGACGGTAAAAGTTATAATAAAAGCTAAGATCGATCGCCTGGATCATTTTGCTTTTATTAGCTATAAATTGTTAAGCAACGAAGAAATTATAAATTACATAATTACAGTTAATAGATGATCGTTACACTGATTATTATCGATCGACTTTTCCTTTCAGTTTAATGATACCGATCCCAGTTGGACTCGCGAAGAGTACGTCAGATTATCGAATTCTTATTACAAAAGACTCCAGGACGTTTCTTCGTTAATTTATTCGCTTTCCAATTATGACCTAAAACACAGAATCTAATTGAAATGCCGATTGCGATCCCGCGAATAAGGCCGTATGTCTTATTATGGTCATCTAATGGAGTGCAGGCATGCAAGGATTTTTTTGTCGCGGATTTTTTTTCTGTTATATCAAACCATGCATTTTTTAAAAAGTAGTTTCGTCGTTATGTCATACGTCAGTCGTAAATACGATAACGTATTTGATAAAAAAATTGTCATTGCTTTTTTTCAACTGAGTTCGAATCAGGCCTTATACTCAATATATATATTCTCCTTTACTATTGTAAAAACATCTGAAGCTTGCATCAATTAATTGTTTGAAATTATATAGCAGGAATACCAACTTTTTATAGAAATACTAGAGTGCTGTTAATGGTAATTTGATCTGACGTACGATATTCACTGTCCCATCTAATTCGAACGTATGTGTAAAACGCAGCAAAGTGCACGTGCAATAATGCACTTCAGGTGCAGTCCGTTAATTTAAATAATCGTTGAGTATTTTCTTCATTTTCTTTAACCCGACGTCCTTGCCACGAGTCTCAATTATTCAGCATAATGTCTCCTGCACTCCGATATTAATCTCATTACCGTGATTTACTGCATTTCGATCTACTTCTGTGTAACAGCTTCGATAACTGTAGTCTCGAGTCAAGAAGAGGCGAGAAAGAATATTAAAGGGGTAGGAGAGAGAATCAAAACCAGCAAAAACAGAGCCACTGAATGTAATTGAAAAAAAATAAATAAACAAACTGGGTAAACAAGATTGAATTAGCGGTAACAAAGGTGGTATCTTTTTTTTGTCATAAACAAAATCGTATGTAAAAATTATCTTTCGAGTATCACCGAAGTCAAGCACCATATATTTTATTTCAGTCCTTTTTTTTCATACCGCGAACGGTACTTCAGTCCCAAATAACAGAGACGCCTCTAGCGTCCTTTATCCGTTTTGAATTTTTCTCTTATTAACCCAAGTCACTTCCCCCGTTAAACAACACGAAACCATCACGTCCGTTTCGTCTTTTTATTTTCCACGAAACCGATTGAGAAAAGTCGAACGATGTCTTTTATTTGTAGGTCCGGAATCGTTAGGCCTCAAGCACAAGGGGGGTACCTTACGAAAAACACTCTACTGAAGCCAATGAGTTGTCGAACTGGAATTTTCGAAACAGGATCTCGACCTCGTGCGCACGATAATCCAAGATCTTTGAATAATTCTCGTAAACTTGTCAAAATAAAGTAAAATAAAAAAATGTAACCTCCATCCCATTCGTTGCAACACAAAAATATTTTTTACGTTCAGAGGCTTTGCGTCATTGAAAAAATGAACGTGGAATATTCCATCTGGATGTTATAAATATATTGAATTATTTTATATATCTCTCTCCCTTTTTTAATATATATCTAGCGTCCTTATTTTTTACGTTACAAAAGTCCTCGGAACATATTGTCAAAGGCAATAATGATTTCGACTAATTTGTACTCGTGTACTGTTACGGGAGACCGTAGGCGTGTACGTAGGCACTCAAGCAAATTAGTTGGTGGAATGAGTAAAGAGAAAAAAAAGGGGAGGGAATTAATTAAAAATCACTCGACTGACGTCCTTGAATGGTATTGAATTGCCAGGGGCAAACGAGGAACGTATTCCCTTACAGCGAGGAATTCGATCGACATATTGTGAAAATGAAGCAAGTTCAGATCGTCCGAGATGGATCCTATTCCGGAAGTTTGATAGTTAATTAATTCTTCCCGCTGTATATAAATGTAACGTGTACTATGTATACCATTTATATAAACCGAACCTAGTGGGGCTAAGAACCTAATGTAAGGCAGCGATGGAGCTTGTCACACGAGCCATTTTGTTATCCCAGAAAAGGATCGTAGGACCGGTTCCTCGCTAAGCGAACTCATAACATTTGATCGTTGCAGGTAAACTGTTCAAGGCCGTGGCCTAAAGCCCAGCCTTTTATTACGAAGTCACCGGCTTCAATGACTCTACTGAATAAAACCAACATTATTATACACCGGGCATAGCGCGCAATGGTCCTTAGCATAATAACCCCATAACCATAAAAATTTGTCGCGTCCCGATCGATTTTGTAGCGACGGTCAAAAATGGCGAAAAAACAGTAGTAAAAAAAAAAGTATCGACCGTCAGACAGGAATGTCCTTTCCAGCAGAAAATCCATAAAGAATGAGGTTTTTTTAAGAAAAAAAAATGTATTTCTTTTATTAAAATTAACTTCGTACGACACCGCCTGTGATCCATGTATATAAAAGTGAGTGCTAAAATATGTATAGAAAAACAAAGTTGATGTATATGGACTTTTTTATTTTTTTGTTTTACAACCCAAGACATGCACGTCCCTCTAATGCGTAAAAAGAATTCGTTGGTTGTTTTTGATGTTCGAGAAAAAAGCGCGCCTGGTTAATTGAATTCGTCTGGAATACAAAAACAAAGGAATTACTTAGTCGTTCCTAGGATTTATTAACTGTAAGATGGATGCCCGCGGGAGGACGTGTTCACACATTTGGGGTTAGGGTAAAGTGTAAAGTGTTGGCAGAAGGTGGTGCAAGTCAAATGGTTGAATTCTCAGCAGGATGGTCCGACAAGAATGAATTATCTTGGTGCATCCTTATTAGCATAAACGGTTTATGGCCGTGCGTGTATATGGGCTCGTCCAGTTTCTATAAATAGCACCAGAGCATAACGCCTCGTTGTTTTTCTCTCTAATTTTCGTTCCTTGGCTCTTCTATCCCTCTCGCTCCTTATTTTTTTATGTTCACGAAATTGAGGCAAATCTTTCATCCGAGATCGTACAGGCACGCCTATACCAGAGCGCAGCTGCATCACATGCGTGCGACTGTTCACATATGTGCTTACTGTCACGGATCAATTTATCCCGAGTATATATAACCGTGTGCACGTATGATACATATGGGCAGAAAGTTTCAGATATGTATGTATATGGTCGAGTGCCTCGGGTTCACCTGGACTAGGGAACAAGAAGGTTCAAGAGGTGGTAGCGAAGAAGGAGGATGAGGAGGAGAAGGAAGGATGATTGTGCAGCAGGAGGAGACCAAGTAGAAGTAAAAGGTAAAAGAGGACAGAAGATGTGGGAGATATATATATAGTATGAGTAAGAGAAGGATGGTCAAAGAGAAGAAAAAAAGTTGAACTCTGGTGACCTTCAACGGCCTTGGCTCTATGCACGGACCCCAACAGGCCCGACAAGAATTTCCCTTTCGTATTAAAAGTTCAACCATCCGAAGCTCTCGAGTAAGTAAAAAAAATACCGGGCGCCTTCTCTTCCATATATGCCACACATGCCACGTTCTTACGTACAGTCATTTATAAGAGACTCGCTGCTCCAGGTTTATGTACCCTCCTGATACGTGGTCCAGGTCGGCCAACGTGATTTTCTAGGTAAATAACTTATCTTCCGCATGCATTAACTATGCAGTTGACTAACTGTATAGTTATAACCATTTGCCATAACTTGCCAAAGGCATAAGGCTGCATCTGACACTTTGCTCTGGTTGGTGTATACTCTCCTTTATGATATATCTATACTATATATGTATATATCGATGTATCTCTTACGTTGGTACGTACAGGCACGTTACGGCAGATTCACTTTCTTCGGGCACTCGAGTTTCAACACTCTTAATTATATATCGTTCACTGTTATAGCTCCATTAGGATTTAACAAATTTTTTATTCTGACCGTTTTTTTTTTTTTGGTTGCGATCAAACCACCGAGTCTGTATATTTTTTTGATATTGGCTATCCCCTCCGTGACGTCACTCGTGAAACATTTTGATATGTTTTTTTTTTAATCGCCAGAGTTTCACCAACTTCGAATCTTCACACTTGTACCGTATGTAACCCGGTGCCTTTCCTCTATCCACTGCTGATAGCTCGACGGCCGTGTTGTCACTGGGAGTTACGAGAAATCGAGTGTAGAGAGGGAAGAGAAAGGATATACTGCACTTCGTGTACTCCATTTGTATAATGCGTACGTACTACGTGATATAACGAATGTAGCAACATTTTTTCTGGAGTTTCTGCGGATAAGAGGGTCGAGAGGCTTTGTTATACTTGTGGGGTGAATTTATTGTCTGGTTTATCGTTGTCAAGGAATATTATGGAAATTATCGTAAAATTCAAACATTTCAGGTGATTACTTACGCGCGAGATTACATTGCGATAGAACGTTGATACTTGGTTGGATGTTTATTTTTTTTTGGTTTAATTTATCCCTGGCTATTCCGAGGCATAATCGTTGCCGCGGAACGAAAATTCCTTTCTTATTTTCACTCTTCAATTATAGACACCCAGCCGTGGCTTTATATAACTCTTTCATAATACACGTCCAGGGTTACCAACGGAGAGAAAGAAAAGAATCGGTGGGGAGATCGTGTAGGTACGCGTCGTGCAAAATTTAAAAAAAATAACATTCCTATTGGCATTTCTTAACCATCGGTTTCATCACTTTTGAATATGATAATAATGACAATCCCAAAAATTACCACGGTAGAGCGTCAAGTTGTACGATTATTTTCTATATGTTATACGTTCGTCGATTATTCATAGTTTCCCTATAATGTTAAAGTTTTACTGTAAAAGCTCATGGCGCTCCATCCTCCGACTCAAGGATAATTTCTGACCGCAGCATCAAGATCGTGAGTGAAAGAGCAAATTTCATTTCGAGTTTCAATATACGATGTCGCAAAGGAAATGACCGTCCAGATTCCCAACAGAATTCGATCGTCCTTGCGATACCTTACGGTGAATCATGGGAAACTTCTCAGTGCGAGATGATACCGTGATTCACAGAAATAAGAAAATTTCAATAAAATCTGTTGCAAGGCTTTCGTAACGTGGTATAACCTAGAAATTCTAAATCAGCATAACGTTTCTGTGGACCAATTTTTTTTTTAATACAAGTTTCTCAAAGATCGTATCTCATACAAGATGCGAACAAAGAAGTTGGACAAAAATAGATCGCGAAAAAAAAAAGATCGTCAAAAAAACGTGACGATTCTCATGAATTGGACGATATTTTAAAATAGGACACGGATCCCAAACGAACCTCGTTCGTGCGACTTGGCGAACTTTCCCTTTTCACAGATCGCAACGCCGATCGACACGGATAACGATTTCGTCTGGTCCCGAATCAGCAGGGCGCTAAACGATCGTTTATCGTCGGACAAGAGTAAGTAATGAAAATTATCACACTGATAGAAAAATGGTAATTGTGACAATTTCCCTGAAACCGTCAGCTTTCACTTCTCCAAAGAATGCGAAGGCTGTAATATATACCCTAGATATGTATATACATGTATATATACACAGTATCAAGTATGGCAGAAGTCTCGGTAGACACGGGTCTTTCGCTCGTTCGCGGGTTCAGTTCCTTCTTTCGTTCGTTCCTTCGTTCCCTTGCAGGGATTTCAAAGTGTGCACGCAGAGAGCGAGAGACGAAAGAGAGAGCAAGGGGTTAAACCGAAAGAGAAAGAGAGAGTGTGCGCGAGCGAGTGAGCGAGGGAGTGCGAGCGAGAAGGAAATATGGCAAGATGATACGAGAAAAAGGATCGAGAGACTTCAACAAGCTGAGACTCCGCACAGGAGAGACTTCAACGAGTGGAAGAAACTGGTTATGCCTGGACGCGTAGGCAGGCATACATACATACTTATGGAAGAAGAATAACTCCTTTTTATTTTCCCTTGAAAACTAGCAACAATGCTCGAGAGCTCTTGCTTCGGCTGGCCTATCGAAACGCGAGTACGCCCAGCTATTCCCGTATACGTGCCTTCGCGGATTTACATACAGGAGACCTTCGAGAGGCTGCTTCTTTGCGAAGGGAGCCAGATACCCAAGTACGTAAATGGCCATGGGTACATTCTTATCCTACGTTTTTATTAGCAGCCTATCTATATATTCATTTAATTCGTGCTTGTGTATATATATAAAATCTATACTATTGGATAGGACAGCCAAAGGAAGCACCGGTTGTTATATGTCATCTATGTAGCGAGTTGTGTACCGTTATGCTGCATGCAGCAGCAGCAGAAGCAGCAGCAACAGCAGCAGTAGCAGTAGCAGGAGCGGTAGTAGTCAGCGGTGGCGGCAACATACCTTTCCGGTGACAGCAACTATACACGGCCAAGCCTCCAATATGGTTCAAAGATGTCAAAGGTCTTCGCACTTTCTGCCACCACGGAGGTCCATAATAATATCGATTAATTAAAACGATCCCTTTTACTATTTTTATGCGCGTTAATCAAGTTTTCGACACTCGTCGTAGTTCGTGAACGACGATCGACACTTTCATCGGCACTCACTTAGTCACTTACTCCTTCGTCCGGACATGTCCGATTGTCAAAGCTGCTGCAGACAGCCTTGCGAGTGAGAGTTACAAGACGTTCACCATCTTGGCGAAGACCGCGCATGCGCCGTTAGGTGACTTCGGGCCGTGACGTCAGAAATAGGACAAGAAGCTGGTGGCCTTTGGGAATACGAGGAAGGGGACGGCCACTGAACTATCTTCTGTCTTGTCTCTTTTTTTCTCTTTTCCAGCTTTTCTTTCTTGATCCTTTTCTTAATCGTATCTTCGTCTTCCCCTCATTTGCATCTTTTATCCATTTTCTATCCTGCTTTTCTGCTATAATTTGCTGTACTTCGTCGGCATTTTTGTACTTATAATTTTGCTACCTCTTCTTTTTTGAAAATTCACTTTTGCTGCTTATGCTTTTGGTCGTATGATCTCACTTTGAGATTTTTCCACTTGGTACTAATCAATGATTAGATTTTTTAGGGCCATGTAGAAGCTACTGCATGTAGGATCGTTGGGGTGCATTATTGATGCAATTTTAAATGCACTTCAAGATCCAGGCCAGATCAAGTCTGTATGAGATTATGAGATAGTGGAAACTCTTTGTTTATTCGATGGATTTTATTTTCATTCAGTGAAATTTAAATACTGACTTTGGACTTCACTCGAGTTTTCCCATTGACTATTGGGAAGTTCAAGTTCGGTAATATCGGACGATTATGCAGCAGCGATTATTCAGTTGGAATTGCAAGGATAAACCGGATTGCACCGTTATGACGATCGAAGTAAATCAATATGCTAATCCTATTCTTCTGAGCGATTCGCGAATTTAAAACTAACGCAAATACTCAATTCCACGCTGGATACTTATCAACTGCAATTTATATGCACGTATGTATATGAAGGGAGAAAATAAAGTAGAGCAAGGTGAAGCAACGCGCGTGAACTCAACGTAACGAAGATGCATTTTTCACTTTTTTTTTAATAACTTTATTCATAATCAACATCCGCTCTGATCTCGTTAACGTTGAACCGCACTGTATATCTGCCTTTGGAATGTATCACATTGAAATTTCCATCGCCACAATACATTGAAAAATGCATTTGACATTTGAAGCGACGTTCACACCGATACAGCCTCAGGTAACACGGATGAGATTCTCTGCGTACCCCGTCTGACGACTATCAGTACTTTGACTACTTCCAACCTGTATACCATGGAGATATCAAATAACCCTTCTAATCCCAACTTCACGATGCCTAATCCTTTAGTCATTCCGATTAGTAAATTTTGCCTTTTTTTTACTTTCCATTTCAATCTTTCATGCTTCTCATTTGACAACTTAATCTCCGCTGGGTTATCACCCTGTAACGAAGTACCTGAAAAATGATCTAGACAATATCCGAAGCAAAGAGCGCAACGTGGACATGCATGGCTGCACTGTCTAAGCATGGAAATTATGGCTTTCCAATGGCAATGGTAAGTGTCAACTCAGAAAGTGTAACGATAAATAAAGTTACACGAGCAACATTAACCTGTACAGTCTGTGCTACTGAAATAAGACGGGAGAAAGATAGAGAAGAAAACACCGAAAAAGAAAGAAAAAAGAAACAAGGTACAGAGCATCAATGCCATCATGGTCTGATGAAACCGATCATTGTAATACATAATAATATTAATTATAATTCCTTTCGATCACGATAATTAATTAATGGATTTAACGATTCTACGTAATCTTATCTTGTTATATATTAAATTACAAAAGGGTTGAAAATAATTAGTAAGAATCATCGAGTGATATGTATCTTTACGAGATATATATGTGTATATATATATACATTGCTTTGTTAAGCTTATACGATCTAAATGCAGAATATCATTTGTTACATTATGCATAAATTCATAAAGGTACGTACACATGTCCACGGGCCATCCCTGGTATCGCTTTATGCATAAGTTTTTTTTTCTCTTAGTTCATTTCATTTTACGCATTTCAATAGCGTTCCCGCATATTTATGACGTTGATGGTCATGACGTTTTTTCTCTTTGTCACTCCTATTCATCCTTCGATGAGGAAAGTAGATAATGATCCGAGAATAATTAACAAGTCTAGGAGCCTATGCAAACTGCAAGAATAACTGTTAAACGTGTTGAACAAGCAAGATTAGCGTTAGAACTTGATCCGAGGTGCAGGAGGTATTAAATACGAATACATCAGCCAAATAGCCCTGAGATAATCACAAAGTCATGACTGCAATGGTAAACGAGTTTTCAATGTAAATTATCAATTAGGTAATAGGTTGATAAAAATACTATAGGATAATCGTTAGCATAAAATATTATAAAATTCAGCCTGTGCACAGACAACCATACTCGCACGCAAGTAGTGAGCTTTTTCATGCTTGCTAATGAATATGGCAATTAATTTATCATTCTGTTAACATTTTTTTTTTTACTTACATAATTGAAACTGACGTACAATTTCATTGATACACAAGAGAATACATCTGTTTGTAAAAATGTTAGTCAATAGTGATTTCATTAATCAAGACAACAATGGAAAGGCCAGTGCACGTTGCATAGCTATATATTATACATCTTGTATGTATACATATATAATATCCATGTATATAAAAGTGTATGAAAGTTGATAAAAAATAATGAAAAAAATTAATTAATTTTTTTATATAGATATATAAAGTATATGTAGCGAGAGGGGGATGCATCGCAGTAGGCAAATCATCGTAGGCATCCCGACGCTTGCGTCACGAAATTCCATTTTTCGTTGTTGTGGCGTCTACGTATTCAGTTGTATGTGTGAATTGCTACGTAAGATGAAAATTGTGTGAAATTCGAGGATTTCGCGCATGTATAGGACACGTGCTGATTCAAGGGTGGATGGTCGTATCTTCATTAAAGGTTTGTCAGGCATTAACGTCTTTATGTTTCTCGTGATTGTCGCTGAGTGAAAAATTTTCGAGCTGCGGAAACGTTCTGCCTTGTACATACGTAGCGTGTACTATATATAGCCGAAGATAAATATATACTCTGGCTATGAGCCAGACGAACACGCTCGGTCTGTGATTTCTGTTGGTATCCCAACTAGCGAGAGATCTTACCCCTGTAATAGTAGCTGTGTCAGTGCAGCAGCCGATTCCAAAGGACGCGCGAAAAGTCGAGACGCCATTAGGGGCGAGAGGATCTTTTTTTGAAAATTGTGTAAATCAGGAAAAATATTGCAGGAAAGATATGGTGAAGGGGTTGAACAATTTTTAGTGGATTTTTTTCCTACGAGAGTCGATTAGTACGGATGGTGATGGGAAACGATGCTGCGATGGATTTGCTGCATAAGGAAAATAGAGGACCGATGAGCATCTGTGCGATAAGGAAAACGACCTGGCCAGACTTTTCTGATGACTAATTGAAAAAAGTCTGGGGATAAATTTACTCGTGTTGGATAGGACTGCATTTGGGTTAGCGACCCAGCCGGCAAAGTGAGTTGGCCTGTGGGTTTTAATTACGTAAGAGTATACTTGGGGAGAAGAGAGAATTAAGTGCGTGATATGGATTTTGGAATTTTTCTATTGTGCTTTGGGTCAGGGCTCCATTTGTGGATTGATTCAGTTGTCCTTTTTTTTGGTTGTGTGATTCTGTCTTTTTCTAGTTGAATATTGGGGTCGTGAGTGGTTCGTTCGAGATTGCGAAACTCAGGTTTTTCTGAACGGTATAGTTTGGACTTTTCTAATTGTCGAACAATTGAAAACAGTTATTTTGGGTTTTGGTGATTTTTTTGTGTGGTAATTGTGATTTTTGAATATCGTTAAAAGTGTCTTCGTGGAATTTTTGCATTTTTTTTCTTTTGCGAAGAATATACAGTGGATTCTTCAGTGTTCTACGCCTTTGAGTGTTTTGCACAAAAGTGATACGTTCCATTGTGTCTGGTACGGTGAGCACGGAAAAAGA
This sequence comes from Trachelus tabidus, assembly GCA_030142655.1. Classification (NCBI taxonomy): domain Eukaryota; kingdom Metazoa; phylum Arthropoda; class Insecta; order Hymenoptera; family Cephidae; genus Trachelus; species Trachelus tabidus. Next base: position 1,313,146 of record JARQTI010000420.1, on the reverse strand, counting down.
AGAAATATGGAAACGAGCCATTATTTTGGTGGCAACATTAAAATTTCTTGATATACATTTATAAACTATTTAGTTAATCGGGAGCACGCGTGCTCCAATAAATAAGACTTTCCATAAACACGTAAAGTTATACAAGTTCAAAATAGTTGAAAAAATAAGTGAATAGGGAAAGTCAAGTTGGGTAAACTTACATGAAAAGTGATGATAGAATGTATCGAAAATACATGCAACCCGGATAGATCGAATTGCCAAGACCGATTCGAAATCCAACGATAAACAGATCCAAGAATAGATATTTGGCTCAGGTAGTGTAAAAAAAATCAAACGTAAGTGATCATTGACCTGCCAATGAGAAAAGGGTTTCGCATCCTTAATAGGATTTTATTGTTGGTATAGTGAAGAAAAAGAGAGAGAAAAATGGAAGGACATTGAAAAAGAAGAATAATAGAAACGTAATAATGAACGATTTTTACTTTAGTTAAAATCGATTAATCGGTATCGATGACTTAACGATCAGTCGATCATCGTGAATCGATTCTCATAATACATAAGTCATTATTGAATTATTTTCTTTAGAATGCATCACTTGTATCCCACGTCAAAAGGAGATCCTTTGTGTCCTCTTGGATTTCATCCTCAGGTGCGATGGCCGACACGATGTAAACGATGTTTCAGGTATAATATATATACATATTTAAAATTCTTAAATTCTCGATTAAGATACCTTGAGCATATTTGACTAAAAAAAATGGACAAATCTTTTTGTTATTTCTTTGGAATATGTTTTCGATCCAAAGAGACATTCTCTTACTTTAAATTGAATAACAACAAGAATAACAAGAAGGGTTAAGGCACCAAGAAAATATGCGGAAATGTCTTAAGTCTTAAGCACTTGGTTGAATACAAATTTAACAATTATTCTGCAAGGGTTCGAGGAACGATAATAATGATGTCCAACCGTATTCCATTCCGCATACGTAAAAGCGTTTATATGCTTTATGTTTCCGATACGAAAAACAATGTCGTGATGGTAAAAGAATGAGTCGTTGACGAAAAGAAAATTATTCATATCTTTTTATTTTCATATTTTGGGAAGACACATATCAGGGAGATACGCGTGGTTTAAAAAAGATTTCGAGTGATGATTTGAATGTGATTATATTATGATAAAAAAAAACTTGATCGTAGAAACTGTCTATTTTTTTATTTACTTTTTATACAAAGTGTCTTCAGGTTTACTTAATAATACATGCATTGAGAATACGTTTTATAATTGATTCAATGATACTTTAGATTTAATAAAAAAAAAAGGTTCGAATTGAATAATTAATAAACTCAAAATGAAGGCTGTGTTCGTTTTTGGAATAAACAAAGAGTTCAGGGTTAACCACTAATAACCCACATAATGTGCGAGCCAGCTGCACCCACGACGATATTTCCAAAAATAAGTCCATCTAAAATTCTATAGAAATTAGAGCAATTGCTCAAGGTTACCGTCACAATAATACGTCAATTACAACTCGATTATTGTAGCCTTATTCGCAGTCAATGACTATTGTAGATATTACGAATAAATTACAGACGCTTGATTCTTCGTAACAATGAAACAATTTACGGAGAATTTCGATAATTTTTTAATTTTCAAAAAATCAAATCGCTTCGAATGCCGATTCAGCTGGTAAAATATTAAAGTAAAAATTTAAATAGACCAAAGAAAATGAGAAGTCTAAAACTATCTTAAAGATTTGGCGTAATAGAAATTCTATGATTAGATTCAATAAATTTGTACTAAACGACTGTATATTGTTTTCAGAGATTACAAGGAGCACGTTGGTAATAAGAAAGGCAGTTTAAAAGACACCACAGCATCATCCCCAAGTCTGTCGCCATGGGAACCGTCTCAAGGACGGTGAGTATTTTTTTGTCTAAATTTTCACTACAAAAGTCATACTTTATTATAATTTAATGAATTCTAATTAAAATCAGTGCTGCCGAAGCTACCGACAAAAGAACGTGGGCATCGACCTCGAATTTATCGAAGGAAGATACGAAACTTTATTCCCAACCGGAAGCCAAAATCGGATGGACATCGGCATCTGATCTTAGTAGTGTGGAAATTGATGCTGCTTCCAAATCGAATCCCGTTAACAATGCTGCTCCAAAGAGCCGCTTGTATGCCGGATCACAATCAGATAGCTTTAATTTCCGTCGATATTCGAACGACGAAACTAGACTCGATCCACCCCAAAAATTACAGATAAAGGGTGTCATCGATAACAGCAATGGGACCACATCGAATACGGACGTTGAATTTATTATACAGGTATACTGTTAATCAGCATAGTCATTACTAAGTGATAGTTGTTATTTGAATATTTATGTAAATCGATTGGGATTAGACTCCACCTTTCTATCTTATATAAGGTGATCGATGAGAAAGTGTTAAAAATAAATTACCATGACTTTCCAACGGGAGCATTGCTATTGTTATGATTTCAGGTGAGGAAGACTCAAGGTACGGAATCATCGAAATCATCATCAAAGTCATCGGACGTTTCAAGTAAAAATAACGAAGATGAAATATCCGAGAAAGGTGGAAAAACGGAAAAGGTAATCAATTTTTAAGGTTCTCAAAGCATGAAAATTCGATAAAATACATTAAACAAGGTATAATCGTAGAACGAGATTGAAAAGCTGAAAGCTCAATTGAACGATATGAGAGCAAGATGTGAAAAAGTGGAAAAGGAAAAGAGCGACATCTTGCTTCGTCGGTTGGCAACAATGGACACAGTGTCGAATAAGTCGTCGAGCAACGAAGTGATGAAGCTTCAAAAAAGCGTTAAGGAACTGCAAGCTAAGAATGAAGGTATTTGAAAGAAAATAATAATAATAATAAAAGTGTAAAACTATTTTTAAAAAATAATTTTACTATCATCCTTATCTATTCGTGAAGCTCTTACCGAGGAGAAAACGAGTCTGGCAACAAGAGTAAAAACCTTAGAGAAGGAAGCAAACACAAAAACAAGTAGAAACGAGAGAGACAGACAAAATGACGAATTACGTTCAAAACTGAAAGCAGCCGAGACGCTTTGCGAGACTCTGATGGATGAAAACGAAGATATGAAGAAGGAGATCAGAGAACTGGAAGAGGAGATATATGAGATGCAGGATAACTTCAGGTAACGTTGTATTTTTAGCAGGAGCATTCCTTATTCAGGACCCATGCTTTTGCATTCCGGCTTGATGCAGATCTGAAGATGCATTTAGATTCGTATCTAACTCCCCTGTAGAATGACTAGCCGAAAATTCATTCCACTGAATGGAATGCTCAGCTGGGATTTAAATGCATTTGGGGATCATGTCCAATTATAATGCAACACGATACGACGGTATAAAAGTATAAAAAATAAAATGAAAATTTTTTACTTCTTATAACAATGCAAAAATATGCCATGTGATTTGTTGCTGCAGTTATTTTTAATGTCAATGCAATTTTTACAGGGAGGAGCAGGCGGACGAGTATACGAGTCTCAGAAAGGATTTGGAGCAGTCAAATAAGAACTGTCGTATTCTTTCGTTTAAATTAAGGAAAGTCGAGAGGAAAGCAGAGCAATTAGAAAGCGAGAAGACGGACCTTGAGAAGAAGTACGAGGAGGTAATGAGGAAAAAAACGCAAAGAAATTTTGTATCTAGTGTTTTTAAGTAGAGAGAATTGTCTGAATAAACTGTTATGCTATTATTATATTTTAGATAAAGAAAATTGAGGATGCTTTGAAAAAAATTGGTTCCGAATATAAGAACAGGACGCAGAAAAAGGCGACTGACTATACGACGAAGATTCAGCTTAGAAAAATGGTCGATGATATGGAGAAGGAAATTGGTAGAAATGCTTTTATTATATCACATGACTTTCCATTTTATCTACTAGAGTGGAATCGGTGTCATTTTAGTTGACTGAGAAATTTAGCTTCGTGTGCACTTATGGTTGCGCTTTTAGGTGACGTGGTTGGGATTTTTGCCAACATTGTCGTCGGAAAGGACGTCGAGGTGCCAAATCTGATGACTTCGGACATTGGCACGAAATACGATAAGCTTTCGAAGGAGTACGAATTGCTGAAGCAAAAGCTGGAGAAAGCTACAAAAGAATTGGGCGCCGGTGATAAAGAAACTCGAAAAGTTGATAAGGGAAAATCTACTGATGATAACAAAAGCACCGATTCGCAAGGATGTAAGGAAGTTTGTGATATTTGGTTTGGAGTTATGTTAATATCGATAATAAATTTTATAGTGAAGAAAAAATTGGACGAAGCTGTCAGCTCGAGGGAAGCGGAAAGAAAAACTTTCGAGGTGGAAAAGTCTGCATTGCAAGAGGAAAAGGAGAAATTGAAGTCGAAATTGTTGTCATTGTCAGCAGAAAAGCTCAAAGTTTACAATGAAGTTGTGCAACTCAAAAAAGATTTGGGTACTTGATATATTTTAATTTGGTATAAGGTGTTACTTTCATTAATCATTGTAGATGTGAATTAATTTTTTTTTACCAACAGAAAACGCAAATTCATCAGGAAAGGATAATGCCAAGATGGAGTCTGTCTTGAACGATCTCAGAAAGGAGTTGTCACTTGAGAAAGAGAAATGTAATAATTTGCAAAATGACTTGACATCTTACATGGAACGTGAGAGTCGTATAACGAAGACACTCGCCTCTGTATGTGATGTTTATTATTTATTTAAGAAATGCCCATAAATAATGAATTTGATTCTTACGCACATATTTGAATTTTTACGCCTTCATTGTTGCACGCAAAACAGGTCGAGCTTACGAAAACTCAATTGGATGGCGAATTGAAGCGAGTCAAACAGGAATTAGAGAACATGAAGTCCTCCACATCTACGAAAATGGATGGAATCCTGTCGGAATTGGCCGATGTAAGAAAAGAGAAGGAAAAGTTAAAGTCACAATACGAAAAAGAAATAGAGTCGAAAGAATCGGAGATAGGTACTCTTAAGAAAAAAATCGTGACGTTAGAGAAAGCTGGCTTGAATGCAAAGAAGATGAATGAATTGAAGCAAACCTACAACGAACGTATTTTGAGTAAGTTAACGTGATGTGACGTATAATAGATAAGAAATAAATTCAAATAAAGAAAATGCATAATAATTTATCTAGATCTTGAAAACGAGGTGAAGAAGTCTCTTAAGGATTACAGTGATCTTAATTCTAAGTATACTACATTGTCAGAATTAAGGGGACACCTGGAAAGTGAAAATCAAATTTTAAGCAGGTAATTGAATTTTTATTCGCAACTAAATTCGCAATTTTATGACACATTTCTTTTTAATAGCAAACTGCTGGATCACAAACACGATTTGAGTAGCAACAAAGCAGAACTAAGAGCAATACAAGAAACGTTCAAGAAGAAGGAAGCCGAGTGGGCGTCCGAAAAATTGCGATTTGAGGTAAATAATATTAAAAAAATCAACATTCTTCAATATCCAGCAGGATTTAAAGAGTCTTCGATTTAATAGAGATAATCCCTGAATTTCAGGAACGTTTACGCCATTATGAAAAATCGCCAAACAAATCAATAGAGGAGAACAAAGAAGAGATCAATAGGCTGAAAAAAGAGAATAGTTCACTGACAGAACAGCTGGCGGACGTGAAGAAAATCGTAAAATTTACTTGACCATAAAGATATACCTTTTACAATGACAAACTTGTATATCTCAATTTTTTAAATGTATTTTTTAGAATGAAGATCTGACAAGTAAACTCAAGGACTACAATAGCGTATCGAAAATACACCGTAATTTCTCAGCTGATACTTCCGCGCTCGAGTCGGAATTAAGAAAAGCAAAGAATGCCTTATCGAATGCGGATCGCCTACGGAAAGCGGACCTCGCACAGTGCAAAATGCGTTATGAGCATCGAATAACAGCGATTAACGACGAAATACAATCGATACAAAATCAATTGTCCCGATACAAGAGAGAGCGCGATACCTACAAGCATATGTTGGAGGGTGCTCAAAAAACAATAGCCGATTTAAAAACAGTAAGACAACGTAGACAATCTACGACCTCTACTGGAAAATCGGACGAGGTAATAATTTATGAATAATTGAAAGTGACTAATTATCAGTGTAATATTTGCAAAAAGATACGTAAATAGAAATTTATAATAATTACAGGACGAAGAAACGTTGGCATTAAACATTTCAGTACTGGAGAAGCAGATAAGCTGCATGGAAGATGAGCTTTCTGAGTGTCGATTGGAAGCATCAAAACTGAAGACTGAATTAGTTTCAGAAAAATCCGCTTGGCAAGTCAAATTATCTGAAATGCAATCAAGGATCAATGAGGTACTTACAGATTTCTCCTATAAATTAAACTATCTCAAGAGTAATATTTATATTGTTAAATTAATCAAAATCAAACGCAGCTGGAGGAAGAACGTATATTAGCCAGTGGCAGAACAAAAATTCCAGGATTAAAAGTAAGAATGGAACTTGCTTGGCAAAAGGAAAGAGAAGAACAACAAAGACTGCTACAAGAAACTGCGACACTTGCTCGAGATTTACGACAAACTTTATTCGAAGTACGTCAAAGAAAATAAATAAATAATAATCAATACAGAGAATTCCAAATACTAATTAGGTATATTGTCATAATACAGATTGAAAGAGAACGAGATAAAGAACGTTTAGAGAACAAGAGGAAACAGGATCAACAAAAGAAAATTTTCGACGAAGAGAAAGAGGAGAACAAGAAGAAGTTGATAGAGGTAAAGTACAATTTTTAATAATGATTATTCTTATTTATAATTGCTTTTTTAAAATACAGTTGCAATGCGATTTGTTGGAGCTGCGCGATGCGCACGCGAAGCTGCGCACAAGCAACGAAAAGATGAGACGAGAAAAAGAACGTCATGAGCGCGAGCGGGAGGAATTGCGCGATATAATCGCAAGCAAGCGACGGCAGGAACAGAACGAAGCACGAAATGTGAATATTTTGTTGCAACAAGTCGACGATCTTATGAAACTCTTCCCAGAGTTGAGCACCAAAATGGAAAATAAGACACCGGACACGTACACTCCTACGCCACCACGAAGATTAAAGGTATATGTGAAAAAAGTAAAAGAAAAATTATATTTTTTTGTGCTTTCATGGTGATATATTTCATGTGAAAATTAAATTTATCTTAGGGACCAAAGTCAAGGGAGTCTTCACCTATGTTGGAGTCCAAGGAAGACATTAAGGGTACGCGACGTGAATAATACATTTTTATTATTGTTGGGTGTAGCAATAAATTTTGTTTCTTATCTCAGGATCCAGTAGTAATTTAGGAGGACGAACGGAAAAATTGGAATATACTATTGGGAAGTTGATGGAAGTTGCTAAAGAGTTGCAACAATCGAAGAAAGCTAGTGACGAAAGCAGTTCCACGAAAACTAAGAAATTCGGGAAGAGGTATATTTTTTGTACTAAATTAATAAGTTTGTAGGTACTAAATTATTATTCTCCGTATTTTAGATCTACTTCCATCGATAATGACACTTCGAGAGGGACTACTCCTAGTAGATCCATAGGTGACAAAACTCATAAACCCAGTTTGAAGAGAAAAAGTCTCTCGTTGGAACAGACTTCCGGGAAGAATGATCAAGTAAGCACTTAATACTATTCATATGTTATTGTAGCTAGAATCTATATCATTGTCATTTTTTCATTCAGATTATTTGGGGCACCGACAGTAATGTCTCTAGTATGCAGTCATTGGACGGATCGGAAATGGGCGACCCTCGTCATTTTAATATACAAAGGGATTCCAGTGTTGACAGGTATTAACATTTCTTACATAAAATTGATGAATGTTCAGTATAACTGTAACATGATTATTTTTGTAGTCGTCTTTCGGGAGGATCCACAAAGAGCGAAATGCTACAACGCGACAAAAAATACAGCAAAGGAATCATAAGAAAGATCACTACAAAACTGACAAAATCAGCCAGTGTTGATGATCCAAATAGTTCCTTTGATTTCTCAATTCAGGTAAGTCAAAAATTGATGATATATATTAAGCAACAACTAATGCAGAGTATTCATTTTCGTTAAAAAGGACTGAATGATCAATAACTATCCTACTATTTTAGACCTCCGGTTCCGAAGCGAGTATCAACGAAGAGGGTAAACGAGAGAAGAAGAACTTGAAGAAAAAGTTAACGGACATGTTTAAAAGAGGATCCCGCAGTAACAGGTGAGTATAGTAAAACTGTGACCAAACGAAAATGATAGAAAAAAAGTTTAACGAGGTAAAAATATAATAGTATTCAATTTAATAGTTTGGATAGAAAGGCTGGTTCGCAAGATACAAGCAGACCGTCTTCAAGAACGTCAATGGTATCCAAGACGTAATCAAATTGGTCCAAGAGATTTTGAAAAGCTTTTTGAAATAAATTCATATTACGACATATGCTTGTACATATACGTGCAAAAACACATGATGCCGTAGGTAAGAGGATTCGAGCCAAAAGCTGGTAATGATATTCATATATCCTCGAATCTCAGGTATTGCGTGAGTATTAATTCTCAATTTGAGGAAAACCCGCAGAAACGTGTCATGAGTGTATCATCATAACTATGCATCATTGATTTTTGGAATTTCCCACGTGTGACTCTCCAAAAACTAGGATTTCTTATCCATAAGTATCCAAAGACGCGAACAGATTATTTGGCAGAATATTAAAATATACAAACATTATGAAAAATGTATGAAAATATTTTTAGATCTGGATTAATTACTAATGACAATTCAAATACAAAATTTATCGTATCGCTCAAGAAAACCCACAAAATCCCATCATCTCCTCTTCAATTTCTAACGCGAGGATAAATTATGATAGATGTAATAAATTCATATGCACACAATCATCAATGCGTGTATATACGACAAACTGTTAGCACACCTAACATGTAAATAAAAGTCTGCATAAAAATTATGTGTTCGTCATTAAAAAACCCAAGAGAAGTTGGTCGGAATTATCTGAACGAATAAAATAAACTATTTGAATTCGAGAAATTCAGTTCTGTTCTTGCTTGTCACGTCTCTTGTTACGCACCATTCTGTTTTTCGTTTCTATTTCTTTTGAGCTTTCCTATTCGCACTCGTCTGTTTTCTGCATCGCCATTGGCAAACTAGGTTCTTATCCCCATGAGCACGAAGCGGTCCTCCAAGGAGAGTTCCCTGAGTTACCTTCGCCACTTGTGCCGCCAATAGGAGGAAAAGCCATATACTCTATCGCGCCGCCCAGTTGCCAAATGTCTCCTGGCGCTCCCGTTATCAGTAGTCCCCGGAGAAGACCCCAGGGCCCACTCTTCGCTAGATCCTGCACTTCGCACGAAGTACTCACGATCGGACGCATTAAGGACTCCTGCACTCGGCTCGGCCCGCTCCGCCTATCTTCGGATTCTGGCCACCACACGCCTCGTCTCTGGCTAACGTCATGCGTTAGACTTGCGTCTTCTGTATTATTATATTTTGTCGTGGCTCTACCGTGCGAATTAGGAATTACTTATTTATGGAGAGGAGCCCTATTAAATTTGGTGAGTACTTTTCGCTACCAGAATTTTTTAGATCTTTTGTGAATTTATCTGAAATAATACTCGTCTAGGCCTCTTGTCTCGACGGTCATTTTCTCGCTTAGCAGGACCGAATGTCGATTCCAGTCCCTCTAAGTAAAAGGACGATAGTACCGGATACAGTACTCGATACGGATATCCGTTTACCCCTTCCGGGTGACTGGCCTCATTGGAAACAAGGGACGCCCTAACTATCATTGGCGTACCCAAATTAATTTCGTTTTCTCTAATTGTAAGTATCTTCCGTGATGGTCCGATGAGAAAATGCCACTCTTCTTGACAATTCTATGCTGACTGTATTTTTTCTCTTCTAAATTGTTTATGGAAACATTCTACCTGTACACTAACCTTACTCTTCGTGTATCCCGTCTGCGACTCTTTCCAATCTTATTTGTTCTCGCGTTTTTAGTATTACCGTATTCATTGAAAAGTTCGTTGAACGTTTCTTTTCGGTATTTAAATAAAAAACTTAAGTTCGCGCAAAATCCGTTTCTAAATCCATGACGTAATCGTGAAATTGACTTCAAATTCTAGCTACTGCTCTTTTCAAAGAAATACAGAGACACAGTTGCAAATAGTTAATATATATTGAATATCATTAATAACTATTAATCGATCAGCGTAATATCGTGTAGTAATCGACAAACAGACCTGTCATCACCCAATAAGAATAGTGTTATCATCCACGAACTTATAAGTCGGTATCTCCATGTTAGTTGGCGCCGGTCCTCTACGCGTGCGCCCAGAACCATCAAAATGGGAGCCATGACAAGGACAAAAATATCCTCCAGGGTAATTACCTGCATTAGGAATAGGAACGCATCCTAAATGCGTACAGATACCAACGATCACCAACCATTCTGGACGTTGAACGCGTTGATCATCCGTTTCCGGATGTCTTAGATCACCTATATTCACAGCGCGTTCTGTATTGATAACTTGTTGAGTTCTGAAACAGTTATGCATGAGTAATACGTATCGACTAGAGACTAAAAGTTATAATTATAAAACTGATCCTAGAAATATATTGAAATGTAGTCATTAACTTTTCTACCTGTGTGTGATGAAAATTGGTTTTCCACGCCATTTGACAATCATTGTTTTACCCTCAGGTACATCGTTTATGCTGACGCTTGTTGATGCGGTCGCCAAGACATCTCGGGCCGGATTGAGGAATAACACGTATTGCACGAGATGGGCTTTACAGCCGTACAACGTTCCAATTCCTCCGACTGTATCAATGAAAAATAGGACCAAGTTTTCATCTGTTAATTCATTCGTAAGTCTTGCGTGTAACGCTGATGTCGAAAGATACGTTGTGATGTCACGCGCGACCTAATTGCGTAATGAAAAACAAACCAGCGAGATTTCTATCGTTTCCAACCGGGAGGAACGAATAAATCTTGTAGATGACAAATGCTAAGAAATTTTAAATGGACGAATGACTCTGCTCACCAAATGAAAAGAGAGACATGAAGGCACGTCGACTGTCGACACTCTCTGATGATAGTGCGTTTGGATTTTCTAAAGACTTTCGACGGTATTCCTGGAAATTTGGTTTTGGGATGTCTGTGTGTGCTGGTCTGACTTGATTTGACGTTTCTGATGGAATTTAGTGTTGGTACAATTAATGTAATTATATTTGCTGTTTTGATACTTACTGAAATCATGTTGAGAGAATATTGATGGTAAATAGTTTTGAGCAATTTCTAATGCATCCTTGGGGATTTTTAGATTCGTTGATATTTTCCTGAGATTCATGTTGTACTCCCTACGGGATAGTGATTAAAAGTTTTCCTTAAATTTCTTGCAAAAAATTCAAGGTGATGATGCCTCATTCACGTATGATTGCTGTCAAATTTAGGTTCAGATTTACACGTGAATCGAAGTTCCACCAATGGAGACTATTGAAAAAGCTCAATGTGGCTGAGAATGATATACTGAATGTATTTTGGAAGAAACAAAAATTTGATTTCATCGATTCGATATTCACGACAAATATAAATACTTAAAAAAAAAAGTGATAGAGGATTTTTAATAAATTATACTTTTTTTTACAAATATTAAAATAAACAGTTTCGACGTCACTAGCGCTTAGCCATTTTTGAGTTATTGTTCATACGCTTCCCCTAACCTTTCTACGTCTTAAATTACGAAATTCCTCTTCAACACTTGCTAAGTTTACAACATTTTCCGGATCTACATGCCAATCTATATTTGCAGCTACCGATTCATCTGTATGCTTTTTGCAGCAATAAGTAAATACACTATGAACAAGACATTCTAGTAATAAAACAAATAATCCTATCAGTAGACCAGCCCCAAATACAAGAAACATCCCTTGGACATCATCTAGAGTTAATTGACGTTCCTCAACCGGTGTCAGGCGTAGTGTAGGACCTTTGGTGACCTAATCGAAAATAAAATTGATTAATTAGCATAAAACTTACCTAATTACAGAGGTATCGATTAATTTCGAAAGTACAGGTGCCCAGTGGTCATTTCTACAATTCACTATTGACTCACTTGTAGTAACTTTCCCGTTGCTGTACGCTGTATGTCCCACTTAACGTCTTGAACGATCTTCTCAACGAGGCCGGTCTGTTGTGCTCGATAAATCACGCTATTGAAAGCCTCCGTGTAAACCGATTTACGTTGTAGCACGAAAGTCACGCCGAATTTCATGAAAAACTCGTGACTGATATGCATAAGAGATCTCTTGGTTTTCCAGCTGAACGAAGAGTTTTGAAAAAAATGTATAAAACAGGTCAGATGAACATTTCGTAAGATCGGTAGTAGATTTCATTCAGAGTTTCATGAAATTACAATACATAATATAGATAGTAAATCCAACAAATATACTACCTTGGAGTAAAATTAGCTTGGACTATGTACTCCAGTAACGTTTTAGACCCTAAAAATGCATATGGCCAGAAATAAGCTCGACTGACATTCCTGACGCCATCTTCGACTGAAGGAATATATTCGATATTTTTAAATAATTTCTGAGCTATTGGATCGTCAATATCCTCAAACCACTTTTCCCATCCGTCATGATCTAGAACAGCGATATTGTTTTAATATAGATTACGCGTGCTCTTATTAATATATAGTTTACTACCCAAAGTTCCAATTCGATATCTGTAACTGAGAAATTGCTCAACTCTTTCCATTGCGGTGGGATAGATGGGCACAGTGATGAAGGCGATAATAGAGCTGGTATAGCAAGACGTCACAATGATAGTAAATATCCAATAAATACCTGAAAGCAGTAATGAAATAGATTGAAAATGCTTATAAGTAAGTCGTGAAGTCGGTAATGATCCTATTTAGGTAAAATACGTATTTGTTTGGTAAAGATGGCTTCATGGGTCGGTGGGTAAAGGTCTAACGATAGGTAAGAAAGGTATACCGGCTGAGCACGGAGAAACGAAAGGAACGATGAAACAATAGAGACAAAAAGAAGAGAAACCGACTGTACTCGTTGGAACGATTTTCACGTTTCGCCGTACCAATTAGAATCGCCGTAGAATTCTTTCCTAGTCCATAGTTCAACAAAGGATTTTTCACAGTGAAGCAGTTCGTAAATGTGCTGAACACAAACCAGAACATGTCGCTTATCCTGCTTGGATGGGTCAGCAGTGATAGTAGAGAGTATTCACTGTTCATTGTCAGCGGAATAATTGCCAGTAAATATGAACATGTCAATAGAATCCAGACAGATAATTGAAAAGGACCAAGAACGGCGCGATATCTGTAAAAAGAAAATTATGGTTTTTTGGCATAATATACTTTTTTCTACAGGATGCCATCTTTACTTGGGTAATGCAGCAGATGCTCGTGATAAAAATGACGCGCAGTCTTCAACGTGAGAATAAGAAGTGTCGAAAAGAGAGGTTATGTTCGTCGTTTTGTAAATTCCACCAATAGCAATAGAAGCCAGGCCCACTCTGATGTCATTTGTTGCTGCAGCGATTGGACTGGAGGGAAGATATATTATAATGATACTCATTGCTATATGTTATTCAAGTAGTTAGTTATTAATTAGAAGAGTCAGCCATAAGGAAAGGAAGGAAGGTAGTTATTAATTAGACCCACCTGAGTGTCGTTGATTTTGGCGAACGAAAATCTGCTGTGAAGTTTAAAACGTCACCGAGTAATCTGATTACACGTACGTCGATTCCATCCCACGCTATCTCATCGGTACCGGAAATAGCTCTGCACAATATGGGATAATTTGTATAAAGAAATTTCTCTTGTAATTATAGAAATGAGCTAACGGGTAGTGTATTGAATATAAAAATATATATTACTTCCTTATAGCGAATGGTGGATTGTGTGCGGTTGATATTAAAATTCTGTGACCTTTGAAGCCATCTTGTAATTTATCCGGAAATAGTAGGACGTCTGGCTTCGTCAATGAATTCTTGATCCAAGATGTCAGTAAGATTGGTTTACTCGTTCCAACGCCATCCAGATATAATTTATGTGTATACAGCAAATATGCACTTTCCTGATAAGCGATAAATATTAAGTGTTTATTTATATAAATCAAAGTGAAATATTATTTGATTATGGTAATCATTTTAAATATTATATACATATTCCTTTCACTTACATTTCTCTTCTTACGGGCACTTTGTGTGATGATTAGTAAATTAATATATGATTTGGATGTGTGACTTCTCAAGAAATCATTAACTAACCAAGAATTTGCTGTAGTGACGATAATTATTTTATTGGTAGTCTCGCGATCGATAGCGTACTTTATTGTTGATAAATTTTCAAGAAAGAGTATATAATTGTAATTTTTACTACTAAAGGCAATTCGTGTTTTATCGAGGCGTGAAAAATTGAGACTTTCGTGAACGAATGATTTTGTGATTTTTGGAAAGAAATATGGAAGAAATTCGCTTTTTTCGAAGTGAGCGTCGTAAATAATTAGAATTGCGCAATCATCGAAATATTTATTAATAATATGTGTTAATAATCCAGCTAGAGCCTTTGATTCGGAATTAATTCTTAGTATATTCTTCGTAATAGTTCCACAATTAATGTAATATAAGACATTGACAAGTATGGCTAATAAAATTAATATTTTCATTGTGAAATATTAGTTTTCATTATACAATTTTGCACTAGAAGAGAGCCAAGCGTATCGTTTTAATTTCTAAGATTTTTGCCTTTGGTTCGATGATGAACGAGTTTATATAAGGGATGAAGATATATACCTGCCATTGAATTTATATTGTTCCATTACAATGAAATAATGCCGAGCATCAATAATGTAGCGTTCCATCTATGTGAAATGATATTGATTTCATTCGGTTCTAATAATTGAGAGCCACATGCGTGATCTAATATTATGATTGAAAAAATATCAGAAAAAATATATATATAGAGAGATTCGGTAGAGTCTCGTATCATGTTACAAAATGTAACATTTATCGAAGAAGAACTTACTTAAAAACCTACTTAAAAAATCTTTAAAACCGAATGAAAATAATTATCTAGAAGGAACCAGATTTGTGCATCGGAAATTTGTTATTAAATCTTATTGATTTTTATTACTATGAATTAATGAGATTTCCATTTATTCCAATAAGAAATGTATTGATTATTGTGTAATAACCTATAAAATCATATTGGACACTATTACGTATTCATTACGAATAATTTTTAATAGGAATACAAATGCCTACGATTGCCTTGATTGAATCCGATGGTAATCGAATCGGATATTTATTGGTTCCATTCATTTTATAATAATCAGATTTTTTAAGCAGAGAAATCAGTTGTACAGCACTGTGATTTTGGGAGAGCTGGTAATGAAGGTTTATCCATAAAAAAATTAAAAGAAATTCCTTCTTCAATCTGCAAAATATTGAATTGCTTTGAGCTATAAAAGACTCATTAAATGCGCGTCTAAACACGAACAGTCGAATAATCGCGTACAAAGTTCCACAGGGAGTTATGTTTTGTTATTGGTCGAGAGTTGCGTTCAAACGCGCGTTTCAAAAGTACGATTGGGCTTTAGCTGGATCTTTATACATATAAACGCCAGCGCTTGAATTCAGAGCTTTGGTTGGTAAAAAATATACTGTTGAGAAAAAATTGACATTTTTCACCAATTAAAATTTTATGTTCGAGCGCTCTCGCCTGTATGAGGATTCAGTTATGGTTGTGTATGAAATGTAATGGAAGTTGAAAAACTGACGAAAACTATATGTAGTAATAAACAGCGGGAACACTCCTCTACTTCGGATGCGGGAAATGTGAAGTTCACTTCGACGGCAGGACGTCAGTTCGATCTTTTCATAATAGGCGGCGCTCCGAGCGCATCAAGGCCAAAAAATGTAATAGCTATAATATAATGCAAAAATAATATAATACAAGAAAAGAACTGAATCGGTGGTCTGAAAGAATGGCGCCATACCCCTTTTTCATATTTTGAATTAAAAAAAAATTCAATCGGCACGATGGGGGTCCCAAGTGCATTTGCATGTAATACAAACAAAACTATTTAAACTGATAAATTCCCTGTCTAGAATATCTTTTCCCCATTCTCATGAAAAAAATTAAATTAGAAAATTGCGCTCTGACTGTGAAAAGGTTGAATTATGTATAGTAAAGTGGTTTCTTTTGTAAAACATACACCAATTCACGCATATCGAGGCTGTTTTTATCACTCTGTTTATCTCTTTTAATATGAACAATTTATTAATCAGCCTATAAATGTGAAAAAGAACGATTACCGCTAGGTGAGGTTTTAATAAGAGATTGTTTAACCAGTTCGTTGGGCCAAAAAGAGTCTCGAAAAAAATAGTTATCTACGCACTTCAAATCAAACCATACCATGCTCTTTCCTATCAAAACAAATAATACATGCTAATAATACATTTTTGCCGTTTAAACATTTCCCCAGCCCGGCTTTGATGTGACAGTTGCGTGTCAGGTGGCCGTTGTTGACACCAGCATCGGTACGTTCGTTGAAGCGTTAACCACGGTAGTGAATGCTCTCTTTCACCGAGTTTATTACTTACTGCATCCAACTGCATTGTTCTGACGTACCAGTCGAAATAAATGTGCAGCTATTTTAAATCTCATAAGGAAAGGAAGGAATGTATTTTAAAGCTGCGTGACAAACAATATGCATCAAATGCAGGTGTTTTCCTACAATGGTAGGGCATTTAAATTTTGCTTAGCAAATTTGCCAGATGATGTGAGTCAGGAGATTACAAAAATGATTTTGGTAAGGAATAACTTTTACTAGAGGTTATTGCGCCCTTTTCATTAGGTAATTTGAAATGTTTTAGATAAGCTATATTTCTAATTGAAATAGATTATGATTGAAGTACGTGACAATGAATGATAGTGTTATATTTAATACAATAAATGTTGTGTCGTGTAACTTTATTACCTTTTAAATTATAAGTTTTTTTTTTCTAGAATAATGGGGGTGAAATAGTAGATATTGATGATCCTCTAGCAATCAACTTTACTGTTCCTGATAATTATGTTCCTGGAAAGGTCCTATATGATGTTGAATTTATTAAGGATTGTCTGAGGTGCGAAGAAATTGGAGATCTTCATAAATACAAGTAAGCTATTGAAAAACTGCACTGCTACTTTCATCTTAACATATATCTGAAAACCTGATACCTAATATTTAGGGTTGGTCCAAGAAAGGCATATGATGGATGTACTATGTCAATATTTTTGCATGGAAGTCCATCATGCATGTAGTAAGTGATAATTGATTAAAATTAGTTTTAATTTATCATTATGGTATTTTACATTAAAATTTTTACAGTAGGTATGACAGTAATCTAAGTCCTCAAAACAACATTTGTTCAGTTTGTGAATCTAGGTATGTTTCTGGAAGGGATATGAAATTTCTAACATATTTCATCGAATGAAGTATTACAATATATATGTTTCATGTTCGGTATATTTTTTTCAACAGAAATACGTTTGAAATTCTGGATCTAAGTGATTCACCAATGCCATCACGAAACTCTTGTGATGCACGGAGAGTGATAACATCAGATATATCATATAAAAAGAGTGGCAGTGATGCTAAAAAATCTTTGAAATCTGTTAGTAGAAAGCACCTCAGTCTCCTTCAAGATGAAGCTAAGGTACACAGCTTAGTAAAAATACTCATGTTTCAATTTTTTTAATATCTTATTAAATATACTGTAAAATTAAATAGGTCTCGGCTAAATTAAAAAAATTACAAACGAATGGTAATTCATCATCTCAGGAAGCATCTTCAATATATAAGACAGTAGAACATTTGATTAGTTATTCTCCTGAAAGTAATTTATCATTAACGCAAGCAACACAGGATGGAATTGACGAGTTGCATACTGATACTCAAAGCAGAACAAGTATAATTGTAACACAACAGGTAAAAGACATAGATCAATTAGACTCAGGCAGTCAAAGATCTGTTAAAAGAGGTGTTGATCATGCAAAACATAAATCACATCTTGATACATCTGCAGTTATTCATATGTCATCCGATAGCACATCAGATAAGTTATGGAATTTGGAGAAAAAATTGTCAGTATTCCAATTTGGTAATGGATATAAAATCTCCAATTTACCAGATGTAGAACTTTTTCGAGTAGCCAATACCTCTGCGAAAGAACATGAAAGTTGTACAAAAGATGAAAGTAAAAAGAAAGCAGAAAAAGATGTTTTGATAGCACATAAATTGAAAAGCCATGAACAAGAAAAAACAGAATTTCGGGAAACTTTAGTCTCGAATATTATCAAAAACAATGTAAAATTTAGAAGGAAGAATTTTATGGCAGGACAAAAAAATGAAGAAAACGAAAAAAGTAAGTCTAGAGCAAGGACTAATGCAAAATGTAATAAAGACCTTCATGATAATGATGAAGGACGATCATTATATTAGATTAATCCATTCTTTATGTCGTATACAGCCTCAACAAAACGGTCGAGAGTATCTAGTGAAGAAGAGGAATCTAGATCAAATAATGGGAAAAATCATGGTAGACGTGATTGTGGAGAAAGAAAAAGAGAGATACAGTCAGTCAAGTAAGAGCGTGGTCGGGTTAATTTATAAAAAAATTTATTTGGTGAAACTTTCATATTTATAAATACATTGTACACATTACAAACGATGATGCAATTCGGTTAATATGGGGTCCAGTCACCATCGGCGTCGATAATTGCCTGACATCTCCGAGGCATGCTTTCTACTAATTTGACGGCGTATTCTAGTGACAACGATCTCCAGATCCGACGAATTTCGCAATATAGCTGCTTCAAAGTGTGTGTGCGTCTTCCACGAAGTTTCTGTTTAATATATGCCCACACATTTTCAATAGGGTTTGCATCGGGCGACTGCGACGGCCAATCCAATGTAACGATGCCAGATTGAGTCTTCCACTCAGTACAGAGCTTGCTGCGGTGTTTAGGATTGTTGTCCTCTTGCAGAATCCAATCTTCATTTTTGCTGATGAACCAACGTTTGGCAGATGGCAGTAAAGCCTTTTTGTAGATTTTAATCATTTTTTCGGCATTTAGGTTGTCGGTAAAGAGGTACAAAGTGCCGAATCCCTGCTTTGAGAAGCAGCCCCAAAGATGCACCTTTATTCCGTGTTTTACAGTCCGCTGAACAAGCCTATTGGTGGAAGTTGACCAGGCTCGCGTGGGGACACAACGTGCCCATATAGAACCTTCATCAGTAAAAATGACATTTTCAAAATCTCTATCGATATTTTCATGCGCCCAAGCGAGTCGCTTTTTCATATGTTTTTCAGTCAACAGAGGCTTCTTCATTGTGTTGCGCCATTTCAGGTCATGAGTACGGAGATGGGTTCGGATAGTTTCGTAGGATATATCTAAACCTTTTGCCTTTAATTTTGCTTGTCCTTGCCGCAGTGTTAAACCAGGATTCCGCGAAAACAAATTCACTATTCTTTTTTCATCTTTTTTGTCCACTTTTCCTATCGAGCCACGTTCTGGTAAATCATCGACATTTTTAGCCAATTTATATCGCTGTACCCACTTCTGTACAAATGCCTTCGACTTTCTCATATATTTAGCAGCCGCTGATTGCGACATTTTGGGACCTTTCGGGTGGGTGCAAAGGAACACAGCCTCGTAGCGCGACGCGTATTTAGCACTCATGGCGCTTAACGTGATTCTCTTTCAAAAGATCAACGACAGCTGAATCTTTGTTGACAATGCATCAAGGACAAAACTCCCCTCTATCGGCTCGCAAAGGAATTAGAGCGAAATCTTTCATTAGCTGTCGGTAATGACGACCACGCTCTTACTTGACTGACTGTATTTAGAGAAGGTGAAAATAAACCTGAGACATCACTTATAAAAAGAGAGCATGTTACGAGTAAGTTATCTTCTGGCAGTAATATAGATGTATTCGCAATTAATGATACTAATAAGAAGGGAAAGAAATTTCAAGCTTTATGATTCACATGAAGAAAAGAATTCTCTTTGTGCAAAAAAAAGCACAAACTTAATTGCTGATCTAGATAAACATGATGATATTTGTATTAGTGAAATAAGTAAAATCCTGTCACCATTACGTAGTAATTCGAAGAACATCTTAAACCTTTTACAGCTTTGTAACTTACTATCCTTAATTCCAATTTTACAGTACCAAAATGCAAGAACGAGTTGCCAACATTTAATGCATCTTCTGTCGATGTCAATCCAACGATAAATAAAGATCCACAATCAAATGAGGATTCCACTGATTCGGATACAGATCCTAAGGGTATTTTCAGCGGTAAAGCAAACCGCGTTTTAAGACCTCGTAAGGCATTACCGAATACATCATATGCAATGTCCAGTGATAATTCTGATGATAATAAAGCTGCTAGACTTAAGAACGATAATTCACGTAATAAAAAAGATGATAACGAGGATGAAGATCCGACTGTATCTACCTTGAAGTTGGAAATCAGGTCAAGGTAATTTATTTTTCTAAATATATTTTTTCCTATTTCATTTTACTTCTGAAGTGTCACATTATATTAAGGACAAGGATGAGAGCAATATCGCATCGCACCGCCCCGTGCGGTAAATATGTTGGCTTTCTGTGAAAAATTATGCAGCAAGATTTTTTTATCAATTACGGTTATCATGACGTACAAGTTGTATTAATGAATTAAATCATTTCTGTTTTTTAATTAGCACCAAATTGAATATCAATTATGGAAAAAGTGGAAAGCCTATACAGGCAAATTTCAATATTAAGCAGTGGTTGACATGGGCCAAACATAAATCTCCAACTATAGCAGTACCACGAATGTAATTATTAAATAACGATAATAATTAAACTTCGTATATAACTGTAATTAATATTTTATTGTAACTGTGACCAGGAGGAACTTCGTGAAATGCGAGAAATGGCATATGGTGATCTTTTTGGTTGAGAATGATTTAATAGACCATGCTAAAGGTCTTGGCGTTTGGCAGTATATGATTCAACGAGAGGTAATGTTGTCGATTGATCGATTTATATTCAATATATGATTAAATGGAAATACTTTACATTACATTGTTAAACATATAATTACTACATTATTTAAAAATATAATTTTATTTTCAGAACTGTGGTAAACGGACAAAGATGTCATTAAACAACCACTTTCTAAAGTATATACTTCCCTGTATCGAAGAATTTTGCTTGCCTAAGGACATTGAATCAAAATTTTTAGCTCTCCGAAATATTTAATATAAAGAAAGTTAACTCTTACGTATTTTTTGCCAAATTACATTTCTATATTTTTATACGTTATTTATTACGTTATGGAGTATTGACTGTGTGCGTACGTAGACAGGTCCAATATCAATGCCATTCATTTTTTCTTCATGATGTTTCCTGCTGGACTTTCCGTTTGTTTATTCACTGAAATATATGTTTAGATATGGAACCTGCATTCGTAGACGAGTAGTGAATAATTACATTTTTTCCTTTACTTACCCTGCCGTGAAAAAGTTCAGGCGCGCTTTATTCTCTGATGACGTGGCAAAAATGGGGACTAATTACCTATCCACACGTGAACATCTGTCACATGAGCATCTAACTGATTGAATGAAAATACATTTTTGTTTTACAAAGATCTATCATCTGGAAAAAGCAGATTATATTGCACCCATAGTGCGTACGTTAAGATGTTAAAAACAAAGATCGAAACTTGAACTTAAAAGCAATTTGAATATAATACGAATATTTCATTATTAATAATGGTGTATATTAAAGTTATAGATCAAATTCTTAGTGGTCATCATTTTTATTTCATCTCACAAAAACTTTGTCATTTACATGACGTGTCCTTACTTAGTAGCAAAGTTACCTCATATCTCAGTGATAAACGTGATTTCGTGTAGACTTAAAGTTCAATCGCGAAAACAGTTTTTATGTTCATTGTCCTAGTAACTTAACATGAAAAAAATCCAAATCACTTCGTCACACAGTTTACGTCTTGCATTAATTACATATTGATTACGTTTTATGATTGTGTTATTGTGTACGTTTCACATGATAAAAAAACTTTCTTCCATCTTCTTATCCACACCGAATTCGTTTTGCAATGTTAATGGTCCTAATTAAAACTGATAATTATTTTCATTCAATTGTAGATTGCGAAGTTATCAGCATTTTCTTATCATCTGGATGTATTGTGCCTATGGTTGTACAACAGTTCCTTTTGCAATAATACAAAAATTATCGAAAATACGTAAACAAAATCCAACAAATGCACCAAAATTACTGAGAAGCTTTTTGTCCATTTTTTTTCCATGTCGCCGCAACGGTGGTTTTAATCAGTGAAAATAAATGATTCGAGTGTACAATTGATAACGAGAAAGTGCAGTCAGTCGGAATATTAATTTCTCGTTAATCTGTCAATCCCACAATATTGCAGCGACGTATAATATATTTTTCTACATATAAAATATAAAATAAATCCATAGGAAGAGATATTTTCTTGATGTAATTCAAATTTTTAGAAGTAACACTGTGTATCTTGTTCGACGTGTATCCTGATATCTAAAATTTTGATATCATTTATTTTTTACTAGCACAATTAGAATTTTTTAAACACATTTTAACAGAAGCATCCGTAACGAATTGTAAAAACGTCATTTATGCTGAGCGTAAAATTGTGTTTTTATTTATTATCAATCTGCCATTAAAATAAAAATTTTTATCTCGACCGTCACGTGGGAATTGCGTGCTTGCCGAATTTCCGTATACTGCTTAGCATAAGTCATCACATCCGACGAGTTGAGCAAGAGAGTATTTTTTCTTTACTTTTAATAGTGACTGAACGTGCATCGAGAACTTATTAATGAAAATTCACTAGCACTCACCATTAATTTTTCAGTTTATGTTTTTGTATTATTGCAATATTGTGCAGGCTCGCTTGTGATATAGTGCGACCATCTTTAGGCAACGATGATTCCTTTTCATCTCGCTCTCTAACACATAATAATATAATAAACAAACTTTTGTTTACGGTCATTTTATTATCAATCGGTAACATTAATGTCAGCGCCTTTATTAATTGCAATAATAAATGCTTAGTGGAAACTTGACGTGTAAAAGATATACGTGTAGTGTTTAATCAATAGTAGAAAATCAATAAATCCTCATTAATTAAATTCCTGTTGGCAGATATATCTTGAAACCATTTTCTAATTATTTATTACTTCTTCAACATTGTCAATTCCAGTGGACTTAAAAGCATTGACATTAACGCTACTTAAGTTTATCCAATTCGATACTATTTTCGGTTGCCCTTTTCCTATATCAATAATCTCAAACTTTCCTTTATCCCACGACAATAATGATCGTTTACATACTTCTTTTTGCTTCATGACTATATCAATTATATACAAATTTTTTATTATTTCTTTCACGTCCAATACTTTCGACGTCAGTGACGCATGTCCGTTAATTTTCCTCCAACTCACTTTTCGTCAATGTCATCACCGTTCAAACTAAAAATCCCATTCACAGCGTTCATTTGCACCTTTTTAATTTAATTTGATCATTTATGGGAATTCATAGTCGCCATCGAGTTTGCGAATACTCGTCGCAAAATCTATTGGCGACTTGATCGATTGCACTAAATTATGATTACCCCATTATTTACAAAGTATGCCGTACATTCATTATTAAAAGTCTGGTTAAAATATACGTTAACCTGTAACGTCTCGAATAGTGCAAACTTTTTCTCTAGGCGTTTCTTTAAGGAAAAAAAAGAAATAAAGAAATAGTTTTTGAAATTTCACATCGTTTACGCAGTTGAATCAACCTTCGTCGATCCTTCGACGTCCAAATCATCCCGATTATACGATAATCGTCATCAATGACGCATTAAGTAGACATCTCTTTGTTAGTTAATTGCTGGAATTGGTAGCACTGATTATGATGAAGTCAATGAACCAAGGTATACGTAGTAATGATTACAAACTTCGTAAAAAAAAAAAAAAAAAAAAAAAAAACGAATCCGGAAATTACAACTCCTTAAATCAATTCCATCAGATATATCGAAATTATTCGAAATCACACAATTGTACAAAGTCGATAAATGAAAATTCCCACAAATAACTGACATGAATAAAAATACCCAATTTCATATACCGAGATTTCAATTGACCGCAAAAGGATCTGCCCTTATTCGCCCTGTCGAAAATACATCCAAGTTACGTAATAACGTTCACTGGCAGTTAGTCAGACTGCAAAGTATAAAAGGCTTACAGTCATCGTGAAGTGTTGTAGACGTTATACATGAATTTTGTACACTATACGAACAATTAACGTAATTGAATCGAATCGTCACGAAGAACAAAACGATTGAAAACGCAATGTCGTATAATATTTCGATCCGCGATTAGAAAACCAAAAGCCGATCGTACAGCGAGCGTCCTGGTTTTTGACGAGAGACAACATCCCCTAACAACACGCACTCGATTTCGCACCTGACGTATAGTTTCTAAACATTTCAAATGCGCGCGCGCACGCGTCGTTATCATCCCCTAAAGTCAGACCCTGAGCTCCTCCATTATCTGTTGATGATTGTGTCCTTTCTTCAAAGTACCGCCACCAACCATCGCCATGCTTTCTTGCTGCAGCTGATTGGGACTGATGATAAGATTTTGTCCAGTTTTTCCTGGTTTAGTATTCTTCGGCGGCGGCGGTGGCATTGGCACGTGACAAGAATTATTTTGCAAATCTGCAAATTCAGGGGGCGGTATATGCTGAATGTGATGTCTCTCTGTTTTTGTTTCCAACTCTCCGCAAATGTTGTTCGGCATTTGACCATTTTCTTGACGCTTCTTCGGACAATTGTGCTGATTCTTGTCGCGCTGATAATAAACACCCGCGAAGATGAGAACGTTCAGAATCAGGAGACTGCAGCCTATTGCTATCGTTACACTTAGAGCTGTTGAATACGCGGCGAAACCATCTTCTGGTTGTGACGTAGCTTCCTCGACGGTTAATTCACTTGGGAGAGCCGTGGACGTGTTGTGAATTTTTTCTGTGGTTAATTCGACCGTTGTTGGTTTTGTGGTTGTTGGTATCCTTTGGATAAATCTGGGCGGCACCTGAATTAAGACAAATAAATTCGTATTAGCTGGATAGTTGAAATAAGATTTTATAGGAAATAGAATCATCTTAAAATTCATACCTGCTCTGCATCCAGAAGGTGATGAGATCTTGGGACGTCGTCAGATCCTGGTTTGTGAAGATCAGGTACCAGATTTAGCCAAAAAGACAATCTGTGTGCTCTATAATGATTCTTCAGTTTGGATTTTATATCTGTAACAAAAATGTAGTAATAATTTATTAACGAAAACATTGAGTTTAACTGCTGTTCTGATTGAATCAAGATTAAATATTTGTTTTTAATCTTATGGCAATGATAAGAGAAATTAATCATAAAAAGAATTTTCTCAATTCCTCCCTATTTCTCATTGATGATATTCCATTTGATAATTATGGAGATGTGAAACATGAAAATGAATGGGGATGAACAATTTTCACTGATTGCCATTAACGAGTGATATTAAAGCCATGAAGAGATTGGGGGTTGAAAGGATACAAGGGTAGTCGGCTTGTACACTTAAATAGGTACTTATCAATTGGAGTAAGAAGGGTATGACGTATCCAGGTACGTCAATATAGATAAAAAAAATAGAAATGGAGGTAAGACGTCGTCTGGAGGTTTGGAAAGTGAAGGCGAGATGGTAGTAAAGCTTAGGTAGATGATGTAAAAGGATGGTGGTAGGATTGACTATGATAGCGTAGAGGGGGTGATAAGAGGGAGAATCTGGTGAGTCGGAAAAAAAAGAGGGCGCTACGACCGCCATTATATGTCAGTTTATTCGTAGGGGTGAGATGGTTGGTAGACACCTTTCATTTCTTAAGGTAATGGACATATCGACGAGGGTTTTTCGAATTTCGAGAATTTTGATCCCAATCCCACATAGCTAACTTTTAGACAAGAAAAATGAACCTGAATTCCCAAGTTCTGTACTACTTCCAGTTTTTAAAGGGTATTTAAGGGACCCTGCAAGATAGCGGGGATTTTTCACAGCTTTTCAGGCAAAGGATTGGAATTGGTAAAATACCTATACTGAGGTATTTCTTATGCACGGCTTCATAGGCAGTCCATTCAATATTCTTCAATTTGGTGCGCTCAGGCCGTGAACCTGGTGGTCCAGGATCTGGAGTCCCCTCATTAGGATTCCTAAACAAGTTTAATTACTGTTAAATAAGAACGTCTAGTATAAGTGTAAATATTATATTTTTACCTTCCATCTAAGTAAAATTGCTCACCCGGTACGTGCGAAGTTGGTGAAGTACAGTATGACGCTTTCTGACAGGGCCAGTTCAGCTCTTGTATAATTCTTGGGCCAGTGAGCAAGACCACCAACCAATGGTGCACCAAACAGGTAGGGCAACTCTTCGCCATGAATACAACCCTGCCGCTGTAACGAGAACAAAGTTCTTTTAAATTAAAGATAATAAATAATTATAATAAGTAATTCCGATGAACTTTTTCGCCTTTTTTATTACGCTCAATTTTTATATGATGAAGAGAATATTTTTAAAATATAAATTACACTGTTTCTTCTTATATTGCATAAGCCACAGTCTTTTTTTATTTTATTTTTTTTAGAAATTTTAAATCCACCCATCCACAGCTTCCATAACACATGGTACAATATCGCAGTGAGTGAAGTATTGATGGTATTTTAACGACACGGACGACGCTCGTATCTCAAAGAAAAAGCTTTTCCTCCCGTTCCCGTTTCTACCAAAGATATTGAGACCAAGACTGCAGAGAGCAAGTGTGATATGTGTTCCTGCTCGACTGGCTGACTACTTGCCATCCTGCCATCCCTTTCTGGTCTAACATCAGGCTTCTCTACTTCCATCACTTGACTGAACGTTTGACTGAGCGAGGGATTTTCCAAGTGCGCTTTGACCTATTCTACCATCCTATTCTCACATTTGATCCCAAGGACACAGGCGGAACTCTAGAACTCTTACTAATGCAAAAGTCTCACACCGCTTCGAAGTCCTCTTGAAAGGACTAGGCGTCTCCTTTGTACGTGCGATGACTTTTCATTTATTTCCTCAAGGTAATCCCGCATCTCTTCTCGCACCTTCGATTCCATCCAACGTACAGTTCGTCCATGAAGTATCAAATAGACGAAGCCGCGAAAGCGAGTGGACTACGTGACTCGAATATTCTGGACCACAAGAGACTCTTCTCCCCATAAGGACCAGATGGTCCAGTCCTAGGTGATACGTTGAAGAAAGATCGAGATACGTCATCGCTAGGACTTTATGAAATAATAAGAGCGAACGAATCGGTACCGCCGAGACATTACATAACCTAGAAAAGAAAAGAAAAAAATATCTGAGACCGGAAACGGGCTCGATCGTTCTTTGTCGAATATAATGGCGAAAGATATTCACTTATTCCCAAGTGAGTAACGTATGTCATGGTATCTTAAAGGCGGATCCCGTAATATCAATGTAGGATCCTTGTCAAGTTTCACGCACACTTTCCTGAATTATTAAGTCGCGTCTTGCTAAACGACTTTCTAATACTTTGAAAAATCCTACGAGGGATGCCATTGTCGAATGATTTAGTAGGGATACTTTAGTCAAATGATTTAAGGTCTCATTCTCTCTTTCTCTTCCTATTCTTCCTTTCTCATTCTCTTTTATATCCACGGACGTTTTGAGCCAATGGAAGTAATATATACGTGTCCAAGGGTGGTCCTTCCCAGCAGCCACTTGGCTTCCTGTCTTGTTGAACGAAGGGAGGAACCTGCCATTGGCTTCTCGACCCTTCCGAATGATTCCTAACACTCGGCGAGCCAGCACACGCGGTCGAAGGAAGGACTAGAAAATTGCTTTACCCTTACCAGGACCTTTGGAAATACTTGGACTATCGTCGCCATATACCCATGGTATATCCCCTTGGCTTGGACAATTTATAGAGGGGAAAATTCTCTAGCTGCCATGGACAGCTGGATTTGTTCTTTTTTTATTTCCCCTTCTCTCGGCTATCTTCCCACATGAACTGCCTCGAAGCTCTTTGATTTTTCGCTTTACCTTTGACCAAGCGTCGCTCACACGATCGAGTCCTGGCTTTGAATTTGTGACATTTTTCAAGCCTATAGAAAGTTACACTGGCCTGTCAGTTATATCGACTGTCAAGATATCAGGTTGTAACTCAAGCTATAAGTTACAATTATATTTTGTGTATCCGATTGACTCGTATCATTTGACATTTTTATTTCCCCTTCGTATAGGTGCGTAGACTTGGAGTGAACTAAAATTTCGATTTATAAAAACCCCTGTGTATCGTTTGAGTCTCTTTGAAAAATGGTATTTAACGTTGCACTTTTTTCAATTACTTTTTAGTAGCTGTATCGTGGCTGTGGAAATACGAAACTCACTCTTTGTAGAATTCAAGAGGTATTCGTATGCAAAGTAAACCATGAGAGTGCTATAGTAGGTAGGAGTGACGGTAGACCAGTCAGTAGAACATGGTGCAGGTTTAACTTTGAAAAAGAGTCTCTAGTACAAAAGTGAAAATGGAAATATTCGTAGCTACTAGTACACACGTGGATTCGTACCACTCGTACTAGTTTACACGCACGTGTACATTGTATACAGAAAGCCTGAAACCGCATGTGTTTAAATAGAAAATTTCAAATAAACTTTCTACAGATTTAGCTGCCAAAAAAAACCTCATAGCTGATAACCTACGCAAGCAGACTTTATGGCTCTTTGAAATTTGGTACACACGCGTTTAATGTATGAATATCTAGTGAAGATAAAAAGTAACTCCACGAATCTCTCGGGTTAAACTAAAATTACCTAAGTCGTGTGTAGCTTTGTATTATTTAAAATCGCTTATTCCGTCTAGAGATTTTGTTAAGGATACATTAGAATTCTACAATTAATTATCAAGTACCTAAGGACAGGACTTTAATACAGTTACAATGAACGCTAAGAAGTCAGACTATATAACAGTAACTATATGTTTTTTTATGCTTCACAGTAATTAACCATGCTATTGGAGTATATGACTTTTATCCATTTGTGATACATATATACAAGCTTAGAGAATAATGTCCTGAGAATCAATCTACGTGGTTCGACATCGCTAACCAGATATATCCTTTAGCACACACGAGTTATCGCACTTCGTTGGCTGACGTAAAATCGATATTCTAAATTTAAAGTCGTGCCAATACCCCTGAAGCGATGTCTGCCTTTGATGGTTACTTGGCACCGCGTTTACGCGCTTAACCGTTACTTCGATCAGTCGACCGTACCCTGAGTGCTGGAATATATTATATAATTTCTTGCTAAATGCATTCCCATTTAGAGTGAAAATATCGCCGTGCAAAAACATATAGCCACACGTACAAAGTATATAGACAAAGACTATCCGTAACGTGGTGTTTAAAATGTTTTTTGTTTCTTCACAACATTGTCAGTTACTTCAGTGAAGTTTCAGGACTAAGCGTTCGCGTTTAAATAGTTTTAGGTGGATGATCGTTAATCTTGTACGCGTAGCGCCTCTTGGCAATTAATCAACTAGTGATGCATATGCACGTGGCGACGCATAAATCCTCCACGTGTAGCACGTATAATTATAGATTAAATTTCATTCAAAGTTTCAACCGGCTAAGCAAGGTAAAGTCTGGTGTTAGATTCCCGGGAGAAGTTTCACGAATCAGATACTGTATAAGTAATAACTATATATCAGTCCTTTGGGGCGTTTCTGGAACAGCAAGTATACTATGTATATATCCAGGACTCCTCTTCTCCTTCAGTTTTACCCGGAAACGAGGAAATTAGCTGGGAAATAACCGTAGCGATGGTTCCGTTGTGGAAAAAATTTTCCATCGCCAACAACGAGTTGAGTCGAGGAAAAAAAATAAATGTTCCAACTAGTTCCAGTTTCAGGATGAGAACTCGCCAAGCGATAGAACGTAATTAAACTTGGTTTAACTGGGCGTTCAGGAGGAGTCTCTCAGTTAGAGAAAAGAGAGTGTATTACCTGTATGTGATAACGTCGTTATAATCATATAGTTTATTCTCTTTAGTTAAAGATACTTCGGAAACATACCTGAGGATAGTCACCGAATTTCGTTTGATAGTCAAACACGTAGAGGTAGGAGTTCCTGTGCGATTGACTGTGAAGATCCGCGGTTCTCGTTGCCGGGGCAACTGTGTTTGCATCTGCCAAGGCCTCTAGTGTTTCGTCTCTAAATTAAAAAGAAGGATGTACTCTTCGATGCAATGCGCATATTCATAAATAAGGTTTAAGGTGTTACCTAATATTTACAGGATGTTGAACCGGCCTCTCCCAGTCAGTGTACTCGTTGATAATCGTTGCCAAAATTTCCGGTTGATGATACGTGTAAGTATTGCGTACGAATTCGCGCAATATTTTCGTTCTTCTATCAGCCTCAATACCATACTGAGCATCTTCAGCAGTCAACGAGAAGTAGGCCTCGGATCTTACGACGCCAACCATAAGATCGTATCTGCGTTAGTAAGAGACAAAGAGATTATATAAAAAAATTATGATAACAAGTTTATAGGATTTTACGATTACTTTTTTTTTGTTTTGCCAGTTCTTTTTTAATTACAAGCAAAAGCAATATCCTGATATCGGAGGCATTTGCCCCTAGATTTCCCCGTGCATTTAATGTCGACGCCGTTGTTGAGCGCCGTTTTTCCTTTTTTTTTTTCGCAATCCGAACCCAGTCCTGTCTCTCGCTGGCTATAAAGCCCCGTAATGAGTTTCGAGTTTACATCCTCCGATTCTATATTTGTTGTTTGGACGAATCCTCGTATCTCACCAACGAAAACAAGCAAATACTTTTTACCTTTACGCGAGTTTACGCGAGTTTATCCAACTATAGTGGTACATCGGTCCATAGGTGGAGATGGCAGTACTTTACACCTCTGTATCCATATAGAGTACATTCATATAGTATAAACAAGCGCATACACACTTCTATGGTCGATACTCGGTTTTTTTAAATATTAAAGCAAATATTATGGCTCTACGTTCGCGTTTATAGCGCTTGGCTATTTCCAGAAAATGATAAAAAAATAACGTTTTTACAGGGAATAGCATGTACAAGCTTATCGTTGAAGAGTTTCAACGTTTAGTCTATGAGGTGTGACACGTCGAAACTGATGTAATAAAATTTTTTTTCTAATTCAATATAATTTAACAACTCTAGATATTGTGTATAAAAATTGGATTTTTAGTACATAACGCATTTACATTATTAATTAAAATATTATTAATTATAATATTAAATACGAGGAAGGACTGAGAACGTTATAGATGATATTAAATTATTGAGAAATATTCAACGCTTCGAGCATGAAATGTGATTTGGACTTGACGAGACCAACTGCGCTTTCGGTTAGAAGTTTAGAGAGAAGTTAGCGCCACGATCGCTTGGGTAATACAATTTTAGTATATTAATTAAAACTCAAGGAATATTGCATTTTCTCGAGTATTTAGTGGAGTATGGAGCAATGATCGAAATTATGAATAATTTGTAAATGACAGATATTCAAAAGTCTTTTGACTTCGTATAATCAGGTCTGATAAATTTGAGCAACGAGTATACCTATCTCTCTCTTACGTATGCAAGTCCCGATAAGCATGTCTCTCTCGCACTCAGGGCAAGTATAGCAAATTACAAAATTCGAGCAATCAACTGGGCTTATTCTCCGATCGATCGATCAGCTGATACCAAACGATGACTGATTAAAACACCAGCAATCGCGGTAGTCAAAACTAATTAGTACATCTGAACACAGCAGCCTTGCGAATATGCTTTTTGAATAAATTATACGGTCTGTCGAATAAAACGTGGGTGACCACCTGAAATTTTCCACGCGTCGGCTGCTCATTCAGAAGGTAAATATAATGCATGAGGTTATGTGAAATTTCGACAGGAATGTTAAAATTCCAACGATCCAGGCAGCGATTTCACATCCGTGCAAGTAAATAGGTAGGTAGGTACGTGGTCAGATACCGGAAGAGCAATTCCATGATTTTGCGGATAATTGCACGTCCGATTACTTTCCCAGAGATATTTGCCTAGTGTAATAGCGCTTATTAACTTTTACGACTGTACTTGGATGCCTCTTTCACGGGGGTAGCACCATTGGGTCATTCGGGTCAGATCGGCTTGGATTGGGGTTTTTACGGTGCACCCATATCAGTTCGCAACGCTTGTCGTACCTACTTACCTACCCTTACGAGAAACACTACCCCTGTACTTTCATTTGATTTTTGTCGTTATCACAAAATTGTATACATTAACGCAACTCGTGACCCTGAGAATTTTCGTACATTCTCGTGTCCCTATACTCTTCCATCACTCTTTACAATTTTTCTTTCTTTGAATATTCACCCTCTTTTTCAAAAAAATATTCTTGCGCTATAAGTTTTTTTTTGTTCTGAGAGGGATGCTATTGTAAATATGGGACATGATATATTTGAGCAAGGCATGTCCGTGACGTGCCAATTTTTTATCAGTTTTTCGGTTCTCTGACTGGGAGGAGTTAGTTTGAGTTAAATACGTAGTTCAATCGTATTTCCTATTTTTGGTGATTTTCCTTCTTGAGTTTCGATGACTTTTTAAGATTTGAAAAAGTTTACTTCAAGATAAAATTGCACGGTTCCAATATCACTCAATATGACACAATAGATAGAGTAATCTCGATGCTAACAGGTCAGAGAATTGTGTATAAAAAATAGTACTATTCACCCTTTACCGACAGACATTTCATGGATTTCATGAAGGGTAACAATGGCAGTGGAAATCACAACTGTTATTTAAGTCTATTGAGTAGGTATACAGTTACCTTGACAATTTCGCCACCACGTCTTTCCTCAATAGTATACTGTTGAGCGTGTTTATCGTGTCAACCTGTAGAGTGAAATCCTGATCCTCAGGATCCCCAGGATCAATGACAACCCCATCTATACTGGGTCCGAATGCTGGAGCAAATTCCAAACCACGTACTGGTACAGAAACCAGTGCATTCAATGGAACATCCCTTAAGCAGCGTAGCAGTGTCTGTGGATCACCTGCAGTCTGAAAAAAAAGGATCAAAATGAAGTAACACTGCCATATATTTTTTATTACTATAATCAACAATATTTATCCAAACAAGTCTCCATTAAAAATTTTAATCTATTCAGTAAAGTCCTTAACATTCTTTTATATCAAATTCGAATTAAACGTCAATTCTGACATATAGTTATCTCAGCCAATGACAATCACAGAGATGTAGATACGTAAATGAATGATCCAAGGCAGGGCTGGTAGAACCGCGTAGAACACAAGGGAGGTCAACTGCTTGTAGGAAGCATTAGGAGTATCCAGAAATAGGGGTGTATTTCACAGAAATACACGTAGTAGGCAGAGACGGTCTATGGTCCGTGCATAATTGTTCAGAAAATTATAGAATCATCAACGATCGTTCATTAGGTGAACAAGCTCATCCTGAAAGGATGAGCAAGTTGTGAGCAAGGGTTAAGCATGTTGGTTTCTGAATACTGCTGGAGCGTGTTTGAATTATTTAATTATAATATTAATATTCTCAACGATACTCACTGCTGAACAATTTAAATGTTTAGCCACTTGCATTGCGTAATTGGCTGCGCCCCTGATCAATGCCCACGGTGACAGCGCACTACCGGACATGAGGATCCCACGATGAAAAAGTAATCCTGAAAAGAAGATAAAAAATTGATATCTGATATCTGAGTTCATATCGCAGTACGTAGATACGTATATAATATGGATGCGTCAGCTTCTGGCTAGACTGGTATAAGGAATCCTGCATTTTATTTATAAGATTCTGGGTGACTGAAGTCATATGTATTCCACGTATTGACACGTCATACTGTAAAGTCGTATGATATTCACGTTCCTGAAATATATTAAATTGCAAGTGTCGAGGTCAATATGCGTACGGTATAAATTTACTATACATACTATACCTACGTTATAAAATTCAAAATAAAGATAACGTTACGCTATAAACTTGTGCGTATTTTAATGCTTTGTATTCGGCATGTAGTGCGATACTTGTTATCTTGTAGAAAATTCTGATTCAGGATTTGAGTTCTACTTCGCAAAGTTGATGAATATAAAATAGAATATTATCGAGAAAGGAGGAACGTATCTGTTGTGATTGTGAAACATGGTATACCGAGTACTATACCGTATTTCTGAGTAGCACGGCGCTAAAGTATATTAGGTTATGCAACTGTCTTAACCTAATATTCAAAACAGAAGAATATAAAGCGCGGGTTATTTGAAATTCCATAAAGAAAGTTATATATAATTCTTGTTATTTGCTACATTGTTTTCTTCTCAATGACAGTTGCCTTAATTGAAATTGTTCGACGCTCGAAGAAGGCTCTTGGATGCAGTTTCCTCTGGTAGCACAGGTGGTTGCATCTAATGATACGACGCAATGATAATAATGCTGTTGGTCCTTTCGAGTTTCATGTTGATTTGATTGCTCGCTGGATGCGTTCGGTTCCATTACTAGATAACATGTAAACCGTACAGTGTGGAAGTACAGCCGTTCCCGTGCAGCAGGATACTGGGATGCTTACGTGAAATTGGGCACAGCACAAATGGGGTTGGCCGCTTTGGCAGATCGTTGCTAATACTGATTCTGTTTGGTCTACCACTTGATAGAGAGTTTCAAGCCGGCGGCTAGGACCGATCCGTTTAAATTGCACCTACGCGAGGATTAAATTCGATCAATTAGATAGAAAGGGATTCTAGTTATCTATATACTTTTACTATAGAGCATCAAGAGAGTGAAGGGTAATGGATCAGGAATTCCGCCATTAAATCGAAACTTGTAACTGTGCTTATTTTTTCACTTGACCTATGTCAATAATCGACTTACTTTTTCTCACGATTATACATCAATTCTATATAAACGATATTGGACTTAGGTTATAATATTCGCATCACTAAGGTATCAGGATATCCCATCCATTTACCGTTTTATATAAATTACAAAAGTAGAGGTAAACACGTATCCTACTCTGTAGGACACATTGACAGGTAGCACCTGTCTTAAATTATCTGTCAAAGATCTTGACGTGAGTTTTCCTGGTGGAAGCTGATAGCTCGAAGAAATCGTTCGATACCTGCCACGTAGAGAAATGGCGAAATTTTTTTTTTCATCCATTTTTCCATCGTTTTCCGCTTTTCTTTTTCCTTCCTGCGGTCAGTAGTATCGTCTTGGGTACTGTTTTTCCGGTGCTCGTACATTCTCACTGGGACACGGTGATCCCCCAAAAAAAAGGAAGAACATACAAAAAAAGGGGAAAGGAAAAATAAAAAAAAAAGGTAGTTTACCGGCGCATCCCTTTTATCGCTATCTCATGGCTGGGACATCTCGGCGTAGATGCAGCAAAGGATAAACAGCGACAGGAAGGTCCACATTTTTCCAGAATGAATATATCTCCCGGTCGAGTTAGCCAGTGCTTCTGCAAATGCTTTGCGAGCTTCTGGCGACAGCTTTGCGGTTCACCACCCTCCGACTCTCATCCCCTCATCTACCCTCTGACACTTTAATCTTGGATATTCCGTTAGTTATTTCTAGTCTTGGCGGTTAAAAGGGTTAACCCAACGTGACGTTAATTATTCAAGGATACGTGGATACGACATGTTCTAAGTACTGGTTGTATTCTGTACCAAAAGAAAACCCCATAGTGAAAGTCGACGGGGCATAATGAAGAGGGTAAAAAAGAAAAAAGAATCCCATGACACAGGTAGCGTGTCACTTTCTCAAATTTCCTAAAAAACACGATCAATACCACGAAAATGATAAGAGTAAAGAAATTTTCATAAATAATAATCATAATCATACGTACTGTCAGGCACGGCGTGGCTGGTCATCAGAAAGTTGACGCAAGCAGATCCCGTACCGTGACCAATAAGAGTGACGTTACCAGGATCACCGCCGAAATAGCCAATGTTCTCCTGGACCCAGTGCAATGCTGCGATTTGGTCCATCAGCCCGTAATTAGCCGGAGATCTCAAGTGCGAATCGGTGTTCGCATTCAGGAAGCCTGCAACCCAAAGCATCGACTTACGATTATTCTAGGATCTGGTTAATCCTACTTCGATTCCCTAATGGTGGCGCCACCTGGCTAACAGGAAAGCCTTGACGACAGCCCCCTTGGCAGACACGAATCGATTTCGAGTCTAGTGGAATCGTTTCCATAGACAGTTCTGTAACTGCATTTAAATACATTTGAATTTTTACCCGTCCATGATGTAAACTCGTTTCGCGCATTTTATAACAAGCAGATTTACTACTGCCTACCAGAAATCACAGTATTCGCGTTACGGGACGAATTGAAAAAAAAGGAGGTTGCATCTTCGCGAGAAGACAGTGTGGGCTCTCTTATAGTAAGAAAGGAGGAAAGAACTTTGTCCATTTACGGTGACAGCTGTCGTACGTGAACGGAAGTCGAAGCGAGCTAGATTTTCGTAGAACTTTATTGTTGGCTGAAACGAATAATACCAAAGGGAAGTTTTAGGATTGAATTCGCTTATATTTTTCAATTGGCAAACGCAATATATAAGACCGTCAGGAAAAATATTTTCTATTCGGTTTCTCGACGAGCTGCCCTTACGGGGTGTAAATCCTGACGTGTATTATTATTAACCGCTAATAAATCGATAAAGTTTACATAAACATGACGGTATACGATATCAATCGATGACGTACTAATATTTATAGCAGGTCATATATCTACTGGTTCGGGCAGGGCCTACCCCCTGAAAAGAGGGATGGATGCTGCATGGACGGATTTCTCTACCCCTCGTCATTCGCTACCAGTAGCAACAAGGATATTGCTGTTAGATATATGCTATATATACATATATACATGTATATACAGCAGATCTGTGTAATATATAGTTTGTAATATTGACGACACGGGGGATCTGAATTCTTGAAGGGGGAAGATACACCACGGCTTAACTAGGATCTTGGATATTTATTTTCTTTCTACTACACACTCCAGTATTTTCCACTTTACTGTATATAGCATCTCCAGCTTCCTCACTCTCTTACATTAGTTTATTGTCAATGTATATATTTTATTCATTGTTTTCTCTCTCTATCTATGGTCAGCCTAACCAACTGGAAAAACGATAAAGGCAACGTCTTGGGTGCAACTCAAATTGAGGAAA
Organism: Trachelus tabidus; assembly: GCA_030142655.1. Lineage (NCBI taxonomy): Eukaryota > Metazoa > Arthropoda > Insecta > Hymenoptera > Cephidae > Trachelus > Trachelus tabidus. The sequence continues at coordinate 1,275,682 of JARQTI010000420.1, read as the reverse complement.
GGTGCCAATTGTCTTTGGCTGTTGAAGAAAAAATAAAAAGAAAAAAAATCTCTTCCGCTAGCGTGTTTCCTGTTTTACAGTAACATTTCAGGGTTGAGAATCCAGTGCTCGAGGTTGCCTACTTCTTAATGGCGTAGGGGTCGCTCGATTTTCCTTCCGAGTTTTATCGTCCTGATGGCTCCTAGTCGCGGCCAGGACTTTTATAAAACCGTTGTCCCATCCGTCACTGGCACCCTTAATAAACTTCTTGAGCGCGGCTTCCATTGGACTCACGTTAAGACCTATCTTTTTCGGACATTTTCTCTCTTTTTCTTAAGCTGACAAACGCCCGGGCATCCAGGTTCTACTGGATTTTTGGCTGCGACCTTAGAAAAAGCGTCTAATCGCTTTCGGTATGCTTAGAGGGTACGCTAGTACCAATAGTTATATACATGTATATATAATTGTATAAAATTAAATTTACATCATTGAATCATGCATAACGGACCTTACTAGCGAAAATGGCCTTTCAGTAATTTTTCGTAAGAAAATAGTACACTAACAGTACACTGGCTGTGTCAATGTTAAAGTACTTCGAAACGTTTAGTGTTAGATGATATATGTACGTGAATTAGTGTATTGCAATTGAGATTATGGAAATGATAACGTATTGAGCGCTCGAAACGCCGTTAAACTATTGTCCATTTTTTATTTACCTTTAAATGTCTCGGATGGACAATAGTTTAACGGCATTTCGAACACTCAGTACGTTATCATTTCCATGATCTCAATTAATGAAAATAATAGGAAAAAAAATGAAGCTCGGGCGTCTATGTATGTGATATTTTATTTTGAATAATTTTACCGAAGAGTGCACGTAAGCTTTTACTTATGTTGTTGGAATTAGAGGAGGTATCATAAATTATGGATACTTAAGAATTCTATTAATTAGGGAAAGCGGAGATACAACACGCTAAGGGTGTACCATCTTGGTAGAAGACGTGGAGATGGGGATATGGATAGTTATTATAAAACGATGAAGGTAGCGCAGAAGCGTCTTACAAAGGGGAAAGAGAGTTGGAATTTGCTAGCGTAAAATTATCATGAAATTACAGCGAGCTCGCTCGACTCAAGTGTCCTTATGCGGGGAATACAATTTTCAAATGAGGAGTGAAATGGGAAGGAAAGTATGCAGGAAAAAATTGGTACTAGCCGGTACACAATTGTACGAAGATACGTTCACCGTGTATACTTCTCACAATGGGTATCAATTTTCCTCATTTAGTAAAAAAAATTGTACAAGTAGACTACGCTCGCATCCTTTCGTAATTTCGTTTTAAATTACTGTCCTACGATCGATGAACAATTCGTGTTCGTGTGAATCACCCGTGCGGATGTTTTTTGCAAAATTTCTTTTTGCTTGTATGGGAAATTTGTAATAAAAAAATTATTCTACAAACGATCGTAGCCAGGAAATTCCTCGAAGAGATGACGGGATATGTTCTCGTTTTTGAATTAAACTTGCGCCTGGAGTGCGTCGAGTACCGGTTGAGTTTTCGCGAACCACGTGTACTTCCGGGACAATGAAACCCCTTGGAATATTTATGTTATGAAGCTTTTCCAACGTTCGAATCGCGTTCATTGTTTTACTGGGTTGCGTTCGCCGTTACATTTACGACGCGATAATTTACGAGCGTACGCGGTTTTACTCGAAAATCCAGAAAGCCAGAGGAAACTCTAGAAACGTGCACTCGAGGATAGAGGAACCCGTTCACCAGTCGTATGGCTCGTACTTATTTTGTATATATCACTGTGACTAGTAGAACATGGCCGTACGTAATACAGTACAAGTAGACGCGCAACAGTGAGGCGTGCCATTTCGTCACTCCTTGGGGAAAGATATTACATTTTCGTTTTTCATCACGACTGGAATTTTCCCGTTGAAAATAAGTGCTTCGCTTCAGGTAACGTGGCACGGAGTCAAGAATTTTAGTCTGCCGAAACGGAAGACTTCCTCGTAATGAGTTTCCTATTAGATTTCGTTTGCCGAGGTTGCCAGAGGAGAAACTTTGCGATAAGTTTTCGATCCGTTTCAGTCAGCCGCATCCTTACCTTCCGAGCGACTATCTACATTACCGACTGATTCGAATTTGTATTTTAAGGTTACGATAACTGTCGTCATACATCGCTACGCTCTTATCGTGACACTCTTAAGAACTTCTTTGCGTCCTTTAATGATCACCAAGCGAATCAGAATATTCTATGCTCCTTTGATTAGTTTTATATTGGAGGTAAGAGCTTACCGAGAATTCCCAGTCGGTAATTTATGGTGACAACCACGACGCCGCCGTAGCTAGCCAGGACGCTTCCGTCGTAAGGATTTCCGCTGCTCCATTCGTAACTCTCACCGTGGACGAACACGATTACAGGATACCTTCTGCTACCGCCGTCCCTCGCACCGGCTGCCAACAATAAGAGGATGAACAGATAATTAGAGGTAGGCACTAATAAAATTCTCAGTAATGGCTTTGTTCTCTTTCAATTCCTTTTTTATTCCGATTCGTCACAATTGCTATCGTAATACCAACAAACGGTAGTATAAGTAGAGCATTAATCAATGATTTGCATGATAACCATATTCCCTGGTACGGGCTAGTCGTATTATCAGATTTCAAATGACAGATACAAACATAACCTATTTCTATCATGTCGTTTAACTACGGAAGATAATTCCATGGTTAGATTATAAAATAGTTTCGTGTCGATCAGTTTGAAACGGAATGATAGTAATACTATAAACTTTTTTTTTTCATCGGTCAGTATCAAATTCTGATATAACAGTCAGACTATACACGACAAGTATCAAGTAATAGTGGTACTTGAGAAAAGCTTGGACTTCATAAATGTCCAAAGACGCGTATCGATTCTAACCTAATTCGATGTAATATCAGTAATTTCTAACAGTGATAAATTTAATGCTAATAGCTTTTTGGGTATATTTCCTGACGGCGTCAGGTTAAAACCATCTTTAGGTACAGAAGGCTTTAAAGCTGGGTATCTTGAAATTAACTACTTTATGCCCATGGTTGATAAGAATTTCTTTAAAAATATAACTTATCCGATATATAGCTATATTTACGAGTTCTCGCTATCATTAATCTTTGTCTTCCTCTTTTAGTTTTTGTCGACTCAACGGACGCTATCAAAAGTTCAATAATCAAACGGCGACTGTTGGTACGTTGTGAGGGATTTTGTAAAATGATTAATATTCAAAATGTCCTGACACACGCGTGCATCTGTCGTGGCTTCAATTTATCGTATGCCCATACGAGTACATGTACCTGCCTACATGCGATCTAACCAGTCTCCCGTAAACTGGCTATAGCACAGTTAGTATGCTCTATAGCAGCATACTGGAAGCGTAGTTAGACTATCGCGAACATGAGTATGACGTCTGATTTGTTGAATTATGGGCAACGTCCGTTCACCATAACGCGAACCATGCATATTAGCATGGTATCGACTAGATATAGTTACTTTTGCGTTACGTAATGAACCTTCTTTAAGGAGCTCGAGTTACCGTTTCTTTTATTTATAACAAAACAAAAGCCCCTGTCAGTGCGTTAACTTATCACAGGGCAGTATAACGATGGAAGTTAGCTTTTGAAAAAGGCAATTCGCAGATCAGCGTAAGAGTGGATTTTCATTTATTTTGAACTTACGCTGCACATCAGCGAAAAACATACATAAAATGATACGTCGGAGGCAGCGACAAGTAAACATTTTGTAAATATTTGTAAGCATCTTGAGCCGTTTGAAAACAGAAAATAGTCGATATTCAATTCGCCCGTTATAACGGGTGGCTGAGGGAGGGAGGGAGGGAGGGGGGGGGCGCGGCAGATTATTTTTCCGGTGAATAAATTTTCTGGAAGACAGTATCAATATTTGAAGTGACGCGCAAACAATTTTGCGTCCTAGACAGAACAGACTTTACATATTCATAAAGCAGCGTCCTACGGTATGATCGTGGATGGTAAAAGGTCTGCATCCTGGATATTCGTATAAGATCCCTTTCGGTCGATATCGATTTAATAGATTTTTTTTTTGATCAAGCAGGATGGAATCTGACAATACCTTGGCGGATGACGAGCTCGGCTATTCGTTTTATATTTTAATATCGGTCAATATAGGAGACGACGATGTCGCTCGGTCGAAAGTCGTGAGATATTTTTTACCTCGACTTGCAGCCAGCGTCAATTTTGCAAATTAGCCAAGTTTCAGAGAACAATTTGAAATTCAAGAGAAAAGGAGTTTGCAACTCGACGCGAAATTGTACCTTCCTTTGTTCGGTAGGACGACCAACGCTGAACTTTGGATTCGTTCTGGCGCCAATTTTATAAATACGTTCGAAACACGATAAGAGGAGCGTCTGCAGCCGTCACGCCGAGGAAAAGATAAATGAAATAAAACGAGGTGACTCGAAAATGGCGGAGAGAATGAATCAAACAAATTCCGTGTACTTGTACGGTTGTTACCAGTTCGGCAAAACTTTTATAACTCGTTAATTGAATTTCATAAATTTCAAAATCTCCAAAGCGCTGCCGGCGACTCGACACGTTCTGTTTTGGTACTCTGCCCTCCTTTCGTTATTTTTCCTTGTGAGAGTTCTCTGTCCACCTCCCCCCCCCCCCTCCCCAAAAATTATTCGGAGTCCTTAATTATCCTAACGTTAAAATATTCCAGGACTGCTTTACATTTTACGAAGTGGAAAATAAATTTAAGAAAAAAATATTCAACCCGAGGGAAAAAAGGGGACATCATCTTCATTTCGGATAATTATATTTCGCTCGACGGCACCACCGTCCTCCGGACCATTCCTCGAGAGAAATCTATCCCGTCCCGGCTCACGTGATCTTCTCTTGTTACTTACGCACACCGTCAATAACAAAAATACGGTTCGTCGACGCGGATATAATTTAACGCACGTCGCAGTCAAAACATGACGTATTATTACAGACTGGTTGGAAAAGCAATAGTTACGTCATCAACCATCCTCTTCCTCTTGATCCCCGTGTGACCTTACGTCATCTCTAGAGGGCCAAGTGCCAGGGTATCTACCTTATGTGTACGTTAAAGATAAGCTAGTTACTTGTTTCGCCGCCAGAGCGCGCATATACCGCATATACGTCAGGTTTAAATAATCAGGCTCTGGATGTAGCCAATTCAGGTTATACAGTGGGGCAAGTGATGAATTCTAATATACGTTTGTTCGTAGGTCTCGAGCCAAATGGATTTTAAAGTTCGTGAGGGCTTTTTAATGGCCGCATGAGGCGCATTATTGTTATCGTTATTGGTACACTGTACTATATGCAATTACATACTTGGATATTAGCTACAGCGTGTAGCATGTTCGTTGCGCATTCCAGTACCTACAGCCGGCAGCGTGGCAGCGTTATGAGATTTAAACTCGAATAATACGGTGTAATCCCGCTTAGCATGCTAACTATGTGTTCAGTTGTAAGTCTGACTAGAGAGAGGGTGGGGAGGGGGGAGGGGGGGGGTTACCTACTGTATCTCGGCAACAATCTGAAACTGCTTGGCGTACTACTTCTAACTGCCTTCTAAACCTCCCAACCCTTGAAGTCGTTACGCCGACGAAAACTGGCTGCGAGGCAAGCCGTTTTCAAGTTTCGTCAACGTGGATATTAGCGAGAGGTTACTGATAAGATAGAGTGGCTGTGTTACTGCGTGTGACATGTCGACGAGGGTTTACATTAAGACCCGTAGTTCCGTGACGATCCAGAGGTTTAAAGAAAAAAAAATATCGTTACAAGGATTACGTAATTAATGGCTTTATTTTTCGAAATTGAACCAGGTCGAGTTTCGTGTGAATTAGTCAATTCTGCAAAAGGATGTACGTGCACGTTGGCTCTTTGATTAGCTGCGATTTACTGATGTCAAGTCGGATCAGTGAACAATTTTGAAAAATAATTTCAGGCTTTCCGGGTATATATCTTGGATTTCCCAGCCGTCAGTACTCGACCTATATTTTCATCGGGCATTTGCAACTCCCCCTTTTCCATTACACTCTGTTTCGTAGGCGCGCGGCTCTACGGTAATCTCGTGGGAACCTTGTCGAAATTGCGTGTAAAATGGATGTAGCTTCCGAGGATTTTCTTTTTTTTTTCTTACTCACCTGGTTCTAAAACTCATACCAAGAGGATTCGGTGAATTATGGACATTCATGTAGTTCGGATTTTTTTTATCGAGTCTAAAATAATGATAAGGGAAAGTATCACGTATACTTCATTGGAATTGTGTCTGAGAGCAAATAAGCGTATATTGGTTTGTCTGGAAAGTTCGAACTCGTGGCACAGTGATAACACGATGACTCAACAAGGTTTATGAAGTCTGTCGTGTCTTTTCAATTATCAGGTAATATCTTGCGCGTTTTTTTTTTTTTTTACTAAGCTCATCTCCTTCCACTCGTCTACGGTACTCCGTTACTGTCAATCACTGAAAGGGGGGTGGGTAATGAGACGAAGGAAAAAAAAAAAACTTTACGAAAAGCGACAAGATTGCATCGCAAAGAGAACGTCTGGGTAAAAATTTTGTTTATTCGATTGACGCCGGGTGGCAGTTGACGAGCGCTCCGTCGGGGATCCCGAGGCAAAATTCTCCGGCGAAGATAAGGCCGAGGAAAATAAAAAAAGCAAACGCCCTCCAGTAAACGTTAACTTTTTTATTAAATATACCTATTTCATAAGAAGCGAAATAGGGAGGAAGATTCTGTGAAAAGAAGTCAAATTTAATAACATTGCTTGGTCTTTTTTTTTATTACGGCAACTACGTATATTTCTCATTCATATATATATATATATATATATATATTCTATATAATACTGTGGTTCCACCATATTGGTCTAGTTCTCATATTCCAAACTTTCTAGAAGAACAGGATAAAGTTAATAACCCATGTCATTGGGTAGGAAAAATAATTTATCTAACTTTACCCACTGTCGGTAAAGCAGATTTATTAATTATCGTAGTTATAAAATTAACAAGTTATGTACTCTACAGAGAAACGTAACCACTGTCTTTCGTTAACAGCCAAGGAAATTTGTGTCGGCGCACTAACTAAAATGCCATTGATAATCGTATTACTGGCGTCTATACACAGTGATAACAGTTTCTCGATTGTTCCTCTCGTCAGATGGAAACAAATCACGAGCCCTGATAATACCGTCCCACCATGCATTTGTGGTTGGTAGAATTGTTTTGTCAGGTTGAGAATCCACAGAGCACGGCGAGCGAATGGCGCTCGACGATAATGGGAATAATTACCGATAATACCAGAGATAATGAGGAGTTGTAGCACAAATAACTTGTGTGTACGTATCCTTGTCAAAATTATGTCGGCCCTCACACATACTTTGTCAAATGGTTTTCCATTAGGAGTTTACTTGGAAATAAAATCAGCTTCCACTGAATTTGAATCTTTGTGGCTGCTTCCTGCTGGATAATGGACTCCGGCGATACTTTTAAGCACTCGTGGCAAGGCTATAAATTCTCAGTAATACTCCTGAAGCTTTCTTAGGTAAGCATACATCATCATTAATTAAGAATGTGTACGAAATTTATTTTTTTTTCTTCTGCATGAGGAAATATGAAGTGTGTTTAAGCTATATGCATTTTCTTTACTGCACAGCATACAGAAATTTATGGGAAAAAATGTATGAGTTATTGTGAGTGGATTATAAATGTATTTGAAAATTTTTTTGCAGAAAAAATTATCGGGGTGGACCCCGTCAGGTTAGAGATAGTCGTTATTGATAAGAAAAAAGGAGATCTGTAAGTGATACAAATCGTTCAGGAACTGGCAGAAGACACTGAAGTGGGTCATAATTTAAATGGGACGGTTTGGCGAAATGGACAATAATCGCAAAATCTCCCGTTCCACTTGGTTACTTCAATATTTATTTTCCATTTGAAATATTAATATTAATGGTGTGTCGCCGTGACGGCTGTATCCAGGCTTAAAGTCCTTTCGAGGCAGCTTCCCGTCGCTCGCATAGAAATCGAATTTTAATCCACAAACTTCCGCAGTCACTGTGCGACGTACTAGTCTGTATAGGTGTTGGTGAAACTAGTTTTATTATCACTCTCGTTATCAAGTACCCACGTGATTTCTTCTAAAGTCCCTGCTCTACGGTCGCGGGAGATATTTCAAATGCGCATATGGAGAAACGACCTGAGAAGTTTATGCAAATTAAACGGAAAACCATGAGCAGTGGTGAAAAATAAAAAAAAAATGGCACCGGAAGTGTAGAAAGGAAAAGAAAAGTACTTGGTGCCAACAAGTGCGAGGGAGAGTCGACAACTGGAGCCAGGTTATACAGTGGGAAGAAGCAATTTATGCATTACTTCGAGCCTTGCGTTGGTATCGCCTACACGATATTTCATGCAAATCAACCATTATCAATAAAATTATTCAAATTTATTAATTAATTTATTAATATCAAAAATTTTGTCAATCAACCTCTACGCCATTGGTAAATCGTTAAGAGTTTTTAATTTCCAATAGTCAGACACTGTTATACAGACTATTTCAGTTCAAATGTAAATTTTATTGGGGAATGTCAAAAAATGATTAAGCTGACTTCACAACTATAAGTTTTCAGGATATTCCGTATATAAAATCATAGCTAGAAGACTCGAAGGATGTCTGGATCCAAAATTCGGTTCAGGATTATATATACCACTAGTATAAACTGAGTACCAGTACATGCCATGGGAGGATCCATACGTCCAACCCGGTTGAGGTTGACTACCCTGTAGGTACCTACTCCACTGCTTAGACCCCCCCCTTTTATTCTCAGGATTGTTGAATTAAATAATTTATTATATACTGTTTGCAGCAGAGCGAAGTGCGCACGTGTGAATACCGCTTTAAGCTGGATTAAATTGTGGGTTAATGCAGGAGCCAGTGTTCTTGTGGAAATCCTCTTTGATTTTTCTCAAGGATTTCCACTTTGTCTCTTTTCGTGAAAAACGTTGCCGCTCGACACTGAGTACACAGAGTAGAGAATTAAGTTGGCGTGTACACAGGAAAGGCGGCAGGAAGCAACGAACTGGCGAAGGTAGAACGGAAGTAAAAACGACGGAAGTGTCTATAGATTTGCTAGAATCAGTAGAATCTGTCGGTGAAAGATAAAGGATAAAATATCCGCGTATCTTGGAAGCTCTTAAATCCTAGAATGGATTCCAAGTGCTGAAACACCTTAATTTCCACGTCTACTACTTCTCTCTCGTGGCCAGAGCGAGATAGGGTTGGCTTTTGAATAAGGTGTTGAGTTCCAAGTCTGGCCATTGTAAACTTTTCGAGCACTTAATTAGCTCTCAAATCCTACGTTCTGTTTGTTTTATTTTTCTATTGTTTATATTGTGGCGATTTCACATTTTTTTTTAAACCAGCACCGCCACAGGTTTCTACCGAAAGTGGTAGAGCTCTTAAATTTTAATAAGGCCACTTAATTAGCTCTTAAGTAGCTGCTAATTTTACAATAGATATTATTTCGTTCTTCATCACTGTGACGATTCCAGCTTTATCGACCTTACTAAACGCTGTTATCAACCGCCTCCCGAGGAGGCAATAGTTACCCAGTTTATTTTAAGCCGTCTTTGATAACAGAATCGAAATTTAATATATCTGTATTGTTATATACTCGAGTACGACGTCTCATTTTCCTTGTGGCAATGGAATGTATTTATTTCATCTTATTTCAATCCTACTTTGTCTTACTTCAAAACGCAAGTCTCTCGCAGGAGTGCATATCAATAATATCGATCAGTTAAAAATTGAGTGCGTCCTTAGTAGTAAAGGAGATTCTTCACGATTAATTAATTTTTGAATATCCATCATTGTAACAGCACTATGAAAAATTCATAGAAAATACGGGGATCATTTTCTAATATCATTTCGTTTCTTCGTACACTGTGTATATCTGCCTTATATTTTTATTTTTATCAAATTCAGTCATTTTCGTATTTTTTAGTAGTCAAACGATTTGGATTCAAGTTTAAAAAAGAGTCCTAGAAATACGCAATATAAAAAGTCCAGAGGTTTCCGTATCCATAAGTGACCGGAAACTCGGGCCGTAGTGACGTCACGTCCGTTTACTTAGTACGGTCGTCTACAGCACGTTTGGCAACCGACGTCCTCGTGACATAAGAGGATACGAGGATGCGTCTTGAAATTCCTCGTAGGACTCGCTAATCCTTTACAAATTTAATCAACCCTTCGCGCATTTCCACCTTCTTTGACAAACTTCTCCTCCAGCCATCTACAGCCAGACTCGTGTAGCTTCCTGAAATATATTCTATAGGAAAATTCTAATTAGACTCGGCAAGGTGCCGAGTTACTCGAGTAACATCCGGCGTGTGGTTGCTATAGTCAGTATAACTGTATACGTACGAGTATAAAAGCTGGAAGATATTTTAGTGTTGTGTTAATTTGCCCGGCAATATGGGAAGTCCAAAATTTTGATAAACCATCCGATTTACTTCAGACAAATTTTCACCTTGTTAACCAAATATTGCATTTTTTGTGTAAAGATTTTCTATACCATCCAATATACACAGTTTCCAGTACAACTTCGGCAGTACCTACTGCCTATATGCGTATATCTATACGTGTAGACGTTAATTCGAACTTGGAATATTGGTGTATCGTCCCTGGGATAAGGACATGGGAAAACTTTGGGATGCACATGGGAGATTCATTTCCTCTTGGCCTCAAAGCGAAGCCTATTAAATTCTCAAGTGGCGTCTCTGGAGCAGCTCAAAGGAGACTCGGCTCTTGGAGCGGATACAGGTAATCGCGAGAATTCCTGTGGTATTTGGCTTCGGGGAAATTTCTAATCAGATAGCATATCCGTGAAATTGGCACCGTCTACCGATTCATTACGTAAACATACGTAATGCATGCCTACACTATATATCTGTATACAAATACATATTGCAGCTATCACGTGTCAGGATGCAATTTCATTTTTTTGCAATCGATGCGCTTATACTCTATCATACATATAGTTACCCTATCCCTTGTCCACGTTGGGTACTGGTGTCACCATTAATGACCGGTGGTGAGTTTTTATGTCTCACCACGTGTCGGACGTAGGATTTTTTTTTTTTAAGAGCCCGTGCTCTGGGCGGACGAATCGGATTTGCAGGTGGGTGATTTAATGTTAATATTTTTCTTAACTCTTTCTATATTAAAGGAAACGGTGTATCTCGTTACAATTAGTTATTTACGCTTCCCAGAATCAAGTTCGAGAGCTTCGTCTTAATTCAACTTTTGATTTTATCCTTGTCTCTCGTGATCATGGATCATAGATCATGGATTTATTATACTGATCATATAGCTTGCCGCGCCATGTGGTTTGCCAAGAATCGTTCTAACGGGTGTTAGGTATGGTTCCTGTGGAGCATATAGCTAAGCTAGCGTAATGCTATCCGCCAATGTTCCGCAGTCACCTGGTATTTGGAGGAAATATGGTTCACAATGCGATATTGGTCACCAATCCCACTTTTAGGAAGAGATTCAGTATGGCGTGGCAACGCTGTGTTGTTCGCCACTGTCGTCCCGTGATTGAAGGGTCCTTTTGGATTAGGAGACAGTGTACAGCCGATAGTGGTGCTATCCACTCGCTGACAAGGTATCTGTAGGTAGTTTGGGTGTAGGAGACTTTGAGAGGCAAGGTGGTCGGGGGGGGGGGGGGTCTATCCAATGCCCGTAACCCTTTTTATTCCTCTCGTCCCTGTTCTGGTTGGTATGTATCGTTTGGAGGCGCTATGACTCAAACGAGTCGGTCCAGACTATTCAGGGAGGATTAGAACTCCTTTACTTTACCTTTCCAATCCACTCTTTTGCATTTTTAGACTTCGTGCTTTTACCGACTGTGTTCATAATTTTTTGCATCACTGATGAACAGGCAATTTCTACTTTGATTATTTTTTTTAATATATTTAAGCCTGTCTGGCCATGTTCTATTTACAAATGGAGATCTCTTTATGCATTTTCTTCGTCGAGTACACAATCCGCCGTTGTTTTGTTCGTTGGTAAGAGATACCGCTGTTTTACAGATTTTGTGGAACTAATCCATCCATTTGGTCCAGCTGGGTCGCTCACGTCTCGATGCACTTGAATTTTATTTCCCCAATGCTCACATTGCTTCGCAGCGATGCTCGTAAATCCCCATAGTGACTAGTAGTCATAGTCACATCATAATCAGCCAATGTTTTTCAAGGCTTTCCTTCCTGTCACACGACCCTTTCTCCATTCCCCAGAGAAATCAACCAAAATGCATTTTTTTTCTCCCCACAAGACACTGGAGAGTATCATTCTATAAAATACTATTATATATATGTATATACACAAACACAGAATATTGTTATCGAATTTTTGGAAGAAAAAATTCCTCAAAATCGTACCATATTTTTGGATATCTCACCTTTTCATTTTTATCTTCGAACATTACACCGTAGCGGTTATGCATAACGAGATACCTATGAAGTCCTTTGCCAAAATTTCGTTGATTCTGCAATATTGAAATTTCAATAAAAAGTCTCACTGATAAGGAGGTTACATTTTGTTATCCGGTATACCTTCCTTTTCAGCTAAATCAACAAGGGATGGAGATTTATGAAAGGGAAATAAGTGTAACAAAGATAAGGAAAAAAAAACAGATAACGTTTAACGTGAACCGCGCAACGATCTCCAGAGCCAATCAGCAATCTTCGGTTTTATTTATTATGACGTCACTAATACAGATCCAATGGACGACGAAAGATAAAAGCCAGTCTGATAGGGCGGCGAGCGTCAATTGGGGTTAAGAGAATGAATCGAGGCTGATTGCGTCAGACCATAGTGCTTCGTTCTGCCAGTCTGGCATGTCTGACTTGTCTGACTTGCTCTCCTGCCTGCCTTCCCGACATTATTTCATTGTGGTCCATTGCAGAAAAAACTCATCTTCGAGAGAATTCATCTTACGATGATTAAATGGATATATAACTCTGGCTATCTGACTCAACAGCGATTTTAGGATATTTACCAATTTTCCGCCAAAATGAAATGCCTCTTCTAAAAGGATGCTGTTTTTAGTTTTTATACATATTTTAATCGCAGCCATGAATATTCCCATACACTTGACCTTTCTAAGGCATAAAATCTGTTTCATCGTATAATTACAATTTCACGTATAGCCCTACAGTATCCACCGTGAAATCAGTGAAATTTTCAACGACGCCAAACACGCGAAAACCCATCGACGATTCAATGAAATTTCGCATCAATGAAAATCGAATACATGATGTCACTAGTCCGAAGTGCGAAACACTGATTGGTTTCGTCCAATTATTCAGCTGCGATGAAAACGATTGCACGGTAGTTTAAAGTGCTCGGAGTACAGTGCTGTATTTTATGAGTGAAAGAAACGAGAATAATTCATCGATATTAATTAGGCAAGGATTAGAAAATTTATAATTAAATCGATAACGATCGATCGATTGCTGTACGAAGAATGAAGATAATTCAAGGAGCCAAAAATAAAAGTTTAATTCATAATAAAAAATACATAAGTGCATTGTAAAACAGGCAATAAATATATATATCACATGAAATATTCATTATCAATCGTTCCAGTATAATTGATTATAACTCTGTGTACTTCAATGGTATGTCAAAAAAAATTATAAGAAAGTCGACAAACCTCTGGGACACAATAGACGGACATTAGAGAAAATCATTTGACACAGTGGCTCACTGGTAAACTCTCCATTGTGGCGTATGGACTGTAAGCTGGACACGCTTTTCCGAATGGAGATAAAGTTACACCTGGAAAATTGTTCTTCCCTAGAGTCAGACAGAAGTACTTAGGTTCAATGCTACTGTTAAGAAACAGAAAGAATACCGAGATAAAGTCTCGCAAGTGCTTTTTCAAACTGGATTCCTTGATATGATCGTGTACGGCTCTGGTTTAGAACTATAGACTAATATCTCAAGCCATTTATACTGGAACCAATTTTCACTCCGAGCACGTACGACTAACCACCTCTAGAAGCTTCGAGCTTCCTTATATAAGCTAGTAGGGAATTTCCTCTCGGATACCCTGGCTAACCTTAGTAAATGGGAAGACGGGGAGCGGGGGAAGGGGGGGGGGAGGGTAGGACTCTCCATTGTACGAAAATTCGGTGGTTTCTTTTTTGTTCAGCCTATACCCGCGTGCGCGGGAAATTTGAGTTACGCCAACGGCACGAAGATCCTTATCGGAATTGCCAGCGAGACCGTAGACGTCGGATTACAATGGTTTATTGTGCTCGTTTTTGGAATCGCGGCATAGGTTAAGGGTCGAACTTGACATATCGGTTCTTGAAAATTTGATTACTGAATAATGGCTCACGACGTGGAATCCTTTCGAATAGGCTTTTGGTTGTACTGGGATTCTGATAATACTGTGTATATATATTGCCGAATAGCACTTTTTTCTGAAATTTGATTAGTTTTCATTGTACTAACTTTTATGTATAGTATATAAGGGTAATTACGAAATTGTATAGTTTATATATGTTTTGATGAATTTTCCAATTTTTTGTGGGATAGTATAATGCCTAAGGTATCAATGTGCTTTGGTCGATATGTTTCAATTTTACATAATAGGCTCTTTAAAGCTTTTTGGGTATCAATATTTTATTGTGGGTCTTTATATATACATATATATATTATTACAGTGAATTGAAAGTATACCCGGGCTAACAGCATCCCCGTATTTGTTTTTCATGAATTCCATCCCTTATTCCCTTGTAAGGACTTAAGAGAAAGCAATGCTATGGAAGCTCTCTGTGGCGGATGTATTGCCTGAATCCATAAGCCTCTTGGTTTGATATCATATTCGCTTATACAGAGTGTATCAGCCCAGATGCACGTTTGAGATTTGCGGTGAAACGGTGCACAAATTCGAAAATTTGATGTCGTGACCATTGAATATTTTTTGATTTCCCATCGAATGGGCATATTGTTGTTGTTCGCTTAACATTCGATCGCAAATAAAAATAATTATCTTTGCTATTTCAAATGATATTGAAAAAAGGTAAATACAAAAGTTGTAGAGCACGAACACGAAGACCCCAAAATCCTGGACGTAGGCACGAAGACCTCAAAATCTAGGTCTAGGAACACGAAGACCCCAAAATCCTGTACGTAGACACGAAGACCTCAAAATCTAGGTCTAGGAACACGAAGATCCCAAAATCTACGGCGAGGAACGGGAAGATTCCCAAATCTACATCCAGGATCACGGAAATCTACAACAGGCTGATACACTCTGTATATACATATATGCTACACAAGGAAAACAACAATCAGTCACCGAGAGACTTCTCAAAGGACAAACAAAATCATGTGAACAGATATTACGAAAAGAAAAAAAGATATATTCGAAACTTGAAAGAACCGCAAAAATCTTGAAAATCTCATTATACGTCCTACTGAAAAGTTTTTGGATAAAATACACAGTGGATATAAATAATACATTCCATACCTTTGTGTAAAGAGATAAATAATTTTATTCAAAGTCTGACAAACTTTTTTTTTCGTCTTCATTTCAATCGTTGCTTCGCAACGGCAAACTGACACGTAAGGATAAGAAAAAAAGAAGAAATAAATTTCCAAAAATATTTCTTTTTGAATAATTTCTCAAAGATCGTAAAAGCACAGTGAATAAATGGCGATGAAAAAAATATCAAAAACTCTCACAGAATTTCGGAACTATTTTCAAAATTTTTAATTCCTCGTTTTTTCAACGTCCGACTACTTACGTGCCATACCTACTTACGTGACGAATCTCTTGCGCGTATCTTCTGCGAGGGAGGTGGCAATTGAGTAACCAATGTAAATTAACAATCCGTTGATATACTCACAGAGAGGCGTAACCACTATGGACCAAGCTACGGAGAAGTTAAGATGGATAATGTATGACCTAATATAATATTCTTAGACGGAATGCGGTTGGTACCGCGTAAATCTTCATAGGAAGTTTAATGGCGGAAAACGCTTCCAGTCGAAACCGTAGATGAATAATAATGCAACGCCATTGTGAATTCCACTCTCAAGGCGGTTTCTCACACGTACCCGGAATCTAGGAGAAACGTAAGAAACTGTTAAATGAATGATCGCCTAAACGTTTACAAAGTAAATTTGTAATACCAACTTCGATATCTTAACTGCACGCTAACCTAAGGACTTTAAATGACTAAAATTGTGTCTGACGACATACATAACGTATCTACTTAGATTACAGATATTTCCGCCAACGATTTTGACGATATTCGATATTCATTTCCATCAACGATAATCGATTATTTAAATACGTTTCGCAGAAAGCGCGAGAGTAGCTGTAGGAATCAAAATTCCATGAACACTGTCCATTTACCTGTTTACTAAATTTTTAACGTGGCTATTATCTATGGATAAGATAAAAATATAAAAAATAAATTGAAACACCTATTGCTCTCTATCTATTCAGCCATATAGACATAACGAACGATGAATATCAAATTTGATAAGGTAATATCGAACTCTCGTTACACATTGACAGTAAGATTGGCCCTTTCCATTGATGGCTCCATCGAGCGCAAAGGATTATTCGATTGAATAATATCGACGTCCCGTAGACAGTTGGTGGAGCGTTTCTATGTAAAAAGAAAATTGATGGAAGGGAGAAGATCCGAAGATGAAATTGGTCGAAGTGACTGCATAACCTTTATCTTCGATCTTACAGAGTAAATTCGACTGTTAGTTTCAAGTCCTCGTCCTCCTCGATTCACTCCTGTTCCTATTCCTTTATTCCATCTTCTATATCCATTCTCTATTCTCTTCCTGTTCCACCACTTTTATACCTCTGCAGAAACTTTGCATATAATCAAGTGTCATATGGCCAATTCAAGTCGATCTTTCGCTACAGCCTGTAACGGTATAGAAACTTTGAATGAATGGAGGGACCAGCTGGATTTCTGAACAATTTGTAGAATCAACAGCTGTCTTAGAAACGGAAGTAATTCAGTTGGTTAACTCGTCAGTTGGTTAACTCGTCAGTTACTATCCGTAAGCAGTCGCTAGGTATTACGTGAGAATTTACACGGAGTAAATAGAAACTGTGTAGAACGTACGTAACTGAAGTACACAATGATAATATGTATATATATATTTCAAAATCTAGAATTGATACCGACTAATCACTGTTATCGCTAGATAACACACATGACGTGTTTAAAAAAATTTGTATAACTTCTTGGAAATTTTTTATTTAGTATCCAAGATCAGTTTCATAAAAGAACACAGTGGATCCGGTTCTTTATGGAATTGAATATTCTCAAAAAAAAAAATTGTCCGAAAATATCTATGTTCTTGTACCTGACATTTTCGACTGAAAGGGAAGACACGGTTTCCCTCGGTAGGCCTCGGCAGGCAGTAAGATGTTCTACTATCCATGTAAATTTTTGGAATTCGTCGTGAGACCCTTTCTCTCCGTCTGTTTTATTCGCTCCTTTTATTTCTCTCAATCGACAAGCGACTAAGGGCGGAATTCATTAAATTCACCCGCATCCAAGGAGGTATTAACGTTTGGAAATTGAGGGAGGAACAAGTGGAAGTAGGGTAGGTGAGGAGTGTGTGGCTCCTAGAAGAAAACTGGGTACCTACGGGTTTGGGCTTAACCGAGGTCAGAGAGGCTGAAGCGAGTTAGACCGTCTTTGTAGGGTTGAAAATAGGGGTTTGAGATGCTTGTGGGGTTAGGATAGGCTGAGCTGAAAGGGGATAGAGACGCCTTGGTGAAATCGGTGGAAACGGGAAAAATAGACCTGTCTTCGTCCTGGGCTTCTTGGGCTTTAAGTCTTTGGACGTCTGAGTGAAGACAGGGGACCGTGTTAGGTCAGGATGGGAGCATCGTTCCTTTTCAGAAACTAGGACACGACGTTGCTGAGAAATCCTTTTAATCTTATAGACTGGTGCACGGGGTTCTGCCTCCCTCTGAAATATTTTCACAATTTTTTTTTCGCGGTTTGCAAAAAAAGGAGTACAAAACGATCGTTAACGATTTTCAGTGAAATTCGCGATAACTTAAACACGTCGGGAGCCGCCGTGACTGGTACGTGTGTTAAGGATAAACTTTTTTTTGAAAATAAAAATAACGGAACCTTAGCAGTGGTAGTCGCGAAAAAACGATATTTCGTTTAATAGAAATTTATTATGCGAACTTATTCCATTGTTATTATACTTTGCGAATAGTATACCATGATTTATACGTTTCTATTATATTATACAATTTTCCTGTGACTGTCTAAAGGATGGTCTGGTATTTCTCCTTATTACTCTACCACGTAGCAGTGTCCTCTTTATGAGAAAATAGTTGTATCTCTCATCCCAGGTTTTATCTGTGTTATCACATAAGGGAATTGCGATTATCTAACCAGAACCCCTATGGTCACGTACGGTAGTTCTATCTGTTAATTATCTTTTAATTATCTTGTTTATCTTGGCTAACCAGCCCGTTGCCGTTGCTTGTGCAATTAAAACTTAAGATTCCAGACTGCGGCCGGCGACGCTTCTACCATTTCTACTGTTAGTTCTAGATTGTAACGATAAAAAAATTCATAAGCGTTTCTCACAGCCTTCCTGCGCGCTCTCAGTGCAGCAAGTAGATAAAGACTTAGGTTGGTCAGACATTTTATATGGAATAAAAAATATATTACCCATAGGCAAGACTTGACGTTTCATTTTAAATAATCAATCTCTCTTCTTTTGAAATTTACAAATTTAACATTAAAATCTTTAACTCTCTTAAGAGATACGATATTTTAAATTTGTATGCGAGTCTGAAAATGGACGTGTCTGACGAGGAAACGTGCGTGCACTACTAGACTCTATTCCTTCCAGCCACGTAAATAAAGGAAGAGAAACTTCCGGTGAAGTTACCTGTCCAACCTTAACTGTTCTTATGTTGCAGCAAGAAAATTGTAGGTTAGGTAAGTAAAGTGCATCTATACTCTAATACCTTTCCAGTCACTTAACTCCCTGCTAAATCTCAATTTTCCAACGTCCCTAGAACTCCGTAGTAACTACTTAAGAATTTTTCTTTAAAATCATCAAGACAACCAAGAAATTCAAGGAACGTTAACCAAGCATACGTAAATCACCGGTTCCTATTGTAGTTTCAGGCATTTAAGCGAATCAGTTAACCATCCCCAGATTCTTTACTGGTCCAGAAAGTCCAGAGACTTTAAAAGGGTCCCAGTACAATTTTCTTCTTTCACGTATTTTAGTCATCCCCGTTAAAATGAACGAATCAAGTCACAAGGATACGTACACGTGTACGTAAGAAAATTGCATTCTTGAATACCAGATTCTTCCTGCAATCTCGCTCGCTCGAATGGACCTTTTCCTTTTTTTATTATTATCGTGAATCAACCATACACAGAACGTACGTACTATAGTCTTGATTTACCATAGCACAGTCACGATCTCATATATAGTAATACACTGTGCTGAAACTCATTTTTCTTTTTTGACATTTCACATGCCAGTCTTTGTAAGTAACCCTGTAGTTTTACTATATCGAACAACTACCCTTGCCATAGTTTCATGGTACGTTGCTCCTGGCGAGAAAATACGAAAGGAAGAAATATGAAAGGGGATGTAAGATCAAGGCAGTTCTCTTTATGGACCATCTATCGGAGCATCCCCTATTTTCTACCATCTTGACAAAAAAAAGATAGTTACAAAAAAAAACTGTCAAGGGAATCTTTATGATTTTATCATTTTTTTTATTATACAGATTTTTCAGATTCAAATCTTCGTCCTTACCGTATAATCAAGTTCCCTGTACCGTATGGTAATACAAATTGCAAACTGGTCCATCGGGCTGTGCAGATCAGATAATACAGGCTCTTATAATTTTAGCTACGGCTTAACGTTGCCATACACCCGAATTTCTGCTAACTGTTATTTAATTCGAGACACAGCAATTCTGTATATCGCCAAACCGTAGTAAAGTCATTAGACAAATTATGTATAACCCTGTATTATCCGTGTACTACCCAACTAATGCGGGATTTAGGCGAAATTTAATTCTTTGATTAGTACTAATACCGTAGTATGGTTTCTCCCCTGTACCATAGTCTGCATTTTGGACTGGCCTGATAACGTTCGTAATGTATACTGTATGCATTCTAGGTATGTCATAACCTGAAAACAGTTTGATACGGGATACCCGGTGATTAATACGTAAAGTTTTGTGAAGTTACTGTACCGTGGTATATTATCGTGTATTGGCGTGAAAAAAAAAGGCAAAAGTTAATATTTTCAAAGTTGACTGTAAAATCGAGTTGATTATCAGCGCAGATAAAATTTTTTAAAATCGTATATCCGTACCTCGTGAAAATGATATCGCGGGATTGATACAATTGCAAATATGAAATTGATGAATTTTCAAATTATAATTAAACTACGTACGGCACTGTTCAAATAGGTTTAATCATTATTAAATGCGTTATTTGAAAAATCTGAAAGTTTCTGTATTCCGCAAACTGGCTGTACTACGGTTAACAAAAATCAGTCAATGATCACGTATCATAATCCGCATACACAATTATATGATACAGTCGATAATCAGTGAGATTCGTATTTACACGCAAAAGCGTTGATTAAAAATCAATCTTTCAATTGGACCGATGATCCAATTTAAAGGGAAATTGAAAGCAAATACATTCCGCCATTAATCAACGTCGCAAGTGAAAATTAATTTGAGTATCTTATCATCGTATCTTTTCCCAATTTTAGTTCAACACTGGACACTTTATCGCCCGATCCTTTCGTTCCTTCACGCGCATGACTGAAGAATGTAAAACGTAATCAATGACAAATATCCACAAGTAGACAGTAGCGACTGACTCGATTATAAAAAAAATCTGCTCAAATTTGATTTTCAACTATCTTATCCAAAATACGTACAATGTAGCTGTATGCTTAAACTAACGATTATCTCAACGCATTATAGCAATTTGCATGTAATTCTCCCTAGTTCCTCATTTCGATGGTATATTCGATTAGTAGATAAATACCTAAATGGGTCAGACATAATCTGCCGCACTGATTGTATCAGATACTGTACAGCACTATATAGATATCTATCTCACGAAATTCCATAGACGCTCTTATAACAGCATCCGGAGTATAAAACTAATGTATCAAACTGATGCTAAACTTTGTCGATTGGCACGCTCTCTCCTGGTCGGTATACGATAAAGCTCCAATTCGGCAAGCTGGACCCGCCATAACTTTCCTCAAACATGGGAAAACTAAAGGCGCCCGTATACTATACGTATATAGTAATAACGGCAAGGAAAGTTTTACCGTCATGTTGGACACATTGTAGACCGTTCCGACCTAATGCATCCACTTTGTTATGTCTAGACAACACGAGAATGTCAAGCGATACTCGAAAGAGTGGAGGAGAGAATTTTAAAAGATTTTTTTTTTTTTCAACAAACAACAAGACCACCCGGTACATACTTAAAGTATAAATACAAAAAGTGCATTTTCGAAGGATTTGCCGGCTAAGAATATTTTTCCAGAATATCTTCCGTCCACGTGCATCTGACAGATGCATCGGCGCGGGTATGAGAAAATCGTGGCAGAAAATAGAGCAAGTGGCGCGTTGGTCAAATTCGATTGTAAGTGACAGCTGAACTTTGACATGTATGATAATGCACGTGCAGCCGTAGCGCACGTGTGGGGAAGGCCTGAATGCAGCAAAAGGTTATGCGGATGAAGTCCCGGTTTGGGTCTCTAGGTAAAACCTGGACTACGGTTATACAAGGGACGCTATAGCGGACAAGGGTTGCCAAGTGGATGCAAGGGGTTACCAGTGAATGGCGTAGCAACGTCCTACCAACATGGCAAAAAGATATTTATTACAGCTATTACGAATAAATCGCGCGGATATAACTCGCGCGGCGGGCAGCGTTGCAAGAAAATTCACTCTGAGGTTATGGCGACGCCAGGAGTAAGATGATTCAGAGTGACAACCCGAAGGTCGATTTTCAATGTAAAAACGATAAGTAAAGCTAAACGTTCGTATAAGCCAATATTGGAAATCAGCCTTCAGGTATTAGCCTTCCTCGTGTATCTTACTTATATCGCTGAGCGACGTAAAAGTTCGAACAGAAAGAGCGTCGTTGTTGGAAACACGTGGCGATTTTTTTGTACTTTTTTTTGGGGCTTTTTTTTTCAAACTTTCTCGTTCGTTTTCTACGCTTTATCATTATTATGCTTTTCCACGTTATCCTCTTTCTTCGGCATCTTTGACCCTCTTTGATTCGCGTGCTTTCTTTTGCCTTTTGTTCTTATCTTCTAGCAGTGACGTGACTAAGCAGAGCGACCTTAAGGTCGACCTATTCCACCACGACCGGCAATGTGCTTCTCGGCCAATCGAGAAGAATCCTTCGGGCTGAATCGCAAAAAGTCTCGGCATTAATCATTCGCGCTAACGAACGTGCTAGAGACAGCCGTGTAACCCCATCCCGGAGTTCAGGTCTTCCTCGTTGCACCGCTTCTATTCAGGTCAAATTGAGTCGCTTCTCTGATCCCATCCGATCCTTTGCGCCCCAAGGCGATAACTCGCTGAGCCGATACCTAAGTTCGATAACGTAAAATTTTTAATGGGGAAAAATTGTTTTCCCTATAACCACGTCCAAGGCGGATAATAGCCTTTCTGAATGGCCGGTGTCATACCTAGGGCATTAATCATCATGCTTTAAGCACTTGCTGTCGCAAGTACCTGTGTCTGTCTAACCCTTTTTTCTTTAAAAGAAGGTAATATCGCTGGTGAGAAAAATTCAAGAAAAGTCTACCTCGCTCGGTGGAGAAAGTTACTTTCACCTAGTTTTCCACAAATTCGTGAAAATTATTTAATCTCACGTGATTTTTCGGTATTATTTATATTAATATCTTGTTCGCGTGATAAACGTTATCAACTGGTTATACTTTTTTTATAGAAGCGTATACCTAGTGTGCTGTTTATAAAAATTGTCTTTATTGATAATGAATTTTTATAAAAACTGGATATTCCGGATAAATGTTTTTTACGATTTTTGTAAGTCATCACGTGGGAAGAATACTAACGCACTTTCTAATGTGTGTTATATATATAGTTTTCTATTTAATAACATGAGCTCTTGCGTTAATTTAGTAAACTTTACGATTTTCCTGTCCAGCAGGGGTGCTGTTAAGTTTTATTACGACCCTGAAAGATATAAGGGTAGACCATGTATATGTATACAGATAGTAGAGGCAATAGGATCGGTACGATTGGTGAGAGCCATTCTACTTTTACAAAAATTCATTTGATCACCGATCTAATTGAAACCTTTTAACGATATACAATAGCCAAATTTTAATTAAGTCCGCCGAATTAAATAGGATTATTAAATTGGAGTTTTCGATGAAATCTGATCATTTACGATTTGAAGCATGCGAGGGGTGATTAAACTTTTTTAATATTAAAAATTTTTATTTTTATCAAGAATCTTTCATCCATTCGGGTATCCGTGTAAGAATGATCGGCAGGATATTTTTATTCTCGCTGACTTTTGAAAACAAAAAGTTTCCCCATTCAACGTTTTACGTTAGAACGTGCATCCATCATTCTTTACAGGTCAGGTAAGACACGAAATGTCAGAAAGCGCATAGAATTGATTTTCTCGTAGAATACAATAACTTTATCTATTGTCTGGCATCTATATAGGGTGATAACTGAAATAGCCAAGGGATGCTGTGGAAATAGTTGAGACGAAATCAGACCTGTTTTACGCCTCTGGACCAATGAGACGAACCGTTAAAGCAATTTCATCTTTGAAAGAATCAGGATTCAATTTATCCCAAAACTTCACAAGATTTTCTATCTCATCTTCTTGGATCACGATAGGCTTAATCGTTCGGGAATAGATCTCATTCGATTCAATTGATTCCTCCATTTGAGACACAGTAGAATCTTTTTATTTTTTTTGTGGGGGAGGGGAATGTAAATGGCGTCAAAATAAAAAGCTCGTCGATAATATTTAATGGTGTTGCTATGCATTCTATTATGAATAATACGAGATAATTTCCAAAGGTTTTTCTTGATACAACGTTGAAAAAAAAAGAAATCAAAAATCGTTCTTTAGAAAAATTCATCAAGAAAAAAAAAAGCACCCTTTATCCATGGGTAATGGTGATGGGTGTTGGTATGTACACGTATAGTCATGAATTCCGGAACGACGCAACAAAAGAAGCCAGAGGCAATTAATTACAGCATCCTAAATCAGTGTCGACACAAAAAATCTTTGATGAAACGAGGGTCTTTTCAATGGATCACGCCCTTAAGCGTTTTGGCTTTGGTTATTAATTTGATACCATACATATAGCACGTAATGATTATCGTCGAAGATCAATGACGGGATCCTATAATTTATTATCGTATTTCCTAATCGTAATTTTACCTGACAAGTTGAAAATCTACGAAGACTAACGCCTCAAAGTAAACCCAAACCTCCTACCACTTCAACATATATTCGAATCCAGCATATTCCTATTAAAATTTGCCCGATCCAAAAACATAATTATCACGTAGACATACGTCGTTGAATTTTACGACTATTAAGTAACGAAATATTTTTGAAAAATTTCCAAAAAAATTTTTTAGCTGAAAAAACGAGTCCTGTTCTTAAAAAGATGAAATAATCCAAGATCCAATCACGCTAAGGGGGTTGGTAGGGTTAAGATGCGATTTCAAGAAAATCTGTATGGTGTAATACACGTCAGGTATGTACTTAGAAATTTTTGGTTATTTCCAACAAAATTTTCACTTACGTCAGTCACGACAGTGTTTAGGCTATATATTGTGCCTGCTAGAATTTAGTCACGGGGATAAAGGACACTTATGCACAAGTAAGGCTCCAGCTGTGTACCGTAGGAAAATGCTCCCTTAACGACAAGCCCGAGGGTTTAAGAAGACTGTCGTTACGATGAGAACGACGTTACGTCGCAGAGCACGTTCTATGTTATTAATACACGTCTAATTAACGAGAAAGAGGCTTCATACCTCCGAAGTGGTTCTCAATGACAGTTTTTAGCCCGTTTCCCTAGATACCAAAAAGAGTCTTAAAATTATCACCTAAAATCAAAAATAAAAAATTCGATTCAAGACAAATAAATAATACGAATCCCAGTGAACAAGGTTAAAATGGATATCAAAATTTTCACTATATACGTATGCTTCACAGTAAATAGTCACCTAGGCCCTTCTGCATAGCAAGTGTAAAGTATACGTTTATGTATACTTAGAGAATTATGGTTCATGATTAATTTTGAATTTCGTGAAAGCACGAACTATTTCACTCTTGCATGCGTAACATTAATATTTATGAACTTTTAATAATTCATCGACTGTTTCAGGACGTGCTGTCTGGGAGCCACTGGTACCTTCTACTAGACTGTATATATATATACAACAATCCTGTATCCGCACGCCAGCATCCTGGCAGTGCAGCACAAGCATCTCTAAGTATAAAAGAAGTACCCTTACCATTTAACTTCCTCTCGTTCTCCCTATTTCTATTCTCCGTTCTCTCCTGCCTTTTTCCTCGTAGTCGGCTCTCCACGTTGGCTTCGCAATTACGCCAGACTCCATTTGAAATTGGATGTGTCTCGTCCTGCAGGCAGTTTTCGCGAACCCGAAGACGCGTCAATCCGTTCTCTCGAATTGTCATGCCGGGCACGTGTAATATTTTAGCATTCCGGAAGACGACCGGGGGACGGAGGAGTTTGATGTCAACGCGGGGACGAAGCCTGGTAATTTCTATAGGGACTTTCCAGTAGCTACCCTCGCCCCGTCCCATTGGCGGCGAGTTTTCATACAGGATTGCGGCTGAATAATGGCTTCCCTTATAATTTTTTTTTTCTTCGTAAATTGTATTCCGTGAGCGGCACACCCCTTTGAGAAGTTCATTTGCTAATTTATAACTCCTGGGGATTTTTATTCAGGACCAGAGATGGGCTGTGACCGGGCTGGAGATTTTTAGGGGCTCTGTCCTCAATGTAGATATACTCGACCGTGTAATTTTGGCAAGGGTGGCAGAAGGAAGCTGCCTGAGTAGCAGCGAAGTAAAGGTTGAAGGAGTGCTGGTTCGTTAAAGGGTACACAGACGCGTAAGGGTCGAATAAGAAGAAGGGAGGAGGCTGATCATTAATTTTAATTAAAATATTTTTAAGTACCGAGAGCTCCCAGAAGTTTTAGTTTCGAGACTTACTGACATGGCTGGTCAATCTGTGGTCTTTTCCCGTCGTTTACGGATATAACGAGTGAACTTTGACCTCAGAGAAGATTATTCGTGCAAAGGCCACTGAGGTGATCCGTAAAAATCCTTAGAAAGTTCATGGACGATAAGTCAATCGGTCCTTCTCATCCTTTACAATGATCTATCGATATACTGGCATTTTGAATTTGCCCATGGATCTCCGTGACCTTTTTCAACTTAGATACTGTATTTTAAAAAAGAAAAAAATTTTCATAAACTTTCTTAAGTCTTCTTCCTATACTACGTTACCGCTAACTTCGTAGGGATACTAACCTTAAGGATACTGTACTTTTTTTTCTTCTGTATCCATAGACCAGAGTTCAAATGATTTAATTATCAGAACGAATGTCACGTATTGAAAGTAGGGATGCTGTTTAATTCTTTTTTTTTTCAAATTTCAATTAAATCCCATACCAAGTTCGCGAAAGCGATCTTCGGAATAGATATCCGATCGTATTTAAACTCTTCGAGGAGTTTCCTGGCGGTTGGGTTTATAAATCTTAATTAAATTGAGTGCGCCTGTAAGTCATCTCTGGCCGTGATGCAACGTCAATAGGAAATGGATCGTTAATTACGTCACGAGCGTAAAATCTATTATCGCCGTAGGAAACGTTCTCGTTAAACGGCAGTAATGTCATTCTGGATGGTTACAAATAGTCAGAGAAATTCTCGGTGGAAAATTTTTTTTTCCGGAAGTCATCGCAACCTTGCTAAAAAAAATGTACAACCAATACCAGCAGAAGGCTTCATTGGTTCTTTCTGGTTTGCGTATTCCTTAAGAAGTTTAATGAGAACAAGAAATAATAAAAAGAGTAAAACACCGGTTGCCTTATAAATAAAAAAAAATATCTGCCACTGGCACCGTAGCTATTTCCGTTTCCGGTCAGTATCCTACTTTTGTTTCAATTTCGTTTCCGGTTCGCTTTCCACCCTGAAACAACATCCTAGCCTCTTGCCTGACCATTTTACATTTACAATACGATTCAACCATCCCCCATACAGAGCACGTGGTGGACTGTAGGTATACAAGTGGCGTGAGGGGATGTTGGTACAGTCCCACCTACAACCCTGACAAACACCGGATATGCTACAATGGGATTATTCATACGTGGCATGGGGCATGTAAAATTTTTGCAACGGTGCCTTTTGCTTTTTTAAAATAAAACACGTTCCTACCCCCTCCTTCCCACCCTTACCCTCCTCCCGTTCTTTTCAAAGCGTCGCGGCGTTCCCCGTCGCCGCTCCCTTCCCCTTCGTCTAACCGGGTCGGAGAGACACACATAGAGCGTGCGCGACAACAAAACGGCAACAGATAAAGAGCAGAGAAATAAAGAGAAAAAAAAATCTAATTCAATCGTATCATCTTTATTTTTTCGTAACGTCGATCGAATCGTCCCCCTTTAACTGTCTGTTTTGTAGATACCAAAAAACAGAATCCACTATAGAGGATTGCTGGCCGATAAATAAATTCAAGGAAAGAAAGTACTTTTAATTAATATACCAATTTAAAAGAAATTACTTGGATAAGCAAACTCGTCCTGGACCGTTAACGAGCTCCGTACAATTTATTCATTCACGGGCAGTTTCAGCCTCTGTCGGAGGCTGGTCAATTAGGATGGATGATTGTCAGCAGGTACCAAGTAGATATATAAGTGTAGTATACAGTACACTATAATATAACATTATTTTATTAATCGAAATCTATTACGATCAATTAAAAAAAATTATATACCTTATTATCAAACTAGTAAAAACATGAAAATGTAAATTGGCACACGTATAATTCAATTAAAAATCAAACAATAAAAGTTATTTAAAATCCCTTTTTGTCCGCAAAATTACAGATTCACTTATTACTTAAACTGTCATCACCCATACGATCATATAATGGGTAATCAGAGGTGAGAGGGGGAGCGATATTAGCGAAACCTAGTGATTAGTTGTATTGATAATATAGTATCGATGGTCGATATAGTGATTTCCACAATACATAACACGTAATAAATATATCCAAGCGAGTATATACTGGAGGTATATCACGTGGCTCTTAGTTATATATACACACACACATATATATATATATATATATATATATATATATATTATAACGTCTGACGTGAGAGGGCGAGTTTTCGATTTAATATGTATTCATACGTTCTCACATGGGAGTACTTCGCGTTTGGGGGTAGATTAGCCTGAGGTCGCGATAGGCGCGGGAGGGCTGTGAGGGATGCAGGACAGTCGCTGCGGTGGGATTGGGCTGTTCACTCGATCCAATTCTCATCCCTTTGAATATAGTCTAAGCTCCGAACCTCGTGACAGGATGCTGCATTAACGATCCCCTTGATAGTGTGACCATATCCTGCTTTAATTATGCCAATACCAACTACCATCAGGTATTCTGACGATGTTATTTCTCTCTACGAATTAACCGCCCCGATTCATCCCCTCGCAAACACGTCTAAAATAACAGTGGTCAGGGCATCGATTTACCAGCTGATTAATTTTGGGATACATTTATCTTCTATTGTTTACTTGAGCGTATTCGATTCGTATATGATTATAAACCGTTAGACGAATTCCTTAAGGTCTGACTCGTTGCTGCCTTTGTCCACTTAAATATTGCATTCTGGACTTCTGCAATAAGCTTTATTCTTATTTGGCAACGTTAACGTGGTCGGTATTCTGGGAACGAAAATTCGTCATGTCAACGTGCATAGGATTAGGGTAGCTTTCTTAATGGGGTTTTAACGTATAAATATGGCTAAAATGTATTTAGCAATCGCAGGTGACGATTTTGTCGCGGCGGATCGTACGACATTGATGTCGTGTCTGGCTAGTACTATTCGGCTAGTCTGTATCTACTAGACACGTGTGTGGTGAGTTAGGCAGAGTCACATGGATTCGTTCGTATTCCTGAGTGTTAAGGGTCAATGAAATATCGATAAGGTCAAACGAAGGGTTGATCAGATCGAAATTATTGGATTTTCGTTATGACATAGCGTGGTCCATATCTTGACATTACTCTCCTCCATACCGCATAGATCCCTGGCTGGTACTTTAACGGGGAGCCAAATACGAATCGAGGGGCCATCTTTATACGCAAATCAATATAAAAGAGTTCCCTGACTAAGAAACTGATATCGTGATTGACGTGTCTGCGCGTTTCCGTGATCATAAAATATTATACACAGGACAATAAACTACCAATAAAACTATAAAACCTACGTTATTAAGAGTTACGTTTGACATTTAAAACAGACACGAAACGAGTCTGCGTATTACGTTATCACGATGAACAGATACGGATCTGGCTTTTATGAGATGCTAAAACCGCATTCAGCGGTGACCATGAGATCAGCATCTCGTGTGATGGAATAAAAAAAATCTGTAGTTCCCTTCACATCCCACGCAGATCTGTAGATCCTAATGGTTTTTAGCAATGATTCTGGTTGTTCCCCAAAAAGAAATTTTAACTCCGCGTCCAGCGGTGACTCTGCGAGGACGTCATCTCACGTACCGGAAGTCGAAAAGACTCCAGCTTCCCTGTATCCACCTTTGTATAACTCCTATGTGCAAAGAGACCATTTATGTCATTCAGCAGCCAAGCGAAGGGTTAACTATAAGGCAAACATTCGAGTAATGGGGTTGTGGAGTCCCACTTTCTATATAGACTATGCACTACAACCCGATATTGCTAACAAGGAAAGCTTTCGAAGCGTCTATGGAAGTTGATGAATGAGTCACGCTTCGGTTATTTGATTCTAAGCTCGCCGACGGATCCACCCTAGTCTCCGGTTTCCGACTGCTCTGAGAATTTTCGAGTAATAAGCCGTGCTCGCGGGGTAAGGGTCGAGGCCGAGGTAAAGGGTTGAAGAGTATAGTTACCACGTTTTATCCCCTCCCCAGCCCTCCCCCGTCAATTGCTAAAACCTGACGAA
Source organism: Trachelus tabidus (assembly GCA_030142655.1). NCBI lineage: Eukaryota > Metazoa > Arthropoda > Insecta > Hymenoptera > Cephidae > Trachelus > Trachelus tabidus. Next base: position 1,245,317 of record JARQTI010000420.1, on the reverse strand, counting down.
AAGAACGTCTTCATCACTCAGACGTGGGTACCCAACTGGCACCAAAGATAGGATCGATATTTACAACAGCCAGATTAAGCAGACATAATCCTCAACCCTTTTGCGAAAATCCTGAGAAATTTCTCGCAGCCCCGAAGGAGATGAGCCTTCATCGACAAACCTGGGATATTTGTTTAGGAACAGTCCCGTGCTATTCAGCAAAATCTGTCACTACGAGCACAATGGAACGCCTGTCGTTTGAGCAGACGTCAAAGACAAAGCAAAATAGAGTAAAGATGTAAGGGATGAAAAGAAATGAGATATTATGAAAAAAAAAATTTCATGTCCAGCATCTATTCGCTATGGCACATATGTATCGTTATCACATTATAATTATTAGGATCCGGGTAAAACTATTTTCCATTACTTCCTATGAATCTGATTGATCTTTGATTCCCTTTCCTGCTGATCGGTTGAAAAATCTAAAGCTAAAAATTATGTCCGTTGCTACATGCCTGCCAATTCCTCTACCTGAAACGTCGCGAGTACTGCTGCTCTCGAGGAGCTTCAGATTGATCTTTTATTTGAATACGTGATAAGGATTTTTACGACAAATTACTTTTGAAGATAATGCCTGATAAAATAATAAGGACTGACGTAAGAATTTTTAATCGTAAAAGGGATAACGTAACTCACAAATTATGGATCCCAGCGTAATACGAGCGGAATATTAAAGAAAAAGTATAAACGCTAATTAATCAGTATAAATCATAAGGATCGATTGTATAGATCATTGATCGACCAATCTGCTTGTATAGTACTGTCGGTAAAGATAAAGGCATGTGTAGTGTGTACAGTATATGTATGGGGCTGGGGTATAACAATAGGCGTGGATTAGCCACGTGTATAAGTGGCTGTGTATACGTATAAGTGGGCGAATTATGTTTAACAGGAGGGCTGAGACTCAACAATATATATATATACACTTCTAATGTTCTCTCTCTGTCTCTCTTGCAGAAAAATCGATAACGCTCGCCATAAAAAATAATAGCCGCTTGCTTATTGACGAGAATGTAAGAAATAAAATTCCTATACTATTCGTCGACTGTTGCGTGATAGCTAATGGATTAGCAGTGATTAGAAGTATAGCGGGGATAGGATTGAGTAGAAAAGTAATGGAAGATTCCTCGTACGTAATCGGGGGGTCCAGACGAGGACGTAAGAGGCCTTCCAGAACTGAGGGTGCTAATATTATTTCTTAGTCGGACATTGATCGGGAGTTATTCAGGATATTATAGTTACGGTCTAATCGTATCATCCACGGACACAGCCTAATCGAGAAACCCTTTTAAGAAGCAATATATCCTCATTCGGGCTAGGACAATGTTAACTGCCAAGGTCCTGATCAGGTTTTAATAAGATTTTCGTGTTAGCCCAGGGGGCGCACTGATCGTCGTACGTTCCTACCGTTACTGTACATGATGCATTAAATTACAGCCAGATGGCACTGCGGAGTCATGTATGAATTTTTTGCGCGCGTCAACGACAACAGTCAATGGGAAAAAATAAATGTTACTTGATCGAGGCTACGACAATGTATCACGTGAAATGCGTGAGGAACCGGACATGGCGCCGGTCTGGTTCTCGATCGATGCCTCGATTGGGAATTAGGTAAACTTAATCGGGGTTTGTGTCCCGCCCAATTTATAATTCCAAGGGTGGTGACAAAGGGACAGAGTAGGACAGATACATACGTAAGGGTAGTTTCTTTTCGAGGGGGAATCCGTCGGCGGTATTTGTCTGCCGTCTTTGTCTAATTAAGGTAAGGGATGATTAGTCTCCGTTAATGGGGATGATTTATCGCGGAGATAAATAAGTTGACCATCGAATACGAAGTGACGAAGAGTGGTTGTCAGAGCGTGGACCAGAGATTCGTCCCATTTCCGAAGCTCCGATATTCGCAGGAAATCAATCGAAAACGTCGAGCTTAATTGTCGGAGCGACAATTTCCCAGTTAACTGGCTCCCTCTACCTGAAGCCGGTTAACAATGGATTTTTAGCTGAGTGTTTTTCAAGTTTTCTCCGGTCTCTGGCGAGAGGTGTAAACGTCGAGCTGGAGAATAGGGTTAAGGGAGTAGAAGTATAGGTGGAGCCACGTAGATATAGGCGACGTCTGTACATACAAGGGTAGAAAGTTAAGGGTTGACGGGCGTCAAAGGAGCCACATTTAATCAGCCCTTTTCATGCGAAATTCTAGACAGAGTCATTTGAATGAAGCCTAATTTTGATTTGGGCTCGGGTCAGACGTGTTTCCCAAAATCTCCTTCTTTTATATCCACCTTTATTTTTTTTCCTTTTATTTCCCTCTCTGTCATCCCCCTCGAACCACCCCTATAATTTTTCTCTCTCACTCCTGGCAGTTCTACTTTCCGCTCGTTCATTTTCCTTCCCTACGACCCCCCACCTCAATTCCTTGGGGTACCTCAAACTACCCTTGACCCACAGAAAAAATTTAGCAACCCTCGTCAGTCACAGGCTTCTTAGCCAACTTCGACTTGCGGTGATAAAATTGTTTTTACCGAAAATCCAGTTGTTGCGTAATCCAAACTTTTTTTTGTTGCGCAAGAAAATTGTAAACCGCCTTTAGGTATGTACAAGCATACATAAAATTTTACATTTTTCATAATAAATATTACCGTGCAGGTAAACCCTAATTATCGATTTTTCAATTTAAAACTTAAAATAGCCATATACGATTCGCGAGTTTTGCGGAATCCCCCCCCCCTCCCCGCTGATCCAGCGTTTTCCTGCATCCAGCGTTCGTAAGAGCGATCGTTTTGAAATTGAAGAAGAAAAAAGAAAAGAATCAAACGAACAAGTGTCCCACGTATGTGGAAATTAATTATCCACTAGTCACCGAGTCGGGGATTCCCCTTGGTTGACCCGGCAGCACCTTTTCGCATTAACTAAAAAGCCTCGTAACGCATATACAGACAGAACTAGCTATGGTAAACTTCATCAGGCTTTACAGCAAAACCGGATATGACGTTGGGGTACCAACTTCTATACTCTACCGAAAAGTAAAGTTTATATATCCCGAGCATAGGTTACGCCTTTTAATAACCGATCCGCTGTCATCCGACCGTTAGAAACATTAATGACTACCCGTTATAAAAGTATTACAGTGAAAATAGTGTGTGAATTCTGTATAAAAAATCATTAGCTCTCTCATCGCAGCTTCAATCACTGGACTACGCTGTACCGACTGAATACTTGTACATTAGGCGCGGTGTACTACTACGTGTACTTGCTCGTATATTTCGCGAGATGTCAGTACTTTGTCCGAGCAAATAAATGGCTGTAGCGGAACGAAGCGCCGGAAGCTGGAAGCTCTGCAGGACCAGTGTAGCGATAAAGGACCAGGGAGAAGTGTTGCCGAATGTAGTATATAGACATACCGGTATTACCTATGCGGCGTGTATATGTTATACGACATAACTCAGCTCACGGTATATACATATATACACGTAGACGTATAATACTTGACGGCGCTTCGAAATCTCAATTTCTATGGAATTAGCTGCGAAAATTTTTGAGACTAATTTGACTAAAGCGCCGAGGTTATCTTGCCGATAGGCTTTCACGTGATCTATAATGGCGGTCATGCTACAAATTTTCGACGAATAAGTTTTATCATTAATTTCACACGGGTTGACAACTCTGTTGCGTGATGACGTCAGGGAGACACTTGGGATAATGACGTTATACAGTGGTCAGACTGTGTCCATTGGTAGTATCACGATACAAGTACCTATGTACATGGCCACCGGAGGTTTCACACATGTTGACAGTTGATGTCACTAAATGTGTCACCCTTTATAATTGCAGACGAAGGGTTAGTGGATTTCCGCAGGGTAACCGATAAGCTCATTGGATTTACGTGATTGAGTCTGAGGGAAAAGAAATATAAAATTTTTTTTCTAAAAATCATTCTAAAACAACCGTGAGTAAAATAAATAAAGAAACGAAAATTATTATTAAGCCAGACTGTCGCATAAATAATTTTCAATTAATCATCAATGAGCTTACACATGACTGCACATACGATAGCCAATCGATCACGTCCATCAGCATTGAGTGACATGTTGGTACCACATGAGGTGCATACACATAAACCATATAGGTACTTGCATAACACGTGCCTGGACAGTATATCGCTAATCATAACTTGATGTTCCAGCATGCATGGGCAACATAATCGTGCATAATAATTATGACGTCATCAATTAGAGCGAAGTCCCTGACGTTAATGCGAGCCTGCACGACCACCATATTTAGCAAGGATATTCAAGGACCCAGAGAAATTCCGAAGTCAGACAGGCGTACGGACTATGGTAAAATTGACTGATGATTTTCCAAAAATTCGTATAAAAATGTCATTATAAAAAAATTCTTTATGCACTGACGTCGCATTCCTTGTGCATTATTCATGTTACTTTCTGTAAATATTAATATTTTCCTCGGCGTGCATAACGATCGAGTGCACGTTGCACGTGCAAAGGGATCGCGTAATAATGCAATATCACTCGCGGAAATTTTTCAGGCATCGAGCCACGTCGCATAGTCAATTACACGGGGATGTTATAAACTTGTAAATTTGTAGTTTATGGCGCAACGTTCGGAAAGGTGGAATCGGAGGATTTAGAAGTTTCTCAAGTATTCCGACAGGTTGTAAGACGCGGGTCATGGACGTGTCATAGTTCAGAGGTTGCGGCACAGGACGGAGGCGATGGGACGTGGTTAATTTAATTTTCACTCCTTTTAATTATCCTTCGTTCGCCTTTGATTGTTTTGTATGCTCGTTGTGTTCGTTAAGTTCAGCGAGGAAGAGAACGGCTTAAAGTTTGTATTCACTGGCGCGACTTTTACGTTTATTTTTAAATTAAAAGGCCGCCTGCAGCTGGCGTCGGAGTTAATAACGTCAAAGCGAGTCTGGGACAAGTCTGGAGCGAGTCTGGAAAGTTTTTTTATGGGAGCGGACAGTAGCGAAAGACGAGGAATAAAAATTTTGTGCTTTTTTGAATATTTTTATTTTTACTTTATGATTTAATGAGAACGACGAATTTGATTTTCAATTCGATCTTTTACTATAAAGCTTCAAGGGTCCTTTTTCATTGAAAACTAAGCCTGGACAGCTATTAATGCCGGTCGCAGAATATCGATTATCTTCAATGCAATCGATCAGAATGATTGCTTGAGAGCCAATTTGTGAAGTTCAACGAGGTAGAAAATTTTGCGCTCGAGTGTCCTAGACGGATTGGCATCCCAGGAATGGTCTTTTCAATTTGACCGCGTCGCGACGCCACAGGCTTGACGATAATTTCGTATTTGTTAGCACGAAGGGGCTGCTTACCTTTCGTGCACTTTGACCCTATCGATCCGATGGTCGAATTCCTATATATGCGTGTAGGTTTAGGAGGTGAAAATGAAATTTTCTAAACAAAAATGTAATCAATATCGTTTGACTCTAAAAACATGTTTTTAGGCAAATTTTCAATACTGACATTTCTAGGAACACATTTGTCTTCTAGATTAGATAAGCCTCGTGGGACATCTTTATTAATAGTCTTATCCATTATAGGATTGTGTTCAGCGCGCGTATCGTATCTGTGCGAGGGTGATCGCGCGGGTCACGGAAAGATAATTTAGGGGATGGTTTAAATAATTTTACAAGGGTCAAAGGATCCTTAAGGGTAAGAAACCCTTTGATACAGGATTATAACGAAAACCGATATAAAAGCTACATAATGTATCTATCCTATCCCGAATAAGCCCTCTCTTCAAAATCGTGTTATATACTTTATCGAAGTCTCGATTCTGGCCATGCGGGTGCGACTACGAAATATTACACATAAAAAAATAACTGATTAATTTTTGAGATAATCGATTGATTAAAAAATTCTTCCAATTAACTTTGAACCAATAATCTAGTTAATTTCGGAAAAGTCGCTGCATAATAAATTTCATCTTTCTAAAATAAATCCGCACTTCTAAACTGTTCTTTCAGAGCGCCTCTTGCAGCACGGGAATCGCACACGTCGCTCTACCGAAGAAATAAGAGCGTGTAAAATAATAATAATAAAATTTTTCAAAATAATTTTTTTCTGTTAAACATTCCATTAAGCAAATCTCACGCCGTCACATTTCACGCGGCATCCGTAATTGGCTGTAATAATCAAAACTGTTTCAAACAAAACTAATACGTGTGTTTGAGTGCTCGATGAAATTCTACAATTTCCAATCGAATCATTTCAATCCATTAATTCTCACGTACGTGCAGTACGCATGGAAATATATCGGCATCAAAAAATTACTAAATTAAGATAAACGGCGCACCGTACAGGCTTTGCAATTTTATCCTGAAAAAGGAAATATAAAAATTTTTTAAATCTGCTAAAATCAATAATAAAATTTGTCTAATCTTTCCTACATCTACACCCTTGTCCTCCCCTATATCTATCCTTAGACTGTGTGTGGTAAAGAGTAAAAAAAAATACAAAGAAAAAAGGTAAATGGAGAGTATCCGAAAACAATCCATTGTACCCTGTCTGACCAGCAACATAAATATCTACTGGCGTGTCCAGTCCTGGCATGATAAACTGTGCATCTTCTATTCGCGAACCTTTGCTAAGCTTTGCCAAATCTCACTGGAGGCTTCTAGCAGCCTAGTACGAACCAGTTCGATGAATGATATATATATATACATATATATCAGCCAAATACAAAGCCATTGCAGCCACAAAATGAACGTATAGACTAAAGAAAAGCAGTCTGTAAGAGATATTGGCGTAAGAAACCTCGCGGTTTGCCACACGGATAGTTTTGCCAAATCCAATATGGTATTACTGCTACTTCCGCGCGGATACAATATGAAATGTTACGCATAGCTGGAATTTCGAATAAAATAGGTTTGAAAATTGAAGAATTGCGAGAGACGAAGGGAAGGGGTGAAAGATAATTCAGTATACATTTCTCGGGAATAGCAAGAAAGTATAGTCTGAGTCGCAGAGAGACGTAATATGGTTAAGAACAAAAAGACCCGTACGTGTGTATATACGTATATATATAAATTTTCCGGAAGGGATGATAAATCTTGATGGAATTTGTAATTTAATCCAGGACAGATGAAACGCCAGCATCCAGTACACGATTCACGTTTCTCTGCTGACTGTACGGCCTATATGTAGTGCACGAGTAACGGCAGATTGTATATCGACTGACGTGGTTATGATAAATAATTCAAAATTAATATTATACATACTGATTGGCACATTACATACCGGGTGTTAAATGCGTAACCAAGACAGAGGTAATATTGTTTTATGTAACGTCCGACGACCCAGAAACCCAGATAGCAATGTTATCGGAATTTCCGGACATATACAGGGTGTTCGATTTAATCGTATGAGAAGAAGGGTGGGAGAGTCTAGCGAGACATTTTCATCCGTCGTACGTTCAAGAGCGCATTGATCTATCAGTATTGTTTAAGGGTTCTTGAATGGGAGCTATGGGATTTCCTGGTCTTGCAGGCAGCTCCGGGTGGGTACGAAATGAGAGCAAATAAAACATTACCCAGCATAGGGGTGAATTCTGATCCGGATGGGTAAAGTGGTAGCGAAGGATGTTAGAAGGGGGGCGAGGGGGGGAGGTTGTACACACGGCGGTAGGCAGGGGGGTTGAGAATGACGTAGACGAGGAAATTTAAAGGGATAGAGCGACAAGAGAGGCTCCACTGGAAAACGAAGGTACCTAAACCGTCCTAGCTCTTTTCGACGGAATAAAAAAGACACCCGTGGCGTGCAGGTCCGTCGTAATAAGCGAGGCCTGTATCCCGTTAGCTATAGGATTTGCGCGCTATGAGTTTTATTACGATGTCCCGAGAAATAGAGAAGACGGAAAATGCGTCGGTAAAAAAGGTTTTTATCGTCGTTCCAACCACCGGAGTCTCGCCTGGAATCTTTTTTTTTTCTCACCCAGTACAGGCGATCCTCCTTTACTTTTCGTTACTTATATTAAAATAGGATTTCTCTGTTGAGTTATGACGTTTCTGGTACACTGTGTATAGAGGGAAAAAATTCAAAATCCCCCCCCCCATCAATCAATGCTAATCACCCTCGATCGCTCCCACCCGATATACAAATGCTAACTGGGTGCCGTGAATATATTCCAATCTCGTAAAATCCTCTTCGTCATCCTGATCACGTCTCATCGAAGTCCTTAATTTGCCAATAAAGATTTTTTTTTGATAAAAATAGCATTTCACTCGGGTAAGCGTCGATAATTTTTTTGCAGATGAAAACTGAATTTCATTCCGGAATCGATTATCAACGTGAAACCAGATTCATTTGCTTCCGTGAAAATATATATACATATATATATATATATATAAATGTTTATATAGATGCTTTTACCACTTGTCAAAATTCTACGGGGTGTAACCATCAATCAACGATGTACTTAATAGACATTTCACTGCCGTTAATTAACACGCGCACCCTCGTTCGGACGATTTACTAGCGGCCACTTGCAATCCGTCAAATTCGTTGGCGCGGGTGTCAGTTTTACTCTGTGATTTGTCATCGATTATCCAATTGGTTATCAAGGACATTAAAAAGAAAAAAAAGAAATAGACAATCGCTTTTGAATTATTTACAAAAAATAATAATAACAAATTCACCAAATTACGTATCAACCGGACATTTAATATTAGTCTATATATAGGTATATTCGATCAATGCGCCATGCATGGCTCTATAGTATTAACCTAACCCAGTCTCATTAAACATACACCTGACTTTTATCAGGTACTTGCAATTAATTAAATAACGCTACAGTTAGTCGCTATGTATAAAACAACACGTTGCCGGTTGGCACTACGTAACGGGTAGGTGATGCCGGCACGATTAGCGGGTTGTTTCGCCTCGCGCAAATGTAAACGCGATAAATATCTTATCAACCAAATAAATTAGCTGGGTATAAACTCGAAGTTGTCGTTACGTAATCGTCCAATTCGAAACTAGGTTGTAGCGATTAGCCGAAAAGTCGAAATTCTTAAGCAGGAATTTCTGCCGATTCGACATAGTGAAAAGAGATAAGAATCAAAGGGGGGAGGCTAGGGGGAATTAATTGAATGATAAAAAAATTTATCCTCATCTTTCCATCGTCCTTTAAGAATTTTACTGCGCTGTGCTCCTTACGGGAACTTGCAAAAATTCTCTATGTCAATTATTTGCAATATTTTTGTCAATCGATACAATCGATCTTTACGTATCAAATGAGATTGGCAATGAATTTGTCTTATGGTAAACGTTTCTTTTACAACGGCTGCTTTATATTAGTATAGGATGCATACGTAATGCATGGTTTTTTCTTGAACGAAATGCTCCACTAATTTTTAAAGATTTTATTCCTTTGGCTATAGGTTACAGTCATTGGTTCTACTTAAGTCGATTGATACAGTTCCCGTGGGAGAGTTCCTGTTCGAATGGCGCTAACTGACTAGTCCTATTTATAGACAGATTCCTGATGAGTTCTAGGGAAGACACTGAGGAAAATGTTGACTGTGTACGAATGTATTGGCATACGGTGACTAAAAGTGTATTTAAATGGATAACTAGGTTAAGCAGGTAACCGAACTTTTGAAGGAAGTTAAGGAAGTCTGACTATGTCTGCCAAAGGCAGAATAATTTGCTGCTAATTAATAGTGTTAGGATACATTTTAAATGAAAACATACTACGAGTAACTGAAACACGGTTAACTGTCACTAACTTCAACATGGTCGATGGGGTAAATGGAAATCAAGACTGAAAGTGGTAGATTATTATTTTTCGTTACGTACTAAATATTTAATTAAACTTTCATTTTACTCAAAATCCTCACCTGACCCTGATTTTACTGCTGATTAAAAATCAGACGGATCGTTATGAGTTTTGCTGAAATGGATCGCTCGGTAGATAAATTGTAATTTTTGAAAATAGATATACAGTGATACTGCACTGCACCTTTCGGAGCTCTAGTTGACATAAAAGAAGAGGCAAGCTAGGAACAATGATTGGTGACCAAATTTTTTTAAATACATTACGCGGTTACGTGACATTTCGCGAATCTAGTTCGTCGGTAAAAACGAAAGAAAAAATTATTTCTCACAAGAGACAGTTACCGACGTAAGAAAACGAAAAAAATGAGAATAAAAATCCACCCTTGAAAGAACAAAGCAGCACAGAACACGCATATAGAATACAGAATACACGGTGTATCCTTTCGAAAAAATAAAAAAAAATTCCCATCTCTCCCGCGTTTAGTTCAGCGATCTCGTTTATTCCGCCATTTCGCAGGCTTTGCCAGTTTCGCACGGAGGATTCTGGGGTACGAGTAGATTTGCTACAGGGTGAGTATATAGCAAAAGGATAAGGCAACCAAACCAGATACAGAGGATGAGTGTGTACCAGCTCTAAGAATGTGTGGTTACTACAGGAAATGCATACGTGAGATAAAAAGAAGAAAAAAAATGACGTTCACATAGATACGAAAGGGACTATATAGGTATGGTGTATTTTTATAATGCCACTTACCTTATCACAGTTCTCCAATGCTTCACCATACACACCAGCAGTGACGGCTTATACCAGTAAGGGTCGGCGTACCAAAATATTCCAGCCCCTTTGGTAATTCGCGAATACTTCGTAAGAGGTCGTACAGAGTCGAGGGATAAAATTTTTTGGAAATTATGGATTTACAAATAATTTAGGTTAAGTTTACTTCCCAGAGGCGCAACGTGCTCCTTTTTCTTGCTCGATCAACCCACACGGCCATTTCTCCTATTGGGCTCTTCAACCAGCTCCCAAAATTTACCTTTCATCCCCTCGATCCTGCCAATACCACCTCACCCCTCCCACATCAACCACCCCTCTCGCACCTCCCACTCGTCATCCCTCCTATTGCATAGGTAAGTCCACTTCCGGTCGCGGATATATCTTCTCAAGCTGTGTTACGACCTAAGGTGATATACCGACGTCAGTATACCGGATGTTCGCTTTGGATGCACTGATCGCCGACCCATAAACAGTTTCGATCGAGTTCGAGTCCCAGCTAAATTCGTCGATTGCGATGTATCGAACAATAATTATTCTTATCAATCGATATTAATTGATTTCAGATAAATTATTCATTAATAATTTACGACTCCTGCGAATCGAAAGACATATATATCTGTGTGTGTTTTCCATTACTGAATAATGTTACGAAAAGTCGATTTGACGTATCGATATATTTTTTTTTGAATTTCGTTAGATCGTATATCAACCCATTTTATTTACACTTGTTTCGACGCCATTTTCCATTATAAAAGTCGATAATAGAAACGAATAGATTGCACACTCTGTATTCGCTTTATCTAACTGGCCGTCTTTACTGTACCGAGTGATGAATTATTCTCGCGAGAGAAATAAAGCCGTCTCTAAGGTAATGGATAGTATCGTAATAAAGGAGAGTATAGTCAAAACTCGAGAGTTCCTACGTCTAGGTTAGATGATGCGCTGCGCGATGCTTCACGTACACGAGTGCAGGTGGGACAAAGTTCGTAACGGCAATTTTTAATGTGCTCCACATTTGCCCGTCTGGGAAAAGTGCACTCGACAAAAATGACCTATAATACATAATGGACGAGACTGCGAGTAATCGATATCCGTAAATTCGTCCGGCAGTCAGTAGCAGAACTCTTGAATATCTAGTACATGTATATACATATATAGTGCGTCCTGTTAAATATATATATACAGTGATAAGTGAACCTTAATTCGCGAGCAGTTACATAAGATTCAAACCGTTAACAATGCACTTGTTAATTCTAAATATTCGTGCCTCCTCGAGATGCTTTATCGTAATTTCGTCGCTGACTGTACTCGCTGTAGATGCAATTACGATAAATGCACCTCGAAATTTCGAAATTTGTCAGACAGCATTACGGACAAAATACGGTATTGTCCTTCGAATACGTGATTGCATATTATTATTATATTCTGTAGGATTCCAAAAAGTACAATTTAATTTCGATCTTGCATATCCGTCCAGGAACAATCACTATTGTAATACAGAAAAACCAGTGACGGTATAAAAAGATTTTCTTATAGTTTTCCACACGAAGGATTATAGCTAAAATATTTAACGTTCTCATCCACCGTGCAGCATTTTCCTCGATTTTCTTCCCTCGTAAAGTCGTCGAGGATAAATCCCTTGGGAGATAAATCAAATAATTCAGCTGATTTTGTACCTGCAAGCTCTGTATATACACGTGTGGTATATATATATATATTTCGATACGAGTACAGTAGACATATTAAAAAAGAAACATGAAACCCATAATAATAGAGTACGACGTCGTTATAAAAATATTCATACCTAAAGTAACCTCGAAGCAAGTCGATCATATATGGTGTACTTTTTACATTAACATAAAGTATTTCTGAAATTGTTCACGTGTTCAATAGTATAAATTTACAAGAATTTTGATAGGACGTTAAAACGGCGGAAATAATCTTGACGCGTATGGATTTTCCGTCAGAAACAATTAATCAGACTATCTTGATACGGTTACTCCTAAAAATGATGGATAACGCTCTGGGTTATCGCTGAGACCGTGACTATAGCTACGGAGGACTTATGTGAACCAGGCACTCAATTTAAAAATATTTTAATTTTCAAAACGCGAATTACGGGTGGGGGTTCAAAAAAAAGGTCCAACACCCAACTTTGAGTAAATTAAGTTCTGTTTAATCGCGTTTTGAAAATAATAATATTTCTAAGTCGGGTGCCAGGTTCACATGGGTCTATGGAGATGCCTAAATCAAATAGATTTAGGAGAGATCTAGGAGAGATCTTAGAGATCTTCTCGTCCCCTCTGGTTCTTTTTATTAAATTTTTGTAGACCTCTCTCACCGTAACGAACTATATATATATTTACTTCTAGCTACCCACAACCGCAAACCTCATTCCCATTTCGTTGAGGTCGCCGTAATTTTGGTGTACGCGCGATATCCCAGGCTTCAGGCCAGGGGATTGCTCGTGCTGCACTACGGCATGGCGAGTTCAAAACTTAAACACGCGAATTTGTCCGGAAATCCCTTGAAAGCCGAGATTGTATGTAGCGGCTCAGAAGCTCTCGTAGTATGGACTAGACATAATGCCTGAATCAATTCTGAGCTATAGTGACCACAGATTTTCGAACGCTTCTGGTGTTTCACTGCCTCGGAGTGGGATACGTACTTGATAAATATTTTCTTCGCATTTTTCAATCCCGTTCCAACGTGTACATTGAAAGAATAAAATTTCGCGATTTGACGCGGTTGAAAGGTGCGCGCGCACCGCGAGCGACGCTCGATCGGATAGAAGAGCGTTGGCCTATAACTGTCAAAAGCAGAGAGCCCTCTTCGCTCCATCGAAATCCTAAAAAACAAAAATTCGAAACGCTAACATGCCAAGGAGAATTTACGACGTCGCAGTAACATTTCTTGTTCATATACACGAGGAATACGCGCGGCAGCAAGAAAAAGGTGAAGCCTCTAACGAGCAATTCACGTCCGACACACGATTTGGTTAGCCCCGTCGGTCAAGCAGAATCCGTCACAGCCGACAGAGCGAAGCTCTAGCGATCGGAGAATTTAAATAAATAAATAAAGAACAACTCGCAATTCGTATCTAACGGGGAAAAAAAGGAAGCGAGCCAATTGCTCCCAGCGGGTATAAAATCGAAATTCTAGTGACTAATATCTCTAAATTGTCAATATTCAACAACGAAAAAATATACGAAAAAATTGACGGCAATAAACCGTAGCTGCTTCAAGCGAATATTTTTCGGTATTCGGAACGCTCGCTGCAAAAAGGTCGACATTTATCTCTGCATATGAATACATGGCGGACATAGGATTTTCATAACAGTTACTAAACTGTCTCGCGGTACGTGGGGAATTTCTCCTGGTGTATGTTTTAACGTATACTAAAACGGTACTGCTAATCGTGTTTGAGAGTTTAGATCTGGTATTTATATCTAAGTAACAGAGACCTACAGCATGGCAGTCAGTGTTACTAGGAGATAAAGGATACTATTAAGTGACAGGGCTATTTTGTTCCTGTCCACAGCAAGAAACAAAAGCCTCTGTCGTGTTTCGAGATAAAGTGGAAATGTGTAGCAGACATTGCCGGGCACTGTTGCTATTGTGTAGAACTCTGGCGGTTCATGAGTTATGCCAAAACGCCGGAAAAGGGCTTGCTCATTTTTCAACCGAAGTCAAAGTAGTGCACAAGGTACTTTTTTTTATTTTTCTTTAGATCTTATCGATTCTTCGTTATGGCCAGAGGGTATATTAATTTTTATGGATTATCGTATAACGTATTAGAAATTGACCCGGGAAATTCAAAAGCGGACTGAACATTAAAATTAATTATTTTCACATTACGATATTACGCTTTTCCATTGGACGTAAATTCCTTTAAATTTTACTATTATCACTGTCACGTCATCCCTTGTCTATTCACGTTCTTTATATTTTATTACTATTTCTTGTCAGTAGGTCGATTCGAGGTTTTTTTTGTCCATTCGCAAAGGAAAATGTAAAATTGTAAAAATTGTGCGACTGACACGATCGTATCGGGAAACGTTAGATTTTTAGGTATTTGCTTTATTCAATACCAACTTACAAAATCCCTTTTCTGACAGTTCAATGAAACGAGTGCATTAAATATTTCCGTTCAGAGGGAAATAGTGGCCAGAGAATATTTCGTTGTTGGCATCAATGGAATTAAATAATTAAAATACTAAATTTTCACGGTTACCACTGTACGTCCTATAAGTATCAAGTGTTTTAATTCCCAAATGCTTTTCGTGACGTTCAGGAATAATGTTATCAAGCCGGCGCGTAGTTATAATACTCGATGCATATTTCATCTTGCGTAACAAATGACCACGACGTCGAGAGACCTTTAATTAAAATTCAGACGCCCGCTAATCAGGATAATAATAATTTTTAAGCGAACCCAGCCAACGCCGTGTATTATCTACGCAAACAAAACAGAGTGACTGTTGCATTTACATATAGCGTAAAATTGTATACTCGTGATGTGTTGCTCGGGTGCGACAAAGCCTTTTTACCTTTTGCTTTTAGTTTCGACGCTCTTCTCTTTCCATTTATTCGCTTAACTTAATTACACCTCGAGCACGCGCACCGGACGAATGAAAATCATATTAGAACGTGACGAACAATGCTTTTTTTACGTGGAATATCTTCCAAGTATGTATTTACCTATGTATACATATCTAAACAGTACACAGCTGACATACCCACGTCTAGCAGCTCTCCAAAGAAGGAATTTAGTGCTGAGGCAATTAGAGACCTTTTTCACTTTTTCTCTCTACCTTTTTTTTTTCCCTTTCTCCACATTCAGAGGCGTCTCCCAAAATGTACGAGTTCTAAGGACGAGTGTTAATCAGTGACATCATCGATACTCTAGCGATTTTAGAAGAGTGTATAAACGGTATACCCAGTGTATTAGAATCAATAAAAAATAAAATAAAAAAATACAAAGAAACAACGTCGTCGGTGGGTGGTTGAGTGGGGTGGTGGAAAATGATACAGGGGATCCGAGAATAGCGGTATCAGTTAAGACGGTTGAAATTGAAATTCGCATTTCGAACTTTGTGAATAAATTTAGCATTTTTTAACGCATATACCAAATTAATCCTGCAACCAGGCCAGGCAACACTCCCATTTAAACTCAATGCTGTGTTGCAGCTTACCCGAGTGTAACCGAACATTGCCGAAGATATATCGGAAAATTTTAGCCCGGTACCCGGTATTAGACACTCAGAAGCGTGTAATCAGAGAGAATTTTGTGACGGCATCCTATTTTCTCAAGCCCTGCTAAATTCTTTAGGTCTTCCAATCGTAATTGACGTCTCGTGAAAACTAATTCCTTCGTTTCGCGGTAAAGTAATCCGTTTAGAGCCCAGAAGCGAAGGAAGTTTCCTGTGGGAGAGTATTATCTCGTACCGAAGCTTGTTATGAATGTCGAGAAAGCTTCTTCGAAGTTAACATGTACAGTATGGTGGGAAAACGCAGAGGAATGTCGAGCGCTTTTCAAACAATGAATTCTATGAAATTGCTCTGTATTAAAAAGTTCTCTGTAAAATTCTGTTTACTCAAGGTACCGCGAGCTTCGATCTATTAGGTGTTGAGAGCGGGTCAGACAGGCAAAGGAAATTGTCATTCTAGTCGAAGTTTCATTGTGACTGATTCCTTTGGTATAAGACTATATCAGAGTTAATTTGCTGCATATGTCTCGATATTCTGTCCCTGCGTTTCGCTATGACGATTGATCTTTGTCATTGTCGGTCAATGCGAATTTATATGCTGCGTGGTGTCCACGTTAACGGCATGCAGTGAATTTGACAGTCTGCGATAATTTTTAAAATGTAAAGATGACAGTTTTTTAACAGTTTCTAATAATGGTGATACGACGCATGCGCAGAAGTTCTTTAGTAAGAAACAAGAAGTACTTACATACGTAAAGAAAGCTGGTCCTCTCTCTTTGCTTTATTTTTCACTGCACTTTCACGTAAATCATACTTTTGTCACTGCTCTTTGTGAGTGTCGTACTACACGTGGCCTGTGATACTAATACTGGCTCGTCGGCCGGTCGGGTGTCTCCGTCGGCTTTCCGTTAGGGTTCGGGACAACTCGTGCCAGCTCGGGGCCCTTCGGCCAGACAGGGCCGTTACAAGATGGCCGCCTCGTCACAATAGATATAAAATTCTCGGAACGTAGTTACAGTAGATTTTACTATTTTTGTTAATTTTTTTAATCCGATCATAAACGTGACTGTTAAAACAAAACATTATCATTGCGATAAGGATAACTTGTTCCTTTTTAAAAAATTATCTATTTCCAGTGACAATCGATACGCAAATTGAACCTGTATAATAATCGAGATAGCCACTAGACTCCGTGTATTTGTACGCAGTGTAACGAGCTCATGACCCCAGCGTTAATTGCATCGCTTCGAAATAAAGCCATCGAGCAAATAATAAATCTAGTTAAACGATTCAAGGACCATGGACCAATTACTCGATTCTAGTACGTGCAGCATCCGGAAATATTAGCCTACGTGAGTATTAATTCTCTATTATTTAAATAATTATGAAATTCTATATTTAGTCTGCTACTATAGCGAAATAATAGTGTGTAAATCAGTATAACCTCCGTGTGGCTTCCGTACAATAGCTGTATACTCTATCTATTATTTTAACGAAAAATATAACGAGGCCCCACCGTTCGCCATATATATAATCAGTTAACAAATTATTCCGCAGGAATACATAATTAAATCTATTATCAAAGTTTTTCCCCCTTTTTAAATACAAAATCCTCTTATACCCATACCGTTTCTGAATTTGGCTAAGTTAAAAAAAGCTTCCCGGGATAACGTAGTTTGTAAAGTCTCGATTGGCGTTGGGTTAAGGGCGGCGGACGCAATTACGTAACTCGCTAACATTTCAAATCAAATCGAGTGTTGAGGTTAAACTGATTAGACCAGGTAAAAAAAATAGGTCGAGAGGTTAGTATGTAATACGGTTATGAAGTTTATAACCTCAAAATTAAGACCGAGTAAAGTGAAGTGGATGTAATTAAAAGAGATTTAATTTTTAGGCATTCTTAATCCCTGACAACTGATATCAATAATTAAACTTGTTCATTTTCTGTATGTACATTTTTTTTTCTTTTCCACTATTAATTTTACCTGGATCTACAGTGACAAATAATGTTAGCCAGAAACTCCAGAGGCCAAGTTTTACGTTATATACGTACGTTGAACTTACAACGAGAAACTTCACCTGCAACCCAAACTAAGGGGGTGAACCTTTAAGCTATGAAATTTGGACGGTCGTCATGGGAATTTCGTCATATTAAATTTTCATGGTAGATACTGTGGCTCACCTTCGGGAATGCTCTTTGATAGAGGTTGGAATTGACATGAACTAAATTCTAGTTACTCAACCTGCTTCCCATTATTTATGCGATTTAGTCATTTAACGTTGTTAACACGTGTTTCATTTATTATTAGGTATGTTTAAGAGCTTTTTGGTGTATGGCTGTACCCACTTGATAGAAAAAAAAGGAAGAAGTCAAGAATTAATGAAAACCACTGCTCGGAAATCCGGGTGAAATTACTTTCGTTCAATAAAATAAAGATGACGTATTATTAACGGTTCAACAAAATTTAGAACAGTCGGCAATTAGCCTGGGTAATTTTGCGTCTTCTCAATGTCACTAGAGAGCCCCTAGCCTTTTCCCTTGTAGATCTTAAAACACGTATTACGCTTATAACTTACTGCGTAATTAAAATTGTTATTATTTACCAGCTGGATAATTAAAGTTTAATGTTTTACTTTTAAAGATTACCGAGTGTAATAAACGCCCGTCTATCTACCAATCGACCACTTTTTTTTTATGCAATAGAAAGTTAGTCACTTTTATGGATTTTTGTCTTATATCACCAGTCACACGTGTAAGTGCAGTGTTATACCTATTTCCTGTAGGATAGGTATGTGTACGTATATATTATATATATATATAGGTATACTATACGGCCCTCTAGATGATACCGCAGTCGATCCAATTATCCAGACAAGTTGCAATTCCAGGTCGAGAATGCATTCGTGGGGAATTGGTACAGTGGAGGATATGGGTGGATGAAAATTTATAGATAACTTGAGAAGTCGGCATGGTATATCTGATAAATATATCTATAGACTCACGAGTATTGATATGTACAAGATTGAAAGATATTAGGATGAAAAACATTAGCAAATTGTTTACGTAGCGAAAAATTAGAAATCTTCGGAATCAGTTTATACGATGTCGATATATTATCACGGATCAATTGTTTTACTTGGACGCATAAACACGTGAAAGTTTTCCTCTTCGAAGTTATATATTCCTCTATAGGTTATACCTAGTATATTACCTAGCATTGGATAAGTCTATATATCAAGATATGTATATATATATATTTCCCATGACACAAACAGTTGATATCGATGTTGGCAACTTTGACTTCGCTTAAGTTTTTCTTTTTTTTTTTCTTTGTCTTTTGCTAATTTCGAATGTTACTTTTGTGAGAAAGTTCTGGTTTTGCAAATTTATTTTCACTGTCATTCTTTTTTTGGGCAGCGGGTGGATTTTTCCCTCGTTTCTTGAACCAAACAATTTTAATTATTTATTTTTGTCTCGAGAAACTTTGTTCGTTGTTTGATTGAAATTTTCTTGAAAATTTCAATTAATTTAATTGGATTTACGAAAAGACAAAAGTCTATGTACCATGTGAATGGCAAAAGAATTCTTCCTGGTATTATTGTTTCATCGTTCAATTCATTCGACGGATTCGCAAGTGACGATATCAGCCACCGTGCTTTGTCGTCGATGCAGGAAGCTACGCGGCGCCGAGGCCATATTGCTCTTCGATGTCGCGACGTGAAAAGGGGTAATTTACCCTTTCGTACATGTGTTCTCAAAGCCGACAAAATCGTCCTAGGAATCGCGAGGCTTCCTCTTGTTTCCAACTTATGCTGCGGTTTGGGGGGTTAAAAAAATGTACGTAAATATATTTCTTGACGTGGATGAGAATGCAGTGTAAAACACGTTATGGGTATGTGTGAGTTTTTGTGCAGGAAACAAAAAAATATTGGAACACTAATGAAAATAAAAAATTTTTTTTCAACTTCAATTAACCAATATGACATTTTTAGTATATCCTTACTGACTACTTGCTCCTTCGTTTTGCGAGCACGGGATATTTTTTTTCGAAAAATTACTTTTCCATTTCAGTTACTTCCACAACTGGTTTTCGGCTTCAGGTTTAGGAAGGCCATGAAGGACGTAAGGAAGGGTCAGTTATCGTTTCCGTAAGGGTTGACGGTATCGAACGGGAAACTAGTTTCCAGGAATGGCCATTTCGAAAGTGGAGCCATTCGTCGTTCAGCAGCCAAATGTGGTTCGTAAAGGAAAACCGATAGAGTGCCATTTTCCTATCGTAAAATAAAAAAGGGGAAGCTGACGCATTGACGTAAAGTTGGTGCACCGCTGATTCGTACGTTTACTGTATATGTAAGTATGGTATTGTATACTATATAGATCTAGTGTGTGTATATATCTATGTATATATATCTGTGTATATATATCTATGTATATAATATATGTGAAAACCAGAAACAATTCATCGCAAATGGCCGAGTATTGAAACAATGGCAGCACACGCTCTGGCTAACTTGTATATTGATAATGAACAGTACCAGTCTCAATAGGTACGCAGATAATGCCTGATTACATGGACCGACCATTGTGTCTACAATCTGCACATTGTATTTCTATACATATATTAACATTTTTTTTTCTATCCAGAAAGCTTTCTTGGCACGGCTTAATGTTTTCAAGGAAATGATATTTTTTATCGCCCAAAGACTGTTCGATCGGTAAGCATTTTCTTGTTATTCGATTTTTCGATTTTAGGTATCGCAACTATTCAAACGTGAAAGAGCCAAAGTCCGCGTCTTGCAGGCTGTCCCGCAAGGAATAGCACGTGGATCGAAGCTGAGCTTGACAAGATTGGGAACGACGCTGATACGGATGAAAGTTTGCAATGAGGTTAGATAAGTCTCCTTCGTTTACCAAGTAACTTTATTATCACATTAAAGGAAAAAATAAAATAACGTATTTGCTTATTCGTATCGCAGTTGCCAGAGGAGTAAAAATGAAACGATAAAATATGGATATCGCGCGTGTTTTTATTTTTAGTAATACCGATATCGCATCTTGCAGCCATAGGTAGGTGGTGTCCGTGGCTTCTTGGTTAACCGTATAAAAATAAATAATATATCGTACAGTCGATAGCGCGAAGCCGACCTGGAAGTTCAAGCTGCAAATAAAAGCGGGACGAGGCAAAGGTCGACGAGTGGTACAGCCTCGAGAAAAGTCTTACACTGGTAAAAGCGTATAGAGTCTAGTAGCAGTTTTCTTATGGTGTTTATAGATATGTTTTATATGCATTATGCATTACGTAATGCATATACGAGGAAACGTAAAAGACTTTGATGTAGCTCGTTGAAATTCTTTGGTACATTAAAAATAAAGTAGACATCGAATTTTTTATTTTCTTTAACGTCTCTACTTCCGCTGGCATCGCGCGGGACGCGGCTGCACGCATGGCGAAAGGAGTAAATGTATTTTTACGAAATTCCTTCGTTACGTAAGTCGCGAGAATCAGCGGCCTGAAAAAATATTATCAAGGGACCTAAATTCCATATTTCTCCATAATTACTCGGTACTCGCGGTATCCTTGAGTACGGCCTTAATGACACTTCCATGATTTTTCGTCATCGAATATCGATCGGCGCACGATCTATAGATCGCACGAGAATCGCGGAGGTCTGGATAGAATGGCTGGGCAAAAAAAAGATCTGTCAGAAGGGGTGGGTTAACGTTGACGTGCGATTCCGTTCGGGGCTGGGGAAAGGGTGAACGGCGGATAACAATTGAGCTTCAGAAAATAATGATGGAACACCGGTGGCAATTAGTTCGGTTCAAGTGGATAGAAAGTCCCGAGTCTTATTAGTTCGGTGGTGCATTATTTAACGAAGTCAGCCAACCGATCAGTTAGTCGCCCCTATATAGCACTATATATTGGGTGGGAGAGAGGGGGGAGGGGTGGTGGCGGTAGGGGTAGGGTGGTGGCCTTTTATTTATTCCATCAAGGATTCTAGAATTCACCAGTAGTGCAAACCCGAGCAGTCAGACGGATATCTAATAAGTCAATCGTACTCTGTCGGTAAGTCAGTGAGCGCGGGAAATTCAAATTCAAATTTTTTTTATATTAACCATGACGCGTCGTAATCCGCGTAAAACTTTCAGTGCTGTAAGAGTACACGAGTGGAGACGGTTGAATTTTTCGAAAATTTCGATCCCACGAAAATCATCGAGATGACTGGAGGCGCTCTCGTTCGTTCGAGTAAAAGTGCAAGAAAGTACGAGAGTAACTCGGGAAAGCGAGTGAAAGGGAGACAGAAGCTGCGACTGGTACGGACGACGCAAATGAAATGAAGCCCCGTCGATTTTCAATTTGCATGCTCCGATGTATTTTCCACGCATCTGCACACGGAACATGGAATGCGCCACTATACGCTTTCCTATGACGGTGAATAATTTATGATGCGATTCCCGACGTAGCGAAGCTTGCAAAAAGCACTTAAGATCAAATAATTCAAATCCGCCATTGGATATCGCGCATGGGAATGCACGATTACATTTGCTCAACCAGATACGTAATCTTGGCCAATATAAACTCTCATAGCGATATAACGTAGATATTATTCGCGCAGAGCAGTATATCCGTACTGTACGCGTACAGGACGTACATCGAGATTCTTGATAAGCAATATGTAAAGCGTTATCTAACTGTAGTCATTAAATCGAAATACCCGAATAAACAGTATACTCAAATTATGAGATACGAGACAACCCCTAGATTCGACCCTCGGCACTGAACGCGACTACTAACCCCCCCTCCCTCCCCCCTCCATCTTCTACTATTTCTTCCTTGTCAGGCGCAACCCTCGCTTTGAAACTTCGAAAACTTTGCAGATTAGTCGTTCGACGAAAGCAGCTCGAGTTTGAGTCACCGGTGATTTTAATCATGGATCGAGGAAACGATATTTATATCCAACTACCACCCCGCCCGTGTTCCCTCCTTCAACTTAGCAGACGCGTAGTAATTTTTTTCTTCTCGAGTTGCCCATCTTCGTTTTCTATGATTCATCGGTGGCAATAACTATTTTCTACCCATTCGCTTCTCTCGCAATTTAAGGGATGCTAATGTGCCAGCTATACGTATTCGCACGACAGCTTCGATGATATTGAACGTCGTACGTTATAACGATAGCATTTTAATGGGATTAAAAGCGACTACCGGGTTTACAGTCACGCTACGTTTCCTGTACGCACTAACCAGTAGTAATAGCGCGACATAGTCACACCTTAATCTGCTCTAAAATCCCTGCGCGATCTATACTGTCACGAAGTAAATAATCTGCAATGCAGCTTCCATACCTCCTGTTAACAGACGTCGTATGGTCACATCCTGTTACTGATCCTAGTGGAGATGAAAAAAAAAAAAAAAAAAAAAAATGAATATTTTCTATCCAGAAACAAATACGTATGGTGTCATGTAAATATATGTTATTATGGATTATATTGCTATGGTGTTTCGTGCGAATTTATGGCATATTTTTTTTTATGCGATTCAAAATAACGTATATGTACAGATCACGTAAATAGTATTGATCTGTGATTCCTGTTTGTATACCTATATTCTAATTTCATGGTAAGCGTACAGCAACGTTATATGGATATATATGCTCGAAAAGCAATACCGCAGTTTACTGTTCGCTGTTAATCGACACAAGACATTGATCTACGTTCGTAATTGGTCACAAGCGGAAGTGATTACAGGATTACAATTACCGGCAGTCAGTCAATTAGGACGTGGAATTCGATAAGACGGGAACGCTACTCCGTATCGATATTGGCGACGGGATCGATACTTCTTATGCAATTTAGTTAGAGGCTACGTGGACAATCTGCTCGAGCCAGAGAAGCTTCGGTGGGGAGGGGGGGTGGGGGTGGGGGTTAATAGGATGATGGGTTATCGTCTGTATATACTACGTCACGTGTATACGTGGATGAAAAATTCTATATCGACGAAACGAACGTGCAATGTAAAAACTGGAGAATAAAAGGATTCGCGGGGTTTCCTATAATTTTTTTTTTAAGTCTTACATAGCGTTACGTCAATCTGCCGGGAAGATAAATTTCGCGATGATTTATTATACGGTAATGGCAGTAATTTATTTTCGCGTAACGTTTAATTACGTCATGTATTTCAAGTCATGCCCGGTTATCGAATTAGCCGGCGGCGGTTTCGCGTGAATTCCAGCGAGCAGGTAGCGCGCCATTTTACGCGAATTCACCCCGTATAACGTTTCGCGAATTTCCGCATATTATTCCGCAATAGGAAGGATTTTTAGTTTTACTTCGCATCCCCTTCGGAATTTTCTTTCCACCTTTACACATTGCCGGCAATCACCGTCGTTTTGGATTTAGCTTGGTAGCCCTTTTTTGCGAGTGCATTTCGCTGTACGGTTTACCGTCGGTGGTTAAAAAATTTTTTTTACTCAAAATACATTTTTGAAAAAGTAACCATGTGCGTTGGTCTCGCTTCCTTTCATTTTAACCCCACGCAGAATTATCGCCCCGTCATACCCTGATTACCCATCCGGGCGACGTACCGGAACTCAGTTACGCCCGTATACGTACTTCCGAAACAAACCCTAAATCCTCGTCGGCCATTTTCAACTTTTCGATGTATCGCTACAAAGTCAAAAAAAATTGTTTCTGAAAATTTACATGAGCACAACACGGAACACTGGCAGTTTTTTTTTGGAAGCAACGTCCAAGGGGCTTTAAGAGGCTGGAAGGACGGGAATTAAGGGTAGGTCTTAGTAGAATGAATTTTTTTTAAAGAACTTCCAAGCGTTCCCCCTAAGAGGCGTCCCGACGCGCCAACCTTTTTTTGCCACCATTCAAAGATTTTCCCCCCCTCCCTCCTCGGCCATTCCCCATCCCGTCTACGGCGCCCTTCGTGCAATTCTACCAGCAGCAGTTGCCTTCCCGAACCGCAGCAGCACGATCAATCATAACCTCCGTGAAGTTGCCTCCGCATATCCGGTTCGGAATGCTGAGGTCGGTCACGTTGGCGTTTTCGGGAATCGCACATTGTTATTTGCCACATAATAAACCAGCTTGCCAGAAGTTCAATGGGTCTTTGACTGTAGCCCCATCTATGCGCTGACTTAATGTACGAAGTGTGTATATATATAAATATATACAGATATACAGATGCCTGTACACTATACAACCCTCCTAACGTGGTATCTACGTATGAATGCGTTTTGTCGCATCATTGCGTACAGGCCTCCATTGTTCCCCGGATATCGATTGCTACCCCCGGGTGGCACTTCCGCTCGCTGGAGGGACTCGGGGAACAACAATTCTCTGGCTGCTTTCCTTCCTTCCTGTTTCCTTCCTGTCCCTGCCCGTCCTTCCTATCGCCCTGGATATTGCGATCTGATAGTAATGGCATTATTTTCCGATGTTCATTGCGCCATTATCGTGCGACAAGCTACCTTCACCCCTTCGGAGCTTGCTTTTTCCTGTTTCTTTTTTCCCCTTTGTCTCTCCCTCTTTCTTTTTTTTTTTTTCTTTAACGGGTTTACAACTTTCCCCCGACAACCACGAACGCTACGCAACGGTAAACTTTCTTATCTCGTGGCTCAACGGCCTGTTGATGCAATATTCGAGCCACTCCCCCTTCTTGTGACTTTCTCAACCCTTACCGTATCCAGCCGCACGCTTCTTGCTTAAGGGATTCTTTGCCAGGGGCGGAATGTATACGTCCTCGACACTTTTTTTTTTCACTTCGAAAAATTTCGAACTTTACGGTCTCACCTTCCACTTTCACCCTTCGCCCCTCACGACGCTCCTATCCCCATTTGTTTCGGTGTGTGAGCCCCCTTTTTTTTCTCTCCGTTTCACGAAGCTTTCGGAGAGTGGATAAGACAAGGGGGGGAACAGCGCTATACTTTGAGTAAGCTATACTTTCTGTTTACTCGACTCGTGAAAACTTTTCAGTCTTCGCCGGTCGTTAAGGCGTGAAATACTGTTAGGAATTCGAGATCTTCGAATTACTTGGCGCCTGAGTCAGGTGAAAGGTATTGGATGAGCTTTTTTGGGAAATTTTTTTTTCTTTACGATCGAGGGATCCGAAAGTTGTTCGATGGTGGGTGATGTATTTTTTAGGGAATTTTTTTTTAGTGTGGTCAAATATCGTTGGTGGGAATCGCGTGCGATATGGGGTTATCGATGTATTCAAGATCGATACGAGAAGTAATGTTTGATCTAGAAATTTATGTCGATTCTTCTCTGCTGGTTAAACTATACCTGCTGATAGTTTCGATCGACTCAACGGGTTCGTGCGGTGAAAAGTCAGGTCTGCCGGCTGTTTTCCAACGACCGGTTCGCGTTTTACGTTCACGATAACTTATCGCGATAACTTCACGGAATTGCTTTAATTACGCGGGCACTGACCGAAGAATTGAGAGAAAACTGAAAAGGGATATTTCCGGGTAAAATTACGCTGGCTCGCACAAGGATTTATCGATTATCCGTAACATAGTCACCGATACCTTGTACAGTCCCGAGGGAGGAAGATCCCTTCTTTATCTCGTTCCAGTCCAATATCAACGACTTACCTGAAACACAGAAAAAAAAGTCACACTTAGAATTCATAAAGCACTCGATTTAATCACAAACGAAAATACACTTTTGTTAGGATTAATTTTATCCGGGTTCAATGACTATACACATATACACTGTATACACCGGGTAGTCCAGTTAAAAGCAATCATCGCGCGTAATCCATTTCAATCGCGTAGACACTTTATGGTCGGACCACCCGGTATACGTGTGTGTTATCGGTATACCCCTATACCAGGCAGTTTCGTATCCAGGCGCGAGGATCTTATCCCTAAGGATTCGAGCGGCGACATTCTTTTCACTTGGTGGTAAGAGAAGGGGCGACCAAAGAAAGAAAAAAGAGAAGAGAGTGATCTGTCTCTTCTTTCCTTTCTCTTGAAAGAAGAAAAAGGATATCCAACAGTCGTCGATACTCCTTGTCCTGCTCTTCGCAAGGATAACAGATAGCGGGTCGCAGCCTTTTCAATTTCTCTTGAAAAATGAGAACAAAGAAAAAAGAGAAGAAGGGAAACGCACTGCACGACCCCCCCCGTCCCCAGTCTGTCCAAACGTCCCACTCAGAGCTCAGTGGGTTCTTTATAGATTAGAAGACATTCTCCACCACTCAGACTCACCAGCGACATAGAAGCGCTCGGTGTTACGGATGGAGACTTTTTTGTTGGCTGACACGACGAATCTGTTTATCCTTACTTCCTCTACCACTTGCAACCTTATTCTGCTGGAGGTTCCATTTCAACTAGCTACCCTTGTGTCTGTCTCCATCCCCCTTGAGAGAGCCCCTGCGCACGCGATTCACCGTTTCATCCGGTTACCCGGTACAGGATCAAAGAGGACGCGAAACGTAAATACACTTGGCTGAAGCATTACGAAAGGCAGATGAACACTGGGAATCCATTCACACGGTTTAAACGTGCGATACATTGAAGATCGTGCGCATGAAGATGAGCTTAACGCGAGTCGACCGTAGTGTTAAGAAAAGTTTATTAAGTGTCAACCTACTATGTTTCTTTAACGAGCCATTCGGATTAATTCTTAGACAAGCTGAGCCTGACTAGTGGTATAAATATACAGGGTGAAAAAAAAATATAGACCCTAAGCTTCATATACCATGAATCTGTCTGGATGACAATGGACCCTTATCGTCCTTATCTTTGAAATAGATGTCACGTGTGCACTCGCGAATTTTCTTCGAAAACAACTGCCCTTCCGTCCATACGTTGTCTCTCTGGTACATGTGTATAGGGTAGCAAAGTATCCTTGGTCTAGGATAAAGGGTCTTCCCCCTATGGAATGTCAGCGCACGGCGGGTAGGGGTAGGAATGTAATATTCGGTCAGACAGACAGAACGAAACGAGGCTTGTTAGGGGTTTGCCAAGAGCGGGAGCATATTGCCTAGTCAGCCTAACCAGAACAGACGGTGCTTAATCAGAGCAAAGGGATAGGCTATAGGACGAAACGTTCTCTGAGGGCTGTCAGTGCTCCACGGGGATAAGGATTTTCAGGAGGAGCAACGTCTGCCGTAGAAATGCTCCTAGGCTCGTATACGTCATTCCCGTCGCTTTGATCGGAGCCAATTAGTCCGAGTTAATTGGTCTGTCTTATACTACATGGGCATAACTTTATCACTAATTAATATTCATTTATGCACCCATACAATTTCTGCGTAACTTCAGCAGATTGGTGCAACCTGCAAGTTCCTCCTGGACACTGACATTACGTCGTTATTAAAATGCTTGACCCGATTCCATAATATTACCTTTACGAAATAGTTTGGGACTTTTGCCACCCGGGTGGCAGCACCTGTCGCTCGTGTCTGACGTATTAGTTTGACCCTAAATTTTCAGTGACAATGAAAACGCCGTCACCTTCTCTAAGGAGCTCTCGCAGTTCTCAAGTAGCGGCTGAATCGTTGGGTGGAATTTCAGTCGGAGGGGGGAGCGGGGCTTAGGTTAATAAGAAGTTAATTTGCTAAATTTCACGGGTAAATCTCGTTCAAGGACCCGCCACTAAGAGATACACGGTTGCCGTCGAGCAGCGGTTGTCCAATTTGGGTAAAATTTGCTTTTATCCAGAGTAGCGTCAACGCGCCTTCGCCGCACTGCGCACGTACACAGGGCCAACCAACCGAGCAAGCGAACAAGCACGTCGAGCCCTTTTGCTGTGGGCCAACCTAATTTAAGTTAGAAAGTCAACCTACGGCGAAACGTAATTTAAACAGACCTTTGTATCCGGTGTAAATATGACGGGATCTCATTGGCTTCGTCATTTGGATAATCGTCACTGCCGAAACTGTGGGTAATTATAATACTCAAGGGTGACCTTTAACAGTCGAGCTAATGATTTCTTATCGCGTCGAAGCACGCGTATCATTTTTTTTTACTTTTTCTTAGGGGGGGGGGGTGGTTCGTAAAATCATTTATGGAGGTTATGCTAACGAGTTTTTTTGGAAAATTATTAATATAGTTTTTTTGGGGTATTTTTACGTGGGATCTTTGTAAGGTCAAAAGGGTGTTTTTGGGGGGTTTTTTTATGTTATGGTTTTTGATGAACTTTTTTTTTTAGATACGTTAGATCATTCGAGAACCTTTGATTAGATAAGATTTAGCGAAACGTGATATTCTTTGACGGTGATAACGTTCTGTGTGTTACTTTTTCTCGCCTGTAATCGGAAACGTGGTCTACACGACGTTTTGCGACACCCAATTCTCGCCTTTGGTGTTTCCTGAGGTTCGACCTGGTTGGGTTCGTAGTTAGAGATACAAAGAGCGAATTTGATATCACGACTGTACTTACCCGTTGGAAGTCGTTATCAGAAAATTCGATATGGCCGTGAAAAATTTTTTTTTTAGTGAAATGTAGCGAAACCGGAATCCAATTCGAACAGATTCTTTTTTCAACGTCATTCTCATTTCTAAATGCTTTTAAGGCTCTCTCGATTCATAGCAAAAACCAATCACCGGACTCACCCATAGCAGGACCTTGGCTCGAGCATGATTGCTTTCGCGGATGTGCAATCTCCTGCGGCACAGCATCCCTTTTCGGGTCCAAGATTTAGAGAAAAATCTTACAGAGTACGGAATTCAGTAATTACGTTTTATCAGGAGATAGTTTCAAGTTTTATGGTTTCCTTAGAAATCCCCTGTCGTCTGTTCAGAGAACTAATTTTTTATATGAAACGCTTGAACACGCTGCTGTAGAGTGTCAATTGGATTAATATTACGAAATTTTGAAAATGATAAAAATTTTTTACATCGAAACCGATCTCATTTCCGAAAATTATCACGCGCGAAACATTGCGTTACGTTACAGCATGCCTCATCTTCGACGTGCTTAATTCAAGAAAATTTGGCGAACATAAAATATTGGATAAGCTCAAAAAAAAGTGTTCGCTCCTAAAATTTATCCTAAGGGCGGTACGGAACGAACGGTCATTTTATAATACATAAATCTAGATTAAAGTCGTACGGAGTCCTTTGAACGGGTCTTGTTATCCGGACGTCAAGCCTGACTCCGATTTCATAGGCTTGTCCTAATCCCACGGGTTCACCAAAATTTATCCCAAGCCTAAAATACAACCTTGACGGGGGTCAAAACATGAACTGCTCCTCAAGGGGTGGTGGAGGTCAACACTTTTCCAGTAGTCTTTGCGCAAAGAAGAGGGTATAGCAGGGCTGTCCTTATGTAGCTTTCTAGTACCCACTATATGTATACATACTATAGGTATATATACAATATATATATATATATCTACCAACGTCAAAGGGGATGTAAAAAGGGTTGAAAAGCTATTCATGGTAATTTTGATCTTAACGCCTTTTTGCAAATAAGGTTGCGCCTTTCTTTATTCAAAGGATTAAGCTCCAATACGAACTGCCAGTGCACGCTAGTGCCTCTTTATGCACTTTTTTTTTTACCGAAAGAACTGAAAAAAAGTTCTTTTATGCATTCGTTAGTTTGCTCAAAAATTCTTTTGACGTTTGGGCACTGGATTTTTTTTTCAATTGTCTCACCGTAACCTCGACCTCGAAGATGATAATGGGAATTTTTATTACTCCGTAGGATTATTTTTTAACTTTTTTTTTCTTTCTTTTATTTCGAATCCTTACACGTTGTACTTTTCTCCTTTGTCTCCGTTCGCGTTAACTCCGCAGAATTTTACATTGGTTTCTGGACAAGCAGAACTTTCAAAGTGCACCGGAGCCACTGCGAAAGGTGTTTCGTAATTTTCAAACCCGACTTTGCCACTGCCGTGAGAAGTTTCGTGAAAATTTCTCGACTAGCTTCTGATGCCAGACGAAACTACGCGGGGAACTACGTCTCGTCCGTGGATGTGCTCGAGGCTCTATACTCGCGCCATGTTATTCTGAGAGTAACTTTGAGCGAAGTACCAAAGGCAGACATTTCCCAAGCGAAATTCCTTACGTTACAGTTATACTTGAACTACCTCAAATTCGACAATTTGTAGATGGTTCTCCCGTTCCTGGCGTAACAACCACCTACACTTTTTTTTTTCAACATACTAGAAATTCAATTTACAGGGACTAACGTAACTAGCAAGATACGAGATACACGCTTGATAATAATAATATAGAATAATTATTATCTGTTTAGTAAACTCAAGACATGAATTTCAAAGCAAAACAGGTGGATTAATGGGGGATGAAAAAAGGTCGACGGGAGGGTGAGTAGGTATGGAGGTAAATATTTTGAAAAAAAAATCACTTTCAATTAGATCAAATTTGAGCGAAAAAGGGTAATGCTGGATTCGTGTGATTATTTTGAAACATTGAATGTCGCAGTAAAGTATTTTAATACGAATTCAATTTTTTCTACCCATCGCAGACGCGTCAGATCGTCCGATCCATATCAGACCAATACGCGTTCCCAACTCGATCGTAATAAAGTGAATGACGTCGGAACGTCAATTAAAATATCTCTTTCTCCGTTTCAACGTGTCCTTGTCATTTTAATTTGCCGATACGCCGCCATTTCCCTGCCGAATAATCTTAAGGGTACGAAATTCCATTGTGACAGCCATTGTTCCGTCCGCGTCATCGTTAATTGAAATACTACACGACCTGTGAAATTTAATTCAACGAGTAAAAGCCAATTTCATTCTCCAATTCTGAAGGCCCTAGTGCTCGTTACGTTTTTCCCATATAAAAAGCCTAAAAGAAATGAGCAGTCGACCGACGCGACATCTGTCAGAGAATTTCATCAGTCTTTAGGAACACGCGTGTTCCTGCTAATTGTAACTCGTAAATTCCAATATCTTAACTTCTGGTGCTCGATCCCCTTAACCAGTAACGTCAGTGGGCATCAAAAAGAAAATAACTTGCGTGTCGTTGACAACTTGAAATTCAAGAAAATTATGGGAAAAAAAATTTTTGACATTTCTTTTGATCGACGATGTAACCTAGTCGTGAAAATGCCTTTGGGCAGCGATACGTGGATGAATATCGTTTGGAATCTTCATGGCGTTACTATCCATATGGATTTGCAATATTATAGTATATACAGGCATACACTGTACTAGTCGTGCACTGAATGCTTTAACGTGGCCTGGTTACTTTATTGATACACTAAGCGAACTCGCTACCTTTACATAACGGCTATGGAGAGCAGCAATAACGTACCGAAAATATACATTTTGCTGCGATAAGTTTGTTCGCTGAAAATGCCGATCGACGTCCGTTTGACGAGATTACGGCTACGGAAATTTCCTTCGGCCGTATTTCTCTCCGGTAAAAATCTTTAATGCAGTGAAGGCCTTTTAGCTTCTTTAGTTTACCTTTTACCCTATATTCGTTTTTCGCGATACTATTATGCAACAGTTAATGCCAGCGTCGCCTGGAGGCAAAGTATTAGATTTTATAATCCTTAATGGATTTGCAAATATATAATACACTTTTAACGCAAATGCATCACGTCCTTGCGTGGATTTCCGCTGAGCTTTTTCATTGATAATAAAATTAAATGGGAATTTGGAAATTTATATTTTTCAAAAATATCTTTTTTCTATCGTTAGTTTCCCTATTGGTTATATATTTGATTTTCATATTTCAGGAGCAATTTTTTTTCTGTTATATTTATACCAATTTATGTAATTGCTCTCGTTATTATACTTTGATAATGCTTTGCAATTACTTTGCAGCAACGTAGTCTGGTGTTCTGGATGGATTTTCATGAAACAACAGCTCGGGAAAAATCTTCGCGTAGTAACGCAGCAACGAGGTACATACACAGGAAATACTATTTCTGTAAGTTCGATAACGCTGATTTGATGTGTTGACTTTTATGGCTGCTACTGTACCAGACTTTTACAGGTTACGCATCGTATTCGCGTGATTCATATTTTCTCATGTGCAATATGCCTGACATATTTGTATTTGTCAAACGTAGCGATTTCCTATTGTTCGTAAATATTGACTCTTACGTTAATTTCTTAAAAGCCTCATTTTCGCAATACCACATAGAATTTTAATATTATTTATTTTTCATGAAAATTTCTTGCGGTACGAAAAAAGGCTTTTTATGCGTAATTCAGAAAGATAATAGTTACGTATATTTTGAAAATTAAAGAACCGCAATGTCCTTTTTGCTGGTTAATGAAAAAAAATTATCTACTCGACAAGGAAGATAACGCACGATATTCCGAGGAGAATAAAGATCGTCCTGGTAACCTGTTAGGTGTTATAATTCTTGACCCTGATTCAAGATGGTAGAAAGGTACGTTTGAAATGGTCCCTGGGGTCATTTCGTTTTGCATCACTTGCGTCCCCCCTCAGTTTGTATGTCCCGAAGTCACCCTTGTACAGGGCTGTGTTAAGACGCGGTTGGGGCTGTATAAAAGGGCAAAGGGCAAGATAAGCCTAAGAGTCCTCTTAAAGAGAATTACAAAGTGCGGACAGGTCGTCTGGCGCAGATACGAGAAACAAGCCTAATCATTTTTGAAAGTATAAAAGATTTTTTCCATTTGTAAGACACGCAGATTATTTCATCCTTATTCTTTAATAGCCCGTACACTTTTGAAACGAAGAATACATTCGCTCTGTAATCTGTAATCTGTATTCATAGTAAAAATAATAATTGAATAATTGAAAATTAAATGGTCTCTACTAATATTCATTGCGAGACTTTAATAAGACCGAAATTCAATAGCCAGACAATTCGCCAGGAATATTGCACTTTACGGGTAAGCAGGCTGCTTTTGAAAACTGCCGTTCCATTATCGAAAATTGTTTTCGTCACGACGGGTGGTACCTCGCTTAATTTTAAGCGCCACGCTGTGCGAGTGCGAATAAGAAATGGTTTTAATCTCGAGTGCCATCGAAAAATACGATAAATATTCGCATCGGTAATATCGCGACCGAGCTGCTTCGGAGTGAGGTATTCAAATTTATAACCACAATTTCGAAATATACTTACCTCTGTTACACACGCGTCGCGCAGCAATAAGAGTCATTCGGACTATAAAAATGAATTTAGATAGTGGCGAGAGCAAGGAGACCAAAACTGCAAAAATCACATATAACGTGTCTTTCACGTGAATCGGAAACGGCTGAGGTTTATTGCTTTCAATTTTTTCACTTCCTTCAAGAATCAGAAGCTGCGCACAGGGTGTAAAAAAACATCCTCCAATGTCATATCTACGTTATCAGACGATGCGTATAAGCGAGTTGCACTACCGAGGACGGAGTATAGTACAGGGAGCATCAACGATGCCCGAATTGCGGAGGTATGTTAAGGCACTGATGAGTCTGTATTCTTGTTCCAGGATACTGTTGAGGCTGACTGTACAAGCTGTAATTGAAAAATTAGCCGCAACACTGGGGAGGGAATTACTGACT
Source organism: Trachelus tabidus (assembly GCA_030142655.1). Taxonomy (NCBI): domain Eukaryota; kingdom Metazoa; phylum Arthropoda; class Insecta; order Hymenoptera; family Cephidae; genus Trachelus; species Trachelus tabidus. Next base: position 1,211,016 of record JARQTI010000420.1, on the reverse strand, counting down.
GAAATCGTCAGATCGTCGTGTCGATGAGATCTTCGGTCTCGAAGGGCAGAGAAGCTGTGAGGTGTCGAGATAAAATTTGAAGAAAACGGGGATCCCGTCGCGCCATATCTTTTTTTCATCTCTTTCATTTTTATACTCGAATTACGAAATTAAGTTAAATCTCCATTGAATCGATCGAGCCCGATGTCATTTAATGATACTTTGACGTCTTTAACAACGTGCGCGATAACGCAGGGCTAAATACCCAGAGCGGAATTCGTCGTTAGTAATTAACCATCTAATTGGACCAACAGTACGCTGAAACGGGAGAATTAATATAATGGCGAAAGCCTGCAAAAATATTAAACTTCGGCAATTATTTAAACGCTTATCAAATATGTACCGTTCATAGAGCGCTACCGCATTTCGGTTCGCTTTTGGTCTCAGTCGGACAATGGGGGTTAGCAAACGCGTTTGGTTAATCGATCCGGATAAAATTAAGGGAGTTTTTACAAAACGAATAGAGCGTATGGGAAATGTATATATACGTAGTAAAAGTAGATATAAACATATTTGCATATATACATATATAGCGAAATACCATAGTATAAGGGTACGATAGGATTGTAAACAAGGTAGAGATCCCTGTTACCGACCAGGTGTCAGTAGTTCGACAGGTCACGTTAGGCTGCATATGTTTTTCGTCAATGCTAAAGCACAGGGTCGGCCACCGGTTTCCGTCCGGTTGCAGGGATCTTCGCCCTACCGGTAACTTAATAGACGCCCTAGGAAACGCGCGTTAAATTTTCGCAATTTCGCGATGGCATTTTCGCCATGGGAAACGGTAACGTCCTACCCTAGAAAATACTACCGCGAGGATGCCTTTACTCGATGATACACGCCTCACTTTGGCCCTAGTCATTTGCGGATATGGTCCTTCAGATTTATAGTCACGGAGTTTCCTTCGGCCTCTGCTTTTACGCATTCGCTCGAACTTCCATGAATAACGCCACTGTCAGTTATAGGCAGTCTCGGCTGGCACCGGCCACTCGCAGTGCTGAGCATGGGCGTATAAGGGTTTTGTAGAGGGAAAACATTTTTTTAATACTACAGGGTGACGCACATAAAAAATAACCTTGAACACAAAAGTTTCAGGATTACACTCTTAAGTGTATTTTGAGAATTCTTTTTTCCAAATTTTATCCTTCCCCCACGCTATGCCGCTTTCTCGTGACTGGTCGGTTCTTCGAAGTTGAAGCGGTGCGAATTAGTAAACTCGTCGTTGCAAATGAGACACGTTGTACAATGCAAAAGGTGTTTATTCCCACGATATTTCACGTGACGTAGCTGGCTAAGCGCCACCCCCCCGAAAAACGTGTATATTTTTCCTTTCGACCCCCCCCAGCCCATAAACAAACATGATTTAGATTCAAACCACCCTATATCCCTGTGCTTCGCGTATCCCCCATCCTTGACGGAAGAACCATAGCCGGTCGAAAGGTGAGCGGGGGGGGGGGGGGTGTGGGTGAAAAGTCCCGATTTTCTCGAAGGCATAAATTTCCCAACGGCCGCACCTGCTCGTGTAAACAAGTGCCGATCAACGATATTGGAAGGCACGTCAAGTTCCAGATCCCAGACTCATCCATCCCCTTAACCCATATTCACGGTGATCCCTTTCAGAAAGTTCTTGACAACAAATCAAGCGGCTACTTCAACAGTAGAGGTGGGACCGGTAGTAGCGTCAGCGTCCATCCCCCTATTTTCAAGCCCTTTAACCTGCCCCCAGAAATAAGCTCAAAAGACAAACTGACGTTATCCGGTATTCCGTTACAAAAAAAAAAGAAAAAAATAGAGGATTTCCTTGCCCTTAATTTTAGCAAACCTCGTTATTTCCCCCTAAGCAAATAGGGATGCTGTCAAGACGTCTCGTTTGACTCCCCCCGTTTCGTGTATCTCCCACCGTGTTGGCATTTCCAAAATCTACGGATATCTCGACAGCGACGGGACAGACGTTAAGCGTCGTTGACGAAGGAAAATAAGATCGTAAAACCAGGAGGGACATGAGATTTTCGTTAAGGGTGGTGGGGGGTGGTGAACGTTTGAAATAAAATAGGGCGAAGAGAGAGATCAAAGGTCAAAGGTCGATGGAAGGAATCAGAGAAAAGTCAAACGATCACACGAAACAGTCTGAAGTTCTTTATCAAAATTGTGTAGACACTTTGATAATGGTCCAAGATTTCGTGGAATTTGATAATTCGAATTAACTGTCTTCGTTCAAAGGGGTCGCTGACCTTGCGGATCTACTTTACCATCCGTGAAGTCCTTTTAAGAATTATTCAACGCATCTCTATATCTGTATATACACTGCACTGGGGTATCTCTTTGGTCAAGAGTAATTGGGGTACACGTTAGCCTTATGGTACAGTCACGGAAGTGATGCTGCGCTCGTTTGAGTTGATGTTACGTAACAACGAAGTCAGTGCAAATTATTCGACCAGGACATAACGAGATACGTGTTTCCGGGACCGTTCGCAGCGCACGTACCCGACTGAAAGGCACTGTACATCGTTCCCAAAGAAGTACCTAATTACTTTCATTAGTTTTGAAAAGTTAATCCACGCTGTTACTATTTACGCCCAGGTGTTTCCCCCCCACGAGCCATTACGCTCTGCCGTCTTCGCCAGGGTCGCCCTCGTGTAATTACTTTAATTAATACTTACATCATTCATAGTTCCGCGGTAGCGGAAGGCACGCGGAATAATTAACAGGTGTGGCGTAAGGTCGCCGTTCTTCCGTAACTTCGTTCTCGCGTCCCCAGTTGATTTTCATTCTTTTTTTTACGCGCATCTACGGCTGCTATAATTTACGGGTACGGAAAATCCGTACCCGTAAATTTGTCACGTGTCCTGCGAGCACTGATAACGAAGTGTACTGCAGTTTTCGGGTGAAATGCTTTTTTTTTTTTTTTTCGTTATGTTTTCATTTTCATTTTTCTCCCTTATCTCGATGTTGATAGCAGCATGTTGTGCTCTTGAAATTTATGATCAGCTTCATTTACAACCGTTCCGACGAAGAGTCGGTGATGCTTATCTTATCGTGGTGCCAGTGGAACGTGTCCGGAGTGGATTTTGTTCGATAAGAATTTATTAGGGCTGTATTTTTGACGTAGATGCGCGTAACACGTGTAATCTTCATGGCGTAGTAAAGGAGCGTTCGCGTATTGGCGTGAGCGATTAAAAAATTATTTTTTTTTGTATTTTCAAAATCATCGTTATACGTCAAATTAACTACATGTCAATTTGATGGGTCGAGGGCGAATCACAGGCATTGGATGACGACAGCGGGGACAAATCAGCATGCGGAAAAGTGGTGACAGATTTTCGACATATCTTTTATGCAGGACACGTTAACGATATTGTGGATTTTATGACGAAGGGACTATAGGCTTTTTAATTTTTTTAGTAACTAGTAAGTTACCGGTGATTCCTAATTTAAGGGTTGGTATTTATGATAGAGAAAATATCGTAGCAGGACTTTTTACGTTTGATGTTATCCAATCGCAGCGAGACTGTCTATTTTTATTAAGAACCAATCGATCTTTGTTCTTGATTCTCTATCTGTTAGTGATTTTTTTATCGTGTCCGTTCCCTTTCTTCGTTTTTCTTCGTTCTGGCAGGATTCGGAAATACTTCATTGCCGTAGATATACAATCAGTAACGAGTAAGAGGAACAATTCCGATCCGATATCCCTTTCATTCTTTTACGGTACTTCGCTTACGTTTGTATTGTCGAGGATTTTTAATATTGGGAAAGAGGACCTTAAGCCCCTGGAATACACGTGCTTTAATTGAAAACGTCTTATCGTCGTAATCTATACAAGAGGGTGGAAGTTCAAAATAGAAATGTAAATATTTCCCTGCAGATGATAACGAACGATAACGATATTAAAATTCACTTAACTCTACCACGTAATTTTTTTGGTAATATTTTTTTTGGCTTAATTATAACAAGATACGTTAATTAAACTTATCATGCCGTAGATTAAGGATCTGTGAATTTTCCGCATCCAGGGCCGTACCGTTAGGGTGGTCACGTTGCTCGGTACGAGAATGCTAGTTAATTTAGCTTTATTTCGTGGTACGTCGCACATTATTTACATTGGTACAAAACTTCATCTCCAGTCGGATAATTCAACCGTTTATTTTACAAGCCACGCGGCAATTCGCTTCCATTCTCTTTGCTCCCGATTGGCGCAAACGGCTACGTTCCTGCTTACTCGAATGGGCCGCGAGAGCCACTTTATTATCCTTCTGACTCAAAGAAAGAATCGAGGGATTCGTTCAGACCTTCCGGAACCCTCGACTTCCGGTTAGAGTCTCGGAGATTTTCTTATTTCATTATTCTCACCGGTACGTCTGTCTCGTTGCCTAGAAACGGGTACAGATGTTAAACTGGTAGCTGATAACGTGGAGACAGTATTTACGTATATAAAAAATGAGATATTTAATTAAATAAAAATTAATACGGTTGACTTTTTTGAAAAAAAAAAATTTTTCTCCGATCTAACAGTTCATTTTGACTATCGGGCAATTCATACTTTTGAGCTCCGACCTTTTCAGATTTTCTCTACTTGAATTCTCGTGGACCATGAGACGGAACGTATATCGGGGGTTACTGAGGATTTCGATTTTATGCAAGAATAACCATTTCCGTGAATAGCCAAGTAATAACAGCTCCAGTTTATACGTGGCTGGTATCGATATCGCTTCGATTGGATTTTGTTTTTTATTGCGGCTATCTCTTCCGGATGGATGATTGAAATTTTCTGTATTGTACGTCATCGTCACTTGGATAAGTTACGACGTTCTTTTTTTTTCTCCTGTGTAACAGTCCTTTCGCTGTATTTCATATACTTTAGCGAGTAAGCGGATGTTCACGGGACTGAGAATGGATAGCTGTGGGTGAAAGAGTAAAATGGAAGAAGAAAAAAAAAGAAAGAAGGGAGATAGGGCGAGGAACCTTTACAGTAAGATATACCAGCAAAAGCATATTTTCCCAAAGCTGTCTTCGCTGCACATAGCATTATAAATATACACGGTACAGCCTATAAATCGACTCCCCGGTGACCCGTTCAAGAATAAAAGGGAAAGAGCGAGCGAGAGGAAAGTGTATATAAAAAATATATTATTCCCTGTTACTTTGAACGAGGAGGACAGTGAAGGGCTCGAGGATTGATCAGAGGGACTTGGCAGGACATTTATCTGTTGGGCTCTCTCGCCCTCTGGAATTATCATATTTTTGCATAATGGAATCAAGCAACACACCCCCCCCTGCCAGGCAGTAATACATTTACCGGCGTTTCAGTTAAAAATAACGCGCGGTCTCGCGCAAAGCAACTTTTTCGCGCTGACACTGTTTCCCGGGGATAGAACTGAGTGCGATTATGGCGCAGGTCTGTTGCCATATTCATAGCGGAAGGAGATTCCAAAATTATGGTAACACCCAGGAAAAATGAGTTTTAACGTAAAAGGAGAAAAAAATCTGGTGAACATTTTTTTTCACTCAGTCAAAATTTTATCTTCGACATACCCTGATTTTTATTGATTTTTGTAAAATTTATCCTACCTGTGTTCCAGTGGTACTTTAAAAGCTGCGTCTGTCGCAAGCTTCCTATAGGACCCATGGTCGGGTGCGGCCCTGGATACATAATTTTAGAGGAAGACGGAAATTCCGACTCAACTGAAGATCCTTATGCTGTAATACTGTTGGTTCAGTGGGAGGCGGGTGGAGCTGCTGGGAATAGCAGAGGTACCTTGAGTCGCGTAGTAGCTGCCAGTACTTTTGAGATTAGGCCAGAAGAGACATTTGGGATAGGGCTGAGTATGCATGGGGAGTATAAGGGTTGTGGGCGTTTGCGGCGACAGAATAGTGAAGCCATTAGTTATGTCAGCTAAGACAATGGCAGCGTGATACCGTGCCGACTAAACATCACCCTTCTGTGTCTATTCGCATGGGAGATTTAAGCGGAGAGCATCGCACGGCATGGGACACAGGGAAACTTATACACAGTAGAACGGCAAGATTAAGAGGAGTGCGATTGGATCGTTGAAATTAACCCAATGAATTCATTTGCAGCGACAACTCGAGTAATGATTCAGGCTGGATTTCGCGACAGATTTCGGTGACGTTGCGGGTAGGGGCTTAATACGTTTATATCGGATTGATTCATCAGGACGGGTCCAGATGCTTAGTTTGATAAGAAAATTAATTTTGAGACGTACAAAATATTTCTTTTGGGCTTTTATTATTGTTGCGAGTCAAGACGTTGCTGTTATCGATAAGGATCATCGTGATTATTTGACGTTTTTATATTTATAAATGATGTCAATCCTTTTTTTTTTTTACTTTGCATTTCATTAACCAACCATTAAGGGGAGGACGCCGATTCAGCCGATTTGACCCTTAGGCCTCTATAAACTGAACTCGGGTCAGCATTGCTTGCTCACGCGACTCACTTTACTTAAAGGTCAGGACTGCTTGCTCAGGATTTCCTCAAGTGTGCCCGATAGTCAGGGTTATTAGTTGCGTAATGGGGAAGAGGTCACTTTCCAAGGGGATGGTCTTACGTTAAGCGTATCGTTAAATTTTAAGCGATGGGTCGCTTTAGAAATTCTGACCCTTTCGAAAGGGTGGACCAAGGGGATGATGCTCGAGATTTTGGACTTTCATGTGTAAAATAATTATTGCAATCGCGCTGCGGATTGAGATATCTTCCATCTTAGAAATCCATCCCGATGGACCGTCAAATCTGAGGATCCATTGTCCAATCTCTCTTTATTACCGTTGACCTTTGCACTCTACGTACGAACGTGCCTCAACTACACTGCTGCCACCACCATCGCCCCCTTCTGGTGGTGGGTTGTTTGCCATTGGCAGTAAACGTGCTCGCATGCGATGTAACTTGGAAACTAACGTTGATATCGAAATTTTCTTTATGGTTACAGGAGTCTGGTATGCCAGAGAAGTTAAATTAATTTAACGAAATATTTATCGCGATACGCCCGCGGGAGTTTATCAAAGTTCGGTACACACATCGAGAAGTTACGTCGTTTATCAGACAAATTGTTTTCTCTGTTTGCATGTCTGTTTTTATTGAAATATCAAGTAAATTCGGCAAAATTGTTAAATTCAATTATTTGTCCACAATCGAAATTTCGATAGAGCGTGCAATTTTTACAAAGGAAATACTCGTGGTTGCGCAACATATTCCTTAAAAAAAATCCACGGAAACGCCAAGTGCAGCGGAAGAATGCATTAACGTTAAGACACGTAAGACAGATGCACACTGGGAGTCGTAATGCATCTTCGTGGTACTTACTTACGTATATGCGCTGTAGCGAAGGATGCTGCGGAAGGAATAGAATTTGCTCTGCCCTTTGCTTTCATTTCGATACGGAGCACCTTTCCTGCTACATATTGAAATTTACTGTATGCACTTTGCATAACTGAAAGCGTACGTATATGCATATGTGGGTATAGTAAAATTTCTTAGATATAGCCTTAGCACCGTAACTATTTCCATTGCTGCTGTTGTATCGGTGACTGTACTATAACGACAAGTGCAGCAGATTATGCTCGCCGCTACCATTGCGCTGCATAGTGTACTGGGTGTATACATATATATATCCGTAAATTGCCAGATACTGTGCTTCGGCGTTTTCGCAAGGTGAGAAACGCGGTTTTGCATGGGTTTTTGCTTAAGTAAGGCCAGCTGCGCGGTTCTCATTGAAATATGGCGACGTCGTTGCAGTCGCAACTGTTGGCTGGTTTTAACGTGGCTACCCGGTAATCCTTAAAGTTTGAAGGGAAACAGCGTTGCTCTACCGGACGAATAATTCTCGTTATCGCTCAGGCGTATGTGTACCTGAATTGAGATGGAATTTTGGATTAGGGTGCCGGGGACGGCTGGGAGGGGAGGGGCAGGCAGAAGGGAATTACTGTTGGGAATTAACCCACCCTCGCTCGTACATTCAAACCGATGCAAAAACGTTCGCGCACGGAGCATATTTTGCTCCTTGATTTTTTTAGTTCCAGGTAGACATATCTTCACTGTGAAATATGATTAATTCTCATGATGCTACGGTTAGGGATTGGCTTGGCTGAGGATACGGAAGGGGTAAGGGTAAGAGTAAAAATAAACTTTCTATATCACTTTTGAAACGTCACTTATGATACGATTTACTATATGCAGTATATGCTGGTTAACCTATATTCATGTTTTGGATCTCGTAAAGCGTGCGATTTTTTTTTGCAAACGGAAAGTTCTTTTTGCCTGACTCGAGTGTATTTTTATTTCGTGTAAATTTTGTGCTGTCGAGTTACGGCTTAAGATTGCTAGTTTCAATGGCGTGGCGTCGTGGGCCTTAAATGGGTTCGCAGGGGATTTAATATCTCAGGTCGATTTTTAGTGTCGTTGGTACTCGATGCTATTTGTCTTTTTTCTTTATTTTCTTACGTGACTGTACTACACTGAAGTAGGTGATATTTTACTCGTGGCGCTAGTGTCGCCGGATTGATGTCTTCACGCGCAATGCATTGTGGGGATAGCGAGTGCAGCTTATTTGTAGGTAAGCAGCTTAAGTGTCATTGTACAGAATATTTCATGACGGGTTAGGGGGTGGTTATTGATCGTAAATACGTGGCAGAGTGTAGCGGTGGGTGGTGGGCGGTTTTTTTAAATCTTTAAAAAAGGGGCTCTGTCACTTTTTAGCGAATGAATAATTCGCGGTATTGCGAGAGCGCGGGGAAAGTTGGCGGAAAAAAAACGGTGATAATTTACGCGAGGAAAAACTGTGGCTAGGTTATATAAAGCGTGACGTGGCGAATGTGAAAATACAACGTAATACCGTCGTGGCGCTATAACGTGACAGGTAAATGAAACTTGGCAAATAAAAAGTAGCGAGTCTCGTTTAATCTAGGAATATCATACGCTCTACATCCGTTTACCTGAGGCGCGGGAATTATTAAATAAAATTTTTTGCCGGATCGATCTTCCGAATTTCGGATAGTCGACGCGACGACGATTTAAAAGGAAAAAGGTCGGATTTTACGAGTCGCCTTAAAGTCTTCGTATAATCGTACAGATTTTCGTCAAAAGGCCAATAGGTCTCATTTACATAAAATTCTGGGGAAGTATACACATTGGACGGATAATGGGAAACGCGCAATCCGACAAGAGACGAGAGGGAGCCCCCCCTCCCGGGATCGGCTATTGCGCAAACTGGTAATTGAATATCGCATTTAAGATTAGCAAACAGTCCCATTGGTTCAGCAATTTCATGGCGGAATATCTTTATGCCAAAATAGCAGGGACTTCGTTGGGTTGGGGCACAGGCGACAGAGGGTCGGGGTAGAAGTGGTTGAAAGGGGATGAAGATGGGTGGGGGGGGGCAGGGGCAGGGGATTGTCAGAGCCCTAGAAGAGCGGGGTGGATGAATTTTATATGAAAGGAAAGAAGAGAGAGAGTGTGAGAGAGAGAGACAGAAACAGAGAGGGAGCCACAAGACGAAGACAGGAAGATGGAACCAGCATCCCTCAACTGTATCCATCCTGGTTCGAGAACTAACGAGTCTGCAGTAGTCAGCGGTTTTTATAATTGGCCGGAAGTAGTTCAATTATCGCAGCAGGTTCTCTTATACCCCACCACCCACCCACAGCCACCCTCTCCCATTCTGCCACCACCCACTCTTTCATCCCCATCCCCCATTAACCGCTCGTCCCTTTAGATCCCTCGGCTCTTCATCCCTTAGAGGAAAATGCTTCTGGGGGTTGCCATTACGACGACCCACTGACGTGTCTCCACTACGGCCCTGTAATCAACGGTCCATTCGGTAAGAGGAATCTCGGGGCCTTCGGGCGCCATTATTTCAAACAAGTGGCGCCTCCTATGCTGTCCCTCGCGGCCGATATCGTGAACCGAAAGACGAATTTTCAATTTCGGCGGAAATAATATCCTCTTGCTTTTATAATTTAGACATATACGTATAGATATAGTACCTACTAGTGGACCCGTGGGGTGGCTGCGTCCTTTCCGATTGCGTTTCTTATTAGCGCGCATTATCGAAGATAATTGTTGGACTGTGGACCAAGCGGAGAAATTGGCGATAAGGAGAGAAGGGAGAACGAGGAGCTAGTGACGTGGATCGAGAAAGAAAGTAATAGGAGGGAAAAAAAAATATCAAAGAACCAAGGAGAGACGAGTGGGAGAGGGACAGAGAGATTGAACTCGAGACGTTGGATCGGAGGGGGTGAAGTGGATTCTCGTGGTTGGGGTTGGGGGGAGGATTTATTCGCACGGATTGGCAGGGGAAGAGGGTCGAAAGTAGGGGGGGGTCGGGGGGGGAGGAACGAGACAGCGGAAGCTTCAAGTGTTCTCGAGAAACGGAACAATGGATTTTTTTATGTGTACGATTACCCGACAATGCCATCTTATCCTGACTTACGTCTTCTTTGGGCGCGGGGAAACAGCTAGGCGAAAACTTTATCCTCGAATCGGACGCACTTATTTTTCATGATAAAAGATAACAAATGTTCTGGGGTCACGTGCGAGCATACACGAGTACTTGCTGTATATGCATGTAAGACCGTCATATAACGGGTGTCGGATATACAGGGCGTTCTATTTGAAACAGGGCGTTCTATTTGAATCAGGACGGTTGAATAGAATTTATGCTCCTATTTATGCTTCCATGTTGTAAAAATAAAGCCAGTTTTTTTTTTAAATGGCAACAACATTTTTTGATTCCCCACAAGTTGCGTCTCTCATCGAGACGAACTCAAACATGCCTTATTTTATGATTTTTTTTTTTCATAGATTTTGTATGAAATATTACACGAAAACGGAACAAAATGTGACTATCTCCATTCACGCCATTCAAGCTCTTCGGTCTGTTATTGGAAACTTTCGACATCGGTTGGAGTTGCGTCTCGCTGAAAATGGTGGCAATATCGAACATCTTCTGCAATAAGTGTGTCTTTATCCATACAATCGCACACGTGCAACATGTGAAATAGAACATGTAGGAAAGCTTCAATATCAATAATCACATTTTGTTCCATTTTTTGTTTTTATTTGTTTTTAATAAAAAAAATCATAGAACAGGATATGGTTGAATTCGTCTCGATGAGACGCACCACTTGTGGGGATTCAAAAATGTTATTGCCATTTAAAAAAATTGGCTTTATGCTTACAACATGGGAACATAAATAGTAGAAGCATAAATTCTATTTGCACTGATCTTTCCCCTTCGTACCCTACAACTTTCATCTGACACACTTTGCTGTCTCGCTCTGCCTTAAACAGATGTTCGACCGTCCTGTTTCAAATGGGACACCTTGTATATAGTGAAGTAGTTATATAATATATAAGGGCACTCGATGACCGAGCGATGTCGGTATCTTGTTACTTTTGCAGGAGACTGTACGACATAGGTAAATGATAATGACGTAACGATTTTGAATTTTATACTTCTTTTTTATATATTGCTTTCTGTCGCACGCTCGATCAGTCACTGTGAGACGAATCAATTAAGAAACTCCGAATTATACCTACAGTAGATGGAATATTCGAGAGAGTAAAAAAGAAGGGTGTAATACATTCTTATATGTATTCTAAGCTAAACTCAGATTTCCTTCAGCTTCGTAATCCGTCTTGAAATTATTTCCTTTAAGGACGTTAACGAAATTATGACAAGTTGAAAAGCGGCTTTTTATTTGCTTTGGTTCAGCGTTACCACGTCGGAGAAAAATAATTAAATACACTGGGAATATAGTGTACCCATATATATGTACCCATATATAAAGTATATAAGTCTGTAAGGGTTGCTGCGTAATCCTTGTATTTTATCGTGTAATATATTCAGTAAATTAGGACGAATTAGAGCTTAAAGGAATTTTGATCAAATTTCATTTGTAGGTACCGTTTACAGTCAAATCCGAAGCTTTACATAAAACACATATATATATTTTTAATAACTGCGTCACAAAGTCCTTAAGAATTAATACGGACTAATTGAACATTTATAATGGCGATTCACGAGTGACGTTAACCTGATCTTCTTGACATATAATTTTGATACGTCAAAAATTACGCAAGAAAGGAAACGAAAAATGAATGTGCCTTATAGCGTGCGAAACATACCCAAGAGGAATGGGACAGTTGAGAAGAGTTGATTAGCAATTTTAATGTATATCTAACTGATGCAAAAAGGACTCTGACGGCAAGTTAATAAATAAATAGGCAAAGAACACGCTTGGATAAACCATTACATTTTGTATTTCGAATGCGAAAAGCGAAAGCATCGGGAATCCCTTTATACTTTACAAGGTACCAGCAGAAAGCACCTCCACCCGAAAGAGGATTTGCCTGTGTACTATTCATCCGCCAAAAATTTACAAGGGACACGATTCTGAATGAATACATATCTAAGCGTGGCCTATCTTCACTTTTATACAGCGTGCAGAGTTCACGTTGAGAGATCGAGGTGAATCCTTTGATCCCTTTGAAAGACTGGATCGATCTACATATACGTTTGACATGTATAACGGAAAAATATTTTTTAATTTTATTTTAACGAGTATCGCTCGAAAAACTTTGCAAGGTGTAGAGAAATTAAAAAAAAAAGTTACATCAATTTAGTGTGCTTACGAAGCTTGCAAAGTACGTGTGCGTTGCGAATGATAAATGAATGGTGAAAATAATTTTGAAGCTTGCATTGAAACTTTGATAGTAGTATTTCAATGGAGATATATTTACATATATATGTATACGTGGCTATCTCGACTTTTCAATCAATTAAGCTCCCCTTCTCAAAAAGCTTCGGGTTAAAACGATTAATTGGCATTTCCATTGAACCACGATGCTCTTGTCCGTGGCAGCTGGGAAAGCTTCATCGATTTTTCGACCAACAACACGTGCAATGCCGATGGCTTACGAGCGATTAAGCTCTAAGGGATGAAGCTTGAGCGAAAGTCTTTAATGGATTTGATACACAAAGCGAAGGAGGGATGCTGATGCCGATGCTTGTCTAGGCGTAAAAGCGTTCGATCTCTGTGAAGCTTTCGAGACATTATAAATTCCTTTAATCTTCATTAGAAGCACGAATAGGTTGCAGATAAAGCTTTATTGCACAAATGACGGACAAGTTGGCAAAGTATGAATTACGTGTCCATAACGGCAAAAAAATACGTAATGGTATATGCATGTAACGTCAATGTAAGCACACACGCGAAAGTGCAATATGATATTTGACGAGCGAGCTTTTCAAGCATCGTATAAAATTTCAATTAAAACGGTCATAGAGCTTGCGACCAATATTATTCGACGCTCTCGATTCTGTATAACGCATCGGCGCGATTTTGGCGAAGTTAAAAAATGAAGTGAATGATAAAAAAAAAGCAGACAATTTTAAATTCATTATGCGAAAAAAGAAAGTGTAGCAATTGTGCACGAAAGCGAGAGCATCGTTTTTCTTGAAATCGAGAGAAAAGAGAAACGTGGGAAAACTTTAAAAGGGCGAAACACGTTCGCGGCCAGTCGACGATGTCGAGGGAAAGTACGAATTATGCAAATATTTACTCCGTAATCATCCGAGAGCTTTTTAGGGTAAAACGGGATGAGAACCTTAACGCTGGCATCGCGACCCATCCATTTCCCCGGAGGGTCCTAACGAGTGTGTAATTGGTTTTTAAAATTGATTAAAAAACGATCATTCTTGCTTCGCTGTGGAACGAGTGACAGCTAACGTATCCCCCCTAGCCAGAGCGTGGATTGAAGTTAGCGTGAAGAAGTATAGGCTATGAGCAACATGCATATACGGTATGCTGGTATAATATGCATGCGTATACTACACTATAGACTACGGCATATACTGTAGTACGTACGCTACACTGTAAACGTATAATCTGTATGCATGTATGAAATATACGATATCAATGTACAAGTCCACCTGTACCTGCGAACAACCCTTTCACTCCGACACCCCCTGATAACCTGACCTCTGTGTCGATGCGATTATCCGTCGAGAGTTACGGACGAGCGTTTTCTCCGGAAATTGGATGTGATTTTTACGTCTCTTTGGGCAGCTCTTTTTCACTGTCGCATTTTTCCCCTCTCTCTCTGGCTCACTCCCCTTTTTGACCACTCTCTGCCTACCGGAACGCGCCGCTATCCACTTTTCGGGGTACCACTCCAGTGCGACACAGCGGGTAAAAAGCACGAAAATACCCTAGAAAAGCGTCCGGCTTGCTTACTATGAATTTTTTTAGCGTCGACTCATAGAAACGTTATTCGAGTCGATTGGCAATTAAGGCATTGTACGGTAAGTAATATATACGTGTATACGTATGCATTATGCAGGGGGGTTGGAAATTTAAAAAAGATATTTAAATTGGAACCCTCCTTCGCCCCTATTACTCTACCTTCTTGAATCACCCGTGCCACCACTGCCATTCCTCGTAATAAAAATGTCGGCTGTAACGAGCGATTGAGAGATCTCATTTTTATGAGAATCTCTGCTTTCTGTTCAATTATATCCCAAGTATCCGCGCAAATTGTATTTCGAATTTACGTGGTAAAGTCGTAGCTACCCTGGACTCTTAACAATCTTTATCTTTGTATACATGAACCTATCCACATAAGTCACCCTCGCTGATGCTGTCTCCGCTGTAAGGGATGAAAGAAGGACAAAGAAGGAATAGAATTACTTGACAGGGTATCCCTTGTTGCTGGCTCTGAAGCTTCGGTTCGAATTGAAAGCAGGGGCAGGCTGAGCTTGCGCAATGAGATTATGGATGCAGTCTTACTACGGTGTGTGTGTGTGTGTGTATATATATATATATGTATACTGAAGAGTGCGTATGTACGTGTGGTGGTTGAAAGAAACGAAGAAAATTCGGGATTTCAAGGGGTGCCGAGGATTCTCCCGAGGATTTACCGCCGATTCATTGCAATGAGTAAAGGGTGGGCTGTAAGTACAGGCAATTGTACGAAGAGGGTGGAACAGAGAAAAAAAAGACCATCCAAGGGATCGAATCTCTTTGGAGCTTTTCACCGTGAAACGTTACAAGCTGAAGTTGCGTGTAACAATAGGTGGCAGACGAATCCTCGGAATATCTCAAGATGCCTATGGTCCATTAATGCCGGTGGCTGAAAGGTCTGTTATCCGATTAAATAAAGTTGAACTTCAAAACTTGAATGAAAATAAAAATATCCTCAAGCATTATATACCGGGTCGGATTGCAACTAAGCGATATTATCGTTGATGACTTTGAAACATAAAAGTGCCATAGTATCTTTGGTTAATATTTTTTTTTCATTTTGCTCTTTGACCCTTTCGTCTGTCCCTCTCTATCTCGTATATTCTCTTCGCTCTTGTCTTGGTCCATTATACTTAATTTTTTGTCCTTTCTTTCATTTCGAATCTTCGAACCCTTGCATCTTCCACCCTCCATCATCTCCTCGAACTTACATCTCTTATCTACCTCTCCAGTACTTTGTGACGTAAAAGATGACTGATAAAGGAATAAGCGCAGGAGTCATTCTGACCCCTGACATTGCCACCCCAGTTTGTAAATAGATATTTGTATTGATTTTTAAAATTCAGAAAGTGTTATTCCTTCGTACTATCTATAATGAATTTTTTTTAATTACCTAAACCCACTCCCAAAACTATCTTCACTCTCTCTTATCAAAATATAAGAAATCTTGATACTGAAAATCTGCTAAAAATATTAAAAAATTCAGCACTGAAGTCACTCTGTACCCAGTTACATTTCTAAGCAAATTCAGTACTTACTGCTTCTATGTATTTTATATACTTTAGAAAGCTCCATGTATCGCATGGTCTAGTCGATAATGAAGTTTAAGAAAATTTTTCTTACGTTACGTAATCATTCCTTCACTCTTACTTATCGTACTATTTTTTAGTACGCAAATTTTCTTTAGGAGCATCCACGGTATACCTGTACCGCGACCTTAATGGTCTGTACAATTTTCTTACGACGCAACCAATTTCGCGGATGCTTACCTTGGCACGAGTAGTTTTAGCGTATGCGAGATGTAACAGAGACCGAGCGAATATACGTGTAGAAAAATTTTCAAATAATTCCCTATGGAACTTGGCACACATAATGTGAATTCATTTATTCCGAGCATACCGATCGGAAACGTTTATCGAAGATGATGTTTATCGAACGTGACGTAGGTATCTATTGTTCCCTACGTTCAAATTGATGGATGGTCGATCATTACGAATTTATTTCTCAAAACGGCCTGCAGCCAAATCGACATGTTGTTGAGCGATTGCCACGATATTCTGGGTGGCTTGTAAAAAATGACCAAACCTCGACGCACCAATTGGGTCTTTCGCTCCGACCTTTGATTAACGATTCGTTCAATCGGAACGAAGAGGGTAAGCGTAGACAGAACTAGAGCATGGGGTTGTACCGATTAATCGAGCAATGATGGACTGGTATCGGTGTGAAAAAAGATGAAATTGTCACGTTGAAATTAATAAAAATTTTCAAGAAGTCGAAATTTATATACGGTCATTCAAAAGTACGCGATAAGGAAAAATAATTTTTTAGCGGAGATTTTTTAGCTGAAGTTTGGTATGATTTTTTTATTACTTGCTTTTCCTGCCCCCCCCCCCCCCCCTCTATATTCTTATTGCCAGAAGAACATGGGGAGATCAATGGCGACCAGGGAACGTGTACGAAGGTTGTAAAGGGGATGTTTGGTAGAAGTTAAAGCTGGTTGAAATACCGTGAGAACAATTCATCTCAAAGTTTCTCTGTTCGATGTCGTAAGTTGCAGCTGACCTCAGAATAGTTGGTAGTCTTCCCACTGGTGCATCCTTGTGCTTACTACCCCTTTGGATAGCGACTCTGCCGATGGAACTCATCTCTTACTACACGGCGGGAACTTTTGAAATAAATCGAGTCTGACCACGCGGACTCGTCGTTATCTTATATTACTTGCTGAAGTTTTAACATTTTTTTTCTCTGCACTTCCCGTAGTCCTCGTTCCGGCAAACAAAAGAAAAAGCAAGTTAAGGGAAACGAGAAACACGCAACTTGTTAGTTAATGACGAGCTGAGAACAGCGGAGCTCGCGACATGTTGTCTGACTAAAGTTTTCTTTCTCTACTTTCGAAAGAAAAAGCTCATCGCGAATCTTCGACGTGGCGCGTGTGCTTCATGGGTAAATTTAGTAATTGAAGAAATAGAATGATAGAGAAAAATATTTTTGATCTATATAAAATTCCCCTTTCTAGATCGGCTTATCTATCGTCCACTGTCATAAATTCATAACCCCTAAAATTGGAATACCTGAAAGTCGGTCGCGTGTGTGATAGTGGGAAAGTTGAATGCGGAAAGCGATTAGGAAATTTGTGTAAATTTTCGGTCTACACGCAGAGAGCATACAGGAAGTAAAGGAAGCTACGTCTAGGTAGCCGGTATGGGAAAAGTTAGTATCTTGTGGTAGAGAAGTAATTTGGAATGAAGCAGGGAAAAGAAAAGAAAAAAGTGAGAAAAGTGTAAAGTATAAGGGGTACGAAGAAGAGGAGAGAAATAAAAAATGACGGTGGGAAAAGAAAGTAGGCGAAAAAAAATAGAAGGGATGAAGAAGGGGTGAGAATGGGGTTAGAGATCCGTCATTCGAGTATTTACTGGTTGAGAATATTACAGGCAACGAGGGTTGAACAGGCTTGATGCACCGTGCAGCTTCCTGGTTCTTTTTCCGTTGAACGGACATTTTCACGTAAATCGTTTGAGGCATCTATAGCGGTGCGATTCACGTGAAGCTCAGAGCGACGTATTCGACAATGAGCATATCCGGGGTTGGTGTGAAAACACGCCCTACACTTTGTACCATTGCCCGTTTTACGGGATTTCCTTCATTTTCCAAGCGGCCGGCAGGCGGCGTCCACGACAAGCAGACAGGAAGTTACGCCTCCGTTTTTGTACGTAGAAAAGCAAACACCCGGTATGATAACTCGACCTGATAGTCCAGATTTTTTTTTGCTAACTAAAAACACGTTTGCGAATTTTTCAAGGTGTGAATAAATTTAGTCAGCATACAGACGCGATATGCGTGGGTCAAGTTGGAAAGATACGTATATAAGATACATAAGACCAGGTGATTCAGCCGAAACGTACCACCTGAACATGGTTTTGACACAAGACTCAAATGGGCGCTGACTTCAGGTGGTGCGTTTGTATTGAATAACTTTGTATAGAAAATTAATGAGAATACGGTAAATGAAAGCATGACAGTTTTTAGGAATTTTTAAAACAATATTTTTTTTGTAAAATTAACAAAATCAAAATAGGTTTATTCTACTGATCAGAATATTACGCACGATACTGTTTATCAAAATTGCAGTATGCGAATTATTAATAGAACCCGATATATAGCGTTGCCTTGATACTGGTCTGGATTATATATTAGGATTTAACAGGAGATTCATTCTTCTTTTTCATTATTTAACGTAAAAGTGGTTGAGAGTGGTTCAGGTGGTGTTTCTTTAGTCTTTTAGCTACCCTTTTAGATCCTTTATCGTCCTAGGCATACATATATGTATGTGTCGGTTTCATCTTTTACCCTGGAGTACCAATGGGGTGAATCTTAGACAACCTGAATGTATCTTGACGGGAAAAAAAAATGGAGAAATAAGGGTGCGTTTTTTCTTCTTCTCCAAGATGAAGAACCCTGGCTGACGACATTCTTTATTTTCAGTACTTGCAGAAATATTGTCAATGTAGTGTGGTGTCTGGGTACGTGTTATACGTATAAGAGCAAGGTAAAGAGTGAAGTAGACTGCATGCAAAATAAAGAGGGCGGTATGCAAAAATATTTCGCATGAGCTTGCGAGATTAAAAGGTAGGGATATTAAAAGAGCGTAAAAAAAAGGGGGACTGAGTCTAGCCTTGGTTTTCAAATCAAAGAAATATTCGTTTAAAATGGCACACAAAAGGAATCCCAGAGGCAGATGAGGACAGGCTAGGCCCTCGGGTTAAATTTTCAAAATGAAAAAAAAAATTCCGAAATATTTCGTCGCTGCAGTTAAAGTTCTTCATATCCCTTTTTTTAAATTTTACCTTCTTTCTCTCTCTTTTTCGTTCCCTAACGTTTCTATCCTTTTTACTTTCGTTATCACCACCTGCTCTCGCTTCCTTCTCTTTCTCACAGTTATCGCCATCCTCATATTAAGCCTGCATGCTCTCACGAACTCTTGCCAAGGTTCCATCCTGACGTCTGTGGCCTCATCTAATTCAGAAGAAACGAACTTATCGCCGGTTGTATCGGCGAAATTGATTTCGAGTCACCGAGAAAGCATCCATACACACACGTGCTGGCATGGTCTCACGTGAAATTGCAACGCGTGGGAATGCATATAGCACGTGGTTATATGAAATTTTTTTGCCAGCCCCGTATCCTATTTTACGAAGGCGCGAGATAAAAGTCGACAACAATCATATCGCGAGAGAGAAATTACGCAAAGTGTGAAAAAAGCTTTTTTAAAAACAAAGTGAGAAGAAAAAAAGTCTAAAATTCTTTCCTGTAAACAATTTCAATTCGGATCTCACTCGAAATTCTTGAAAGGCTTCGTCGTATCCATTGAAGGTTATCCCTATTTAATTGCTCCCGCGTGATATCTGGTCCGTATGAAAATTTTGTTTAATCTTGCTCAGCTATCGAGCAAGTTACAAGAGTCTCGTACCAATTAAACGTCGAAGCTTCACTGTCTGCAAGCTTGTGATTCAAGTATTACAATAAGCATTGTGCTTCCTCGAACAAGACGGAAGTGTTCCTGCCAAAGTGGAGCTTTAGTTATATATGTATATACATAACTTCTTTGATGGAAGTGTCTTGCATGGTACTATATCTATACGTAATATTCGTAGCGATACGATTTCTCATCAAGAGCGACAGAGAGACAGTGGGGAGGTGGAAAAAAAAAGAGTGCACCCAGAGGAGCTTTTTTTTTCTTCACCGTATTAGTTCCACTTTCTTCCACGAGGAGCGTAAGCGTCGCACGCGGAAGCAGCACGGGTGGCGTGAGCCGCGCAAGTAAGCGGTCTGTTTTTCGTGCGGTTTTGCGTTTTGTTTGCTCGGAGTGAATGGTCGGTAATTTTTTTTCTCTTTCTTTCCTGCTGT
Organism: Trachelus tabidus; assembly: GCA_030142655.1. Classification (NCBI taxonomy): domain Eukaryota; kingdom Metazoa; phylum Arthropoda; class Insecta; order Hymenoptera; family Cephidae; genus Trachelus; species Trachelus tabidus. The sequence continues at coordinate 1,190,817 of JARQTI010000420.1, read as the reverse complement.
CCGGACAAGAAGGGAAGACGTATTGCTAACCGTGAGCGTTTAAGGGTGTCTCGCTTCTTGCTGTGGCTCATATCATTTTTATTTCTTTTAGAGGAACAATGACTAGAGCGCCACCTATGTACAATATAGATATATTATTATATACGAGTATAATATATGATAGGTGACGTAAATATCGAAAATATCTGTGGAATCGACCATCTTAATCTAAACGTGAATTTATTACGTATCACGTGAAATCACGTAATTAATATAAGAAAGGATTTAATACGCTCTGCGTTTCCGGATTTCTCCTCTTCGCGTTTCATTGTTCTCGTAGAGTTTCTTTCGTATTTTCTAAGAGGGTTGAACCTTCAAGTGAAAAAAAATTCAACTCTGGTACCTCCGCCCTTACGAATTTTATGGCAATTTTATTCCTTTGTCGCGAGGTCAGAACCCCCTGAGTTTCCTCCTCACCTGGAGTTCGGAGTTCCGAGCAGTTCCGAGTTGTGCCGACAAGTATTTAAAAAATAGGTACCTCCTTCTATCTCTCTCTCTCTCTTTCGTTCCTTCTCTCATCTCTCAGAGTTCTCGTACGATCTTACTTCTTACCTATTCGTTCCATTTCTTAGTATGGTCGCACCGTAAAAACCGCCCTTGTCTCCTCCAACCTCTTTGGCACCCAAGTCTAGCCGCTGCAATCCTTTTTTTTTTAATTTTCTTTTCTCTTCCGACGTAGCTTAAGCTGCGTCTCCAAATAGTCGTGAAAAACGAGGAAACCTCGTGAACGGTTACATGGCTTATCTCAACTCTGACTGCCTCGTGGGAACGTATCTTAATCCACGATGACGTCACTGGTTCACGACATAGGATTGTTGACTTTTTTTGGTACTACTTGGTTTTTTTGTTTCTATACGCGCAATAGCAGTGGTACGCTATAGCCCTGTGATTTTTCAATTCGAATTTAAAAAAGACAAAGGAGCTTGAAGACTTCTTTGTCACTACTGTTCTCGATCGCCTTTATATCCACTGGCCCGATCTTGTTTCAAGGGAACGGACGAAATTTCTTTTTTTCACTCCCTTCCCGCCCCTGGTGTCATTTTTCGTAACTAATTACCACTATCGTTATTCATCGTCATCGCACCGCGCTGTGACAGCATTAATAAAATCCTCTGACGTGAATAAATTCGCGCTACGGCGCAATACTTCGTTTCCGTTCCCTACGTAATGAACTCCGCTTTCATCGTTATTTCCGCTTTGAAAATATTTCCCCCGAAAAATTCAGCCTCGTTACCGCTGGCCCCTCTCGGTTCTTCATTTTGACAATCATTTTGAGAAAAGGAACAAAACGGGAAAAAAATTAATTTCCCATTAATCGCGTGCACAGGCAATATAATAATATTAGTATAAAATATTTCATGATTTCTCTTCACGAACAACAGAAAACTTGGAAAATTTCTCTTAATCGTGTATTAGTTTTATATTTTGAATTTGTCATTTTCTTTCAAACATTATATCAACGTCACCACCGCGCGAACACTCCGATACGAAAGAAATTTGTTTCTTCGCTTTTAACAATTTTTATCCCTCTGCCAACTATACTTCCCTTTTTTCTCCGTGTTCCCAGCATCCACGGTGAAGCGTTTATCGACAATTCTCAGTAATAAAATAACCAACAAATAATAATAATGCTATATAAATAAAAAAATCTCTCGCAACTCCTTGTAAATTCATTGCAACGTAAACACAGGGAATTCAATTCAGAAACCTATTATTGGGTTTATTTTTTTTAAACAGTTGGTAATACAATTCCAATCAAGCCATTATTTCCAAGACGACCAATTAAATTCAAAGAAACATGTTTACCTGCGATGGGTGCAATTCGTCCACTGTACTTTTTTTTTTCAGTGGGAACGTTTTTTCCTTTGATTACTTTTGTTCCCCAGTTCTCTTGATTTCTTTTAATTTTCCTCTGGACCAGAACGACTGTTTAATTACGATCGTTACTACGGCCCGTACCAACCTTTTATACATATCCGTCAACGCAGTAACGATTTCACCAATGACGTCTACGTCACTTGGCAATGCTTTAAATTACCGCAATTACTCGGAGCAACGTGAAGTTGCCAGTAGAGCCTCGATTTTGCCCTGAAGTTCGATAACTTCTCAGCAAACCCCTTTTATTCCTCTGTACTTTTTTAAATTCTTTTATACCCTCAGCCCCTTTTATTTCCTCTACCCTCAACTACCTTTTCCTTTATACGACACCCAGTAAAGGCTCACGTCAATGCGAGAACACAGTGCAATTGTTTACCTTATTCTTCTAATAATTTTGTCAAATTACTTTCTTTCAATACTTTTATAATTATAAAGTAGCAAATATGTGGTACGATTTTTTTTCACTTTTAATAATTAAAAACTAATCTACGACACCCTTCGTATTGACGGGTGTGACTAGTTTGAGTACAAATCCCCCTCCCCTCCCCTCCTTCTTATAATGCATTTACCTTGATCTCAAATAACATCCCCTACAGAAAGCAAGCATATTTTGCTCCAATGACATTTATGATCATGCACAAAGGAAGAAATGATGTAATTGGAATCATTAGCACGAACCGTCTCGGTACACGTGTCACCCCTCAATCCTTCATACGTATCACCCCTCAACCCTTATCCAGCCTGATCACGTGATACGACTACACGCTTTACCTCGCGTGCAGGTACGTCGTAGACGCAAATTGCAGGGGCGGAAAATTCTTGGGGTCTTTGCTAATACAATTTCGTAACTACGTTGCAGTTTCAAATGCACCTTGTGTGCACTTTTTTTTCTATACAGTATATGGTATACCCATGCGTCATCGTATCTGTGAACTGCAGTGTCATTGATTTTTCTTTTCTTTTTCGGGTACGTGAACTCGACCGTCACTCAACCGCGGAAACAATCCGCGAAATAATTTTAACGAGAGACACAAATCGACTCTAAAGTTTTTTTTTTCAGGAAATCACGTCGCTGTCCATATTGATGATTAACGAACTTGGATACTAGGAGGGAATTTTTTAATCAAATTCTACAATAGAGTCCATACGTTAACTATACCTATGTATATAGCGATGCAGTTAAAACTATTCGTAGCGAAGTACATGACTGGTACTCTGTAACTATTTTCAATCGAACCACCCGCTATAGCATTTTAATGTACGACACAGTGTCCACTATTTCCAGTTTTGATAAAATTTCATTTTCATTTCGCGATTAAACCCCGGCAATGGAGCACTTTATATATCTTTTTTCATCTTTTACGTTGAACAACTTTTTTCTTTATTTCTATCCACACAGAACGACTGCACTGATTGGCCTTAATACCCATCGCGTAAGTTTCATAGGAATTGCCTTTAATGCACGTTATAGAGGGGATGCATTTTGATAATATAAAATCGATTGGATCCGTCTCAAAATTTCGTTACCGTTCGATTACGTAACAAAAACACAAGTTGGTACTCCGGAGATAATTTCGCTGAAATTTTTTTTTTATACAGCATCCACTTGAAGTTATTGAAAAATAGTGGGTTCGTGATAATACCGATACGGGTATCTCTTCGCTGGCGAAGTAATTTCTCAGAATCTCCAAGAACTTACGTAACGAATTTATCGCGTGCGCGATATCAGGTTTTCTTTATTTTCACTGTAGCGACCAATATCACATTCCCGTAAAGCATGTACCGACAGAGAACCCGGCATTTTCTTCTATCTTTATTTCCCTGCAGCAGATTCATCCTTACCTTTTATCTTCAGCTGCCTTTTTTTTTTTTGAAATCCGCGCAAGTTGTCCTGTTTTCGCTTATCGCAGGTACTCATGCAAATGACAAGTGGTATCCCTGCAACGAGTTTATACAGCGCAGGTTGGTACGCTTGGAGAATACCAAAGGAAGTCGAGCACGTTGCTGAAGAAAAAGACGAGATAAAAGGTAAAGAAGCGACTGAGAATGAGAAAGAAAAAAAATATAATATATACATATATATAAGCCACGGTATAAAAGCAAGATAGATAAGGAGTGAGACATAACAAAGAGAAGAAGAAAAACTATACAGTCGACCCTAACCGAACCCAAAAGCATAAGGGCGAATTTACATTACAGGCACGAACTTTTGATTGAATTGTTTTTTCGGGCGCAACCTTATTTTTTTTTTCGTGATGAAGTGACTTCGTCTCGTGGATTGGTGTCGCGGAGCGACTTTCGGAGGGTCCTAACCGCGTCTTAGCGACCCCATACTTTTTTTTCATTTCTATTCATAGAATTTTTTATATCTGACCGCACAAGTAGCTACTCTATATACCCACGTCAACGAATTCCACAGTTCAATACGATAATCCATACGGCCGTTATTACACATGGAAACCGATACGCAAGACCCCGATTTTCCAGCCTTATTTTTTTTGCATCCATATGGTAAATCACGTTGTCGCTTGTCGCTCCAGTAAAACGAAGCTTTTACCGTCTCCGTTAATTTTACAATTTCGCGAGAGTCCCGTACGACCAGACATGCTTAAAAGCTGCCATATATAGATATACATGCCTAAGTATTGACAACAGTGAATATACGTACCAGATTACAACAGGTTAGGTTAGGTTCATACATTTTAGATGGATCGATAAAAAAAAAATTGCCTAAACGAACCGAATGTCCCCGGGAGTATATAAGAAGTCCGGGCTGTCGGTGACAGTCCTCGTAATTACCCTGTTCTCGAAAAAACCTCAGGGCATAAAAAAAAGACCATATTAGCGTTACGGGTTATGCTCGGCTCAAATAGTTACGGTCGAAGGGATATAATTTCAGGTGCCCATTGAAACCGTCTATTTGTCCACGTTATTCCGATACATGGATTCCAATGCGATTCAGGGCCAAATACTTTCTTTTTTTTTCCTTTCAACGTTCTACCGGATACGAAAGAAACCGAATCGATAATTTTGTCATTTGGCGTCACATAGAAATTCGAGAAGCATATTAATTTTAATTTTTCTTTTTATTTTTGATTTTTGATTTACTAAATATGCCTTTAGGCTTTTTATTCTCTGTACCTACTTCCTCCCATCTTTCTTTCTCCCTTCACCTCCGACCACCTTATTCTCAGTCTGTGTCTTCCCACTGCCCACCCCCCGCCCCCCCAGTTACGTAGCAGAGAGACACGCGGCTGTCTCCAAAATCAATAATTACGTCAGCAGCCAACGCGCCACGCCTATGACGCTTTGTCTTTGTCGCTTGAGTTAACGAGCCGAGTTGTATTGGGTATCCGGCTTAAAAAAAAAGAAGGTACCTGCAAGCTGTACCTGAAGCCACAATGGATATAAAGGAGATGCTCATGCAATCGCGTCGAATTTAATTCGTTTGTGGGAATTTTTTTGGAAGATTTCAATTGTAAATTTTGATAATGATATATGTAATTGTGTATGTGTATGTATTTATTTTACGATTTCAATTTTAAATCTCAATAAAAATATATGTTTTTGTGTACGTTGCTCGGTTGTGTCGTCCCATGCTTTGAATTTATATAATTTTCATTGAACGACCAGGACCCCCCGTTGTCGCCATTGCAAATTCGTTACGACGGCCACACGTCGTAGGATATTTTCAATTTACAAGAGACGGTCCTGGCAAATGCTATTAGGTTATATTCAACGGTCCTTCGTCCCCGTCGACCGTCTGAAAGAAGCAGGACACTTTCGCTTAAGGGTCGTCGCTGCCATTCACTTGGAAAAATTGTCTTATTCGCTATGCACGATATTAGGTTATAATCCGAGCATAAATTTCATTAAGCTTGTTCTTCTGCGTTCATTTGCGCGAAAATCGACATCGATATATAATATGTATAATATGCTCGCTCGTTTCTTCGTATGACGACAACAGCGGTGAAATAGCTTTGGGTAGAATGGTCTTTGGTGTTATATACAATATATATATAGATATACGCCTGTTTATCTAGACTGGTATATGCACAGTTCACCCACTACATGCCACAGTAAACGTTTTAGTTTGCTTGGCGTAATTGAGAATTCGCAACGGGCTATCCGCATCAAGCTCGTTAAATGGTTTGCAGCGCGCGACATCTGCGGGCTGTCAGATGAAACGAAAGGAATGAAAACGTGAGAAAGAGCCTCTCGTTGCAATCGAAAGAACGGGCAATCGTAAGGATGAGAATGTAGTTAATTTTTTAAATATTTTTATCCCACGATCCTTTCTTGTAGAAAGATCAATGGTTTATGTCGTTAACGTATATGTATTTTACTGGGTTGCGTAATGCATGTCTACCTGTTATACCTTGTAAGTAATATTTCTTCTGTCAGCTATACCAGGTACGTACCTATATAGGGACTATGACTACGGGGGCCCTGTATGTACAGTATACGTGGCTATCGAGAAAATTTTCGAAAGCTCTAAATCATGAACGATGCAGTGTAGCCAACGCATAAGGGAAAGCTTATACGTGAGGTATAGATGAGTGTCATATTTTACGTTTTTCAATTTAACGTGGCTAACGTGTACGATTTATCGTGGGTTAGACGAAAAGGGCTCCGGTTGCTTCTAGAACGTTCCCGTTCCTTCCTGGCTCAGCCGGAAAAGCTCCCGAGCTTTTTGCATCCTGAGATAAGGCACCGTATGTCTCTAGTAGGTTCGATGTCGACCCTGTGAAGAAAAAATTGCAATCCCAGTCGCGATTTGCGACCAAATCGAAGCGATCGTTCACGTGGATTCTTGAAGGAGTGTCAAATGGGGAAAAAATAGTATCCACTGTAACTTCATTTGCCAGACCTATTGAGGGTCGGGAGAGACCTTTAGAGGATGCCAAAGAAATAATGAGATAGAGAGAGGGGAGTCCAAGAGACTTCAGAGCCAATATACTGTACAGGGGACTCAATTTTGTTTTCTGATTTTTTTTAACGTTCATTCTCAACATGCATAGGCATAAGGAGGTTGCACGACGCGAATAATCTCTCTTGCTCCTGCCTTTTTTTTCTCATTATTCTCTATCAATGTATTTTCACCTGTTTACTTATGTTTTTAGTGTATTTGATGTTATTGCGGAAAACGAATCGGTGACTATCCTGGGGTGGTCAAATTTGAATTTTGACATGTAAAATTTTGTTTACCTGAATTGGCTTTTTATTTAAATTTTAAAAAATGTATATTTTTATACTAGAGTGCTAAATATTGATAGGGTTATGGGATTCGCAGGGTAATAGTCATACGGTATTGGTACTGATAATAATAGTTACTACCAAGGGTCATAGTTCATTTGAATTACTGACTTGGATTTTACGGACGGATACGAGGCTGAGTGAAAACTTTGTATACTTGTACAAGTTATAGTCCGAGTCGGAAGCCACATTTAAATGCATCGTAACTGCATCTTGGATGGTTCCTAAGACATTTGGGTTCTTCAGATATAAAGACGCATCTCCAGCGGTGATTGCGTTCTTTTTATGGGAGGAACAATAAGAGAACTATGAGAAATGCGATAAAATATGAAACATCGAGATGCGCGAATGCAGTTATATGAATATTTTAGTCGAATCAAGATGTTATCTCATGTTACTCCATTTCAAGCTCCTGATAAGACAGTAGCGATAAATCATCAATACAAGATTGTATAATTTTTCTATAATATATATAAAAGGAAATTTGAAAAAATTATCATGGAGTTTACGTGTATACGTAATCCATGAAAATGAAAAATTTATCGTTTCTGAGTAGTGCTTTCACGTTTTACGTTATTTAAAAAAAAAATGGACCATTCCATGGAGTTAAATTCAAGCGGATAAACATTTACGCGATATATCACAATTTTACTCCAATTCACATAATTGAAAATATTTCAAATATCAGGTGTATTACCGAATTGCATTTGTCATCATAGATTTACAGGTATCATTTACTCAATGGATCATGACGTATACGGTGGCTGTATGTTACTTCATTATTGTATCATGTGATTTTAGGATTATGTTTGCCACTATTATATAATTCACTTGATATATTAAAATTATATATATATATTCAAGTAATAGTTATTTGTGTAAAAATATATGTCTGGGATAAATGACTAGTGATGCTGGATAAAGTGTATTCAGTTGAGATTATAAAATAGAACCATTCATATTGACGGATATGAATTATTGGAAAAAAAACTAACAGCTAAATAAATTGATTAAATAAAGAACGATAAAAAGGTATCGATCGAGACCTCTTCTATTAAGTGATTATATGTATATATGCACATAATTTGAGACTCCCTAACGGACCGTATCAGCTACCGCCAGAGATGCCATTTTTCTCACTTATCTCGTATAAGCAGATCACGATGATATCTGCTCTATGTCGAGGTTAACCAAGCAGAACTTCTTTTTTTATACGCGTTACGGCTAGGATATTCTTATTATTTCCCAATAATCTCCGTGTTCCCCCTCAGGTACAAAACTTTACAAAGTACCACGGCTAGGAAGCTAGACCGTGTTGAATGAGCCTGTATCATTTGGACATTATTGGATCTTAGATACAAAAAATCTAAAATAAATATTATCTCAGTTTCATTTCACCCAACCATACCTTATCGAACGTTATCATTCTCGTCGCAGAAATGTTCCAGTCGTTTATCTCAACAGAAAAATACCAAAACTCCACTCGCGTTTACATATAATTAAAAAAAGGAGACAGAGAGATCCGCAACACTATGAAAATCCAGTAATAAACACAACCCAAATTGTCAAAGTAAGAGAGAACAAAAGCCACGAGTACGAGGTAGAAAATAATTCTATGGAGACAGAGAGACAGATATGGAAAAAAAATCCAATTGGAGCGATAAATGTAGGAAAGTCGTGCCAAGAAAATCCGTGTGGCGTTCGAGGGTGTCGAGGATGCCAGGACTCCTCGTTACACGTTCCGCTCGAAAATTCATTACGCCTAAAGAATTAGACAGTCGGCAAATCGCAAGCTTCCTCCAGGCAACGCCCACTGACTGGGGAACATGTTCATGCTGCTCCGACCACATTGCAATTTCTTGCAACATCCTGGAGCCTAGATCCGCACCCGTTAGTTCCGGTCATCCGCTTCGCTTCTACCCCTCTTACCGACACCCCCTCCCCTCCGCCCCCAGTTGGGTCGAAGGACGCCCACTCGTGTCACGGACGTACGTCCTGGTCCTGCACCACCGCCAAATGTCATATTTAACTTCGCGATGGCACGAGTCCAGGGGTCCTTTAAAGCTGAGCTTTCTTCTGCGTACCGGCGTACTTTGAAAACATTGAGCTTTTTCCACCATCGTGGCTCGCGTGTTAACTTTGAGGATTAAAACTCGTATCGATCGACCTGACGGGCCCGTAATTGGCTTGTGGGATTACCGAACTTTAATTTGGGCTAAGTTAAAATTCTAACGGAATACGTAAGTCAATTTTCTCACCCTTCGGAATCACGAAAAATCATCGAAATTTCGCTTACGACGTCAGACCCATTAACTTAACTCAAACCTTGTTTAAATGTCCCCGCGAAAGCCTTTACGAAGTTTTTTTTTGAATTAATATATCGACCCTCCCTTTTTTACTCGCGCCAACGCATTTCTATTGTCTAGGCTCGTCGTTCGTGACGAGCCATTTTTTTTTCCAAAAGCACTTGCAACTATGCTACGATTCTCCAGGTGAATTCGAATCGAGCTTCCCCACTTCATATAAAATATCTGTGACCAAGCCAACCAACCCTTGGTTATACCACCCTCGGAACTTTTGCTACCCTTATTTATATATGTATGTCGATATATCATCGACACTTCAACATCCTCCAGCCTCTCTACGTATCCCCTCATCCCAGCGACGTGAGCATAATCGCTATAAGTTTGTCCCCACGTGTTTGAATCCATGAAAAGACTTTAATTATTCAGTGGCAAATAGATTCTATGGTTAAATGTCCCATGCTATCCTGTACCGTACATACGTGACTGTCATTATGTGTCGTATGGTCCTTGCTAATGCGTGTACGTATCTATATGTATTCTTGTACATAGGGGGATATACGTACGTAGTACATGGAGCTCATATATATATGTATGTGGGCTGCATTTATGAATGCTTCAGACGACCTTAAGCCCGTCTGAATAGGGGATAGTAACTCTCTGAAACCTTACCTCAACGTCTCTCGCCAACTCTTATCACTCTTGGCTTATCAATACCGATGGATACGAAGAGACGAGCGTTTCATTTAAATTCAAAATCCATCGCACTGCGGCGATTCGCACTTACAGCCTGAAATTGACTTCCGGCGTAATTCCATCAAATGGCAATTTCAATAAATTACTGTCGCTCCTTTGAAAATTATTATTAACCGTTTACAGGAAAATTGTGACTTTTGTACTCGAAATCGTTATACACGGTGAGATCGGGAACTCGTATACGTACCTTTATCGACGATAACATTTCCTTGGGTACGTGTCACAGTGGGTCGAGATTTTATTATCAGTTTGTAAAGGATACGTATGCGATTTTAAAGACTTTTTTTTTTTCGACACTCATATGTGTATTTAGGTTAATCGTGTTTTCGTATTTCGTAAAATCCACGGAAATTCGAACGACGCGCTATGATGTTTTATGTCGTCGGTTTTTTTTTTCTTTTTTTTTTGGTTTTATGAATTTTCTGAAGGACGCTCCCGAGTGGTTGTTAGTACGAAACACTTTTTAAGGCGAATCTGCCCTGGGAAGTTCGCTTCGTGACCCGTGAATGAAAACTGTGACTGTACCATTTCATTTTTATTTTTTTTATTCAGTCATACCTCCAGGTCTACCCCTATTGAGATACAATAACAAAATTGCATTGAATTATGCATCAAAGCTTGCATTGTTCCTTGAGGATTGTATTTATTCTATAAGTCTGACTCTTACGCGTGTTTGTCGTTCGAAAAGAAAGTATAACGAGTGCTTGAGAAAACGGTAGTATTTTCTTAGCTTAGTATTCCAGGGCGGCACACCCTCTGGATACCCAGTGAAAAGAGTTGTCTTCCACATTGGCACAATGAACACAATCGCACTTGTCATTAAATAATGTGAATAAAAAATGGGAAATTTTGGAGTGATTAAAGAAAATTTTTTAATGAAAAATCGGGTTAATTTAAGAATGTATGATTTTGCGAATAATCGTATAGAAATATAAAATGCATTCGATCATACGTAAGTATTTGGAAAACTAGAAATGTAAGAAAAATATATGTTAACGACCAGCATTCTTATCGATTCGTACTCGGGCATAAATAAAACCTATAAATACCTCCATACAGAAATCACTTCAGAAATCTATGTAGAAACATATCGTTTTTGGGATTAGCTACATACGTATATCTATATATGCAGATCGAGGTTCGATGAATGAGCGATAATAGCGAAAGTCCGGAAGGGCTCGAGTAAAAGCACCCGATAGAGCTACCCTCGTCAGTGAGACCAACCACAAAGTGCGAAAAGTCTTGCCACCCAAAGACCCCAGAGTCCGACATTTGTAATGCAAATAAACCTTAAGGCTGAATAATGTTTCTACGTCTCAACCCAGTGAGATATCGGTCCGCTTTCCACCTTGTAGATAAATATAACACGTATGTATGTAACAGAGTACAAACTGTATATATATATACAGCATATATAAATGAAATGTATATATATGTATATACATAATACACAAAAGTTCGTTCCATACATGAGTAAAAACACGTCAAACCGGAGACCTTTTTTTCATCGATCGTTTCGATCATTGTGAATTTTTATTAACGGATTCTATGGATGAAATAATTTAATCAAACAATTTTTTTTTATTTTCAATATTTCAAACGTTATTCCAAGTTGAAAATTGCCAAAAATGCCAAAAACCGCCACACACGCTCTTCTTCAGATATTCATATCCTAGGTTCTATTTGTCTGATCAATTTGTCCTTGGGCTCATTCAAAAGAGCTGGAATTGGGCTTCCATTTCATGCTGCTACATATTTTATTATAGCAACAATTGAAGACTTTTATAAATAATTAATTTTCAAACACGATTTCATCACCAAAACCGCGCGTAAAATTCCAAAAAAAAATACGAGTGTATTCCTTGATAAATTTTCTATAAGATAGGTGAGTTTCAAATTGGAGAATTAATGGAGAGTATTTTTTAAATATTAATAATCGAGCGGAGGCGCGCGTACACAAGGGGTCCGCTATGTGAGACGGTTCTTTTCAGAGACCCGACTATACTGGAACGACCGTTGGGACTATCTACCTGCATTGAACGCCAGGCTGGCGTGCCTTCGCTCTAATATTATTATTTCAAAAATACTCTCCATTAATTCTCCAATTTGAAACTCACCTATCTTATAGAAAATTTATCAAGGAATACGCTCGCATTTTTTTTGGAATTTTACAGCGCGGTTTTGGTGATGAAAATCTGCTTGAAAATTAATTATTTATAAAAATTTTTAATTGTTGCTGTAATAAAATATGTAGCACCATGAAACGGAAGCCCAATTCCAGCTCTTTTGAATGACCCCAGGGACAAATTGATCAGACAAATAGAACCTACGATATGGATATTTGAAGGAGAGCGTGTGTGGCGGTTTTTTGGCATTTTGGGCAATTTTCAACTTGGAATAACGTTTGAAATATTGAAAATAAAAAAAATTGTTTGATTAATTTTTTTCATCCATAAAATCCGTAAAAAAAGTTCACAATAATCGAAAGGATCGATGAAAATTTTTGGTCGATTTCGTCCGGTTTCACATGTTTTGACTCACATCTGTTTTAACTGCGTGTTTGATAACCTCGTAAAGATAGGAGCGCACGTTAATGACGTGCACTATCAACCGCAGGCGGCGTTACGTCACGAGGTAAATTAAACGAATAACCCAGTTACCCAATTACTCACTCGATTTTATGTATCAAATGAAAAATGTTATTCAACGATGAAACGTCACAGACAACGGATACCAAAGACCGCATAAAAGTCAAATTCCACGTTCTCGTTGGTTTAGGTATAATTTTCCGAGTATAGTTAAACATGTTTTACACCTTCGAAGAAGACGCTCGCGATCGTGAAACCAGTGCCAGGTGGATGATGAATTGAAGTGAAGTATATTTAAAAGGTCGTAAAATAGGAAATGTCTGCGATCCAGGTAAGGGGTTATAGAAAAATGGTGGGGAGAAATTTTTTTTTTTTAATTTTTCATTACTTCAACCTCACCGCCGCCTGGAACGCGTATGAGATAATACGAAGCGTGGATATAGGCTGGCAACGCGCTCCGGGGAATCTCAGGGCGAGAATTCGGATGGAAAAATGCAGAGAATTCCAATATAGGAATACGAGTCGTAGTTGGTTGGCATTACTGAACTTTTTTTTTTATACCATCTTCCTATCTGTACCAGCCTCCTACTTCATAACTGCTGCGCAACTGGCACGCCCCCTCTAGGCCACATTCTAGATCTACTCGGGTCACAGGTGTGGATACTAAAATGTCCCTAGAGAACAGTATTGGGTATAGATAGGGATCCTACCAACCAAAATTTAACTGAATCGCATACAACCATTACGCGATAATACTGGGTTACGTAATAACCGCTTGATTTTATCACCCAATAGCAATAACCAAAAGTTTAAAAAAAAATCCCCAGGACACGTCACCGTGCACAATTGAAAATCTCAGCTGAAAATTCCCTAGACTACGAATGACTATTTAAAATCCAGATATCGTCCCCTGACGTCATAACCGCGAACTTCTTTCCTTTACTAAGAAAAAAAGGTCGAACCCCAAATTTGTAAAATCTGATACACTTGCCGCGATTAATATTTCAAAAAATGAACTAACTCAAAATTCAGTAAGGACCTCGTTAAGCCGTACTTTCCTTGCAGCGATGTATTCTTAACTCTTCATGCAATTTCATACTTAGGCTTCCATGCTATCGGACAGGCATAACTACTTAAGTATTTTAGGGGTAGGTTTTGGCAGGGGAATGTGCGAGGTAGGATGTGAGTTAAGCTTTTGGGGGCTTAGGGGTAGTTTCGTACCGGCACGTTGGTTACGTTTTCATGGCGCCCCTCATTTCTGCGCTACCATATATATATTTATATATATACACGAAGTCCTTACTCTTGCCTCGTCGATGGCGGACCTAAGTGATTCCTTGGAACTTAAGTTCTCCGAGAGAAAGTACTGTCCGCCCTAAGCGAAGGGTACAGTCATTAACTGAAACTTCTAAGCTGTTTAGCCATGATAGGGTTATACAGAAGTAAGCCAACCCCAACTCGTTATGTGCCCCGTGAACGGTAATACATTTGATTTCGGAGAATAGGCTCAGCCTCCATTTTCATTTTCACGAAGAAATCGTTAATGGAATAATAATTGATTAGCGAAGTTATTGATCGAATCCGGATCATTGATTAGCCCTCCTGCGTATATATAAAATCCTGAATAGCCCTATAGTGTCCTACAGGGCATCTCTAGGAGGAAAAAAACAAATGCGATTAGGACTTCCAATTGGGAGAAATTTCATTACTAAGGTCAGGGGTTAGAAATACAACATGATTTCCTGACCTCTAGATTTCATGATTAAAGCTAACCAAGTATACTTAAAATATATGTAATATAAAGATATGTGAATCAATGCAAAAGTGTCTCCTAGATGTCAAACTCGACAGATGGACTGACTATAGAATCAAATTATAAACTATATTTCTTAATCGTTACAGTAATTTCATTCAGGTGCTCTTGTCTGAAATCTCAACTAATTAAACTTGGCGTATAATAATAATAATTTAAATACTTAATATCCGTTGTCAGATACCGTAGTCAGAAACTCACTGTACAATCTATGCGGGAGACTGTATTGCCGCATTGTATTGGTTTACCGAAATCGATCGATCCCTACTAAATTCGAAGATCCTCATAGTTTGGAATCCTCGATGAAACTCAAAGCCGATAAATTTAGCACTCGATTCCATAGAGTCGTCGAAATGAGCCACGATTTCGCGCAGTGGCGTAACAACGTAATATCTATGACCACGCTCGCCAGTTCATATTCAAAACGTTGGGTATAACGTTGCCCAGTTATATAACGGACATCGATAAATTATTTGCGATATATCAAAAGCACTCGAACGTGATTGGCTCGGTTTTATTATCGTGCGTAATATTTTGTCAATATATGACATTGCTGTATGTCTTTTGCATATATATACACACGTATACATTAATAGAGCATACTTTGAGGACAATCTCAGTAATATAACCGATAGTTTGAGGACAATTGTATAGTTTGAGGTCGGGTCTATTTTCAACATAACGCATGTTTCGAGGCTCATAAAGCGGCTGTCACACGAAATTTGTTAACTTTTTTTGAACGCTAGACATCTGGAGTTGTGATGGGCTTAGGAAGTGTTTCATTAGGTCAGGTTAGGTTAGGTTAGAATTATAATGCTGTGGTGTCCCGAGGTATTAGCTAGTAAAAAAAACATCAGCTCGCTATTGTGAATGCCCCAAAATCGCCTGGGTCCTCAAACTATACTTACTACATGATTATATAAATGTATCGGGTAAAACTTTTATACTTGTCCTATAGGCATATATACATATCCGGCAATACAACTGAACATATAACCTGGCTGGAAAAGGATATTTCCCTGTGGATCTACGTTCGGACGGTGGTAAAACTATTGCGTGCAATTTTCTACGGCCCCGTAAAACCGTGAGCGACGTGACTTTTATTAAATCTACTGATAACGTCAAATCACACGTACAACGTAACGATATGTTTAATTAAAATTTATGTAATTAATCAAAATTAAGAGATCCCGTTATGATATTTTTTTACTGTAATTATGAGTACGAAAAATTGTATTAGTAACACGAATGGGGGATCGATCGAAACAATTAACGGGTAGTTAAGGGGGACGTAAATTAATCTTGTGGATTTACCTGGACAATTTTAACCCGTCACTACATCCCCCGGAGTCCTCGAAATTTGTTCCGAGGTTCGTTACGCTGACCAATAGAAAGGATTAGTACGAACTAAAGCCGTATTAATAATTTTCATTAATACGACGCCACCCTGTATTATTCGTTGCCTATATAACAGGTGACTTCCTGTTAGATCGTACAAAGACCGGGTAGGTGATAATGAGACGATAAACAGAATACCTTTCATACCGACTGAGCAGTTTACCCACATCCATAGTGTATACTGTGTTGCTAATTAACATGTTGGCTAATTAAAATTTCGCTAACGCCCTCACAGTCCTCGTGAAAACTCGATGGTTTCGCGACAGTGCAACAGCTGGAATTGAAGTCGTCACATTGAAAATGCGCCCATTTGATATTTTTGTGGAGAAAAAATGGGACAAATTTGTTTTTCACCACAGTTCGGAGTTGACCTTCACGTTTGTACGTAATGGGTTATTACAATCGAATAATTGCTCGATGCTTGTTTCAGGTTTGGTTGCTCTTTTTATATATTGAATTATTAATTGTCATGGATTTTAATAATTTTTCTTTTTTTTTTTCAAAAATTACTTCACGGTCACCACGGAATATTTGACCTGCCAAATAAATTCACTCTTATACGTATATCTCTTGTGTGGAAGGTCGAAAAAGGGTATGATTATCAAATTACAATACCATTGTCGTGCTTCGGGACGAGCTGTATATATGTACATACACAGGCAAGCAAGAACCAGGCCAAGAGAAACGTAAAGAAGAGAGCATTATTGAAGTGGAGGATCAAGCGGCATGGAATCGAACCAGTTCGGCAATATTGACTGCAAATATTTGACACGACGATTGTTGCTTCTCAATAAAGGGTATACTGATGGGATTTACTCTACTAATAAATTTCATATTCCACTATATATGTATATACACACGCATATGAACACGTATATAAATGAAATTGCCTGCTTTATACTTTCGTCGCAGTTACGTGACATTTCCTATGTTTCTCGACGGACAATATTTACATTGTATTTGCCAGTATTGTATGGGAAATTAGGGAAGTTTATTCTATCCGGTTATCACGAAGAAAAACTTTCCCTCGGAACATATCTGTGACAACGTACGTATATCTTATGGGCATATCCAAAGAGAGAGACCCTCGCGGTTTTCATTTCTAAAAATAGACGGCTGTTTTTCTTTTCGACTGAAAAGGAAAAAAAAATATTTGTCCCTCAATGTGATGGAAACGTAAAAAAAAAACATTTGGATACGACAGGTTACCAGAGTAGAGTAGGGCGAACCGACGCGTAGTAAGACAATCCATAAGTATTATCTAACCTCTCCTCAGTTTTCTCGCAAGTCGGCATAGGACGATATAGAGATATTTTTTGGACATTAAGGTCAGTCTAATTGAAATTAATTGGAGAACAAATTTTCTCACTAATTGTACACACTTGTACAGTGAATTTCACTCTCGTTGAGACATCCACTCGTTCTAATTATATTTACACGAAATAAGGAGCACTTGAAATTTTTATACGGACAGTGCATTAACCTTTATTGAACTGAGTGCGAAGCGGCGTAAGCCAATAAAAAAAAAGAGATATCCTTTTTCGGATAAAGTTTTTCGATTTCGCAAAGGAAAATATTTTTTATGCGATTTTCTTTCAAATGATACGAGGCTGTTGGAAAAGTTGAGTTATTAGAGTGCCGAGAAATGGGATTGACTTTGAGACTATTTTGAGGTATTTAGGTCGATAAGGGTTGATAAGGAAATTTTGAAAATTTAATTCAACGCGTACGACAGGTAGTTTGCACTTAGTGCACAGGTACCGTACAGCCTATAGGTAGTTTTATATAAAGAGAGTGGATGAAGGCATGAGGTGAAATGCGAAATACAGGAAAATAGGTAAAAGGACAGGGTGGTAGTGAAACATTTTAGTCGGTTATATGAAATTTGAATGGTTGCCAAAAAATATCAAAAATTTTTTGGCTCCTGGCCAACACGGCTCGAACGGAGACCACCGACCACGGGGACAAGGCAAATGGCCAACTGGGTATCCGAGTAATGAGAGTTTATTGTTCGAGTTTACCTGCTGTGATTCTGACTTGGATATTTTAATTGTTTTCTTCTTAAGACTTTTAGCAAGAACGAATTAGGGATATTGTGTATAGCAGGGCATTCGGTGGGAACGGAGATCAATTCTTGTCCGTTGAAAGTACCCTGGTAACTTTCTCGGTCCATTCACGCTCCCGAGGATCAGGAGGTGCGAGATCATTTGGGAAAGTGTTTTCTCCTTTGGAATTTGATTTACGTGCTGAGAGCACTTTGGCTCTTTCGCGGATAAACTCGTTATGCGAGTAGAAGTCAGTGTGGATGAGATACACGCTCGGTTTTTTGGAATTGAAGAAACAGAGGATGATTAATCGTAGACTATTTTTTATTTCTAAATTAAATATCTACTTCATGTAGGATTTCGGAATAGAGATAAACATGAGAAAATGGACGATAACGATTAGCACAAAAGTTGAGAAAGCATTACGAACAAAAGATAAAAAGTTGATAAGAAATATGATAAAAATTTTTTAACTGGCAAATAATTCGGTACAAATTTCCACTAGAGCAATCTTTCTCGCAAATAAGCCATAATTGTATGTTCCCCCTTTTCCCCGTACTTTTTTCTTTCGCAGATTTCTTGTTCGTCCCAGCTAACTTATCCCCGTGAAGCTATATAGCAGTCAGCAAGTGGAAATGCCAGGGGTGGTTTCCGGGCGAGAGTCCCACAATCTTTTTCACAGATAAACAACCTGAAGCGTCACGGTACTGTATATAGAAGCAGGGTGTCGGTAGCCGATTAGCTAGGTTGACGTCACCTAGCACCTCCGTGTTTCGAGCACTTAAAATTCAGCTCCGTATACCACTCGAATGACGGACTAAGAGCTGAACTGTTAAGAAGTTCGTCGGCGCGCCGCTAGGGGAATTCGAGCGCTGACTTCTTGGTCGTAAGTTTCTCGTTATAGTAAGAGTCGCCGTGGCACATATATATAGTGAAAATTTACAAGGGTTAGCAAAAAGCTTATATTTTATTAGTTTCATTAGTCCACAGGATTCGGCACTGAATTTTCTTTCACACAACTTCCCTTGGCTTATCGTAAATTTAACCCTTTCCACCCCATCTGGACCAATCGCCTTTGCCTACCCAACCCTCTTGCGCAACCTCACTGTTATCCTTACAGAGCTCCACGTAGTAACCTAGTGGCTTTAGGTCACACTGACATTCTAATTCCAAAGTCATTCCACTTGAGCAAACGTTAATGCACTGCTGGCTGCGCAGGGTGCATCAGACAATTTAAGGTATTTGAGACCTGATTGTTGTCATAATTAAATTGAAAATGGCGACCCAGTTATGCCAAGAAGTTTTGGCACGCGTAATTGGCTCGCAGTATGTCAATTTGGATATTTCTGTGTTTAATTATTTCTGTTTAATGTTGGTTTCTGTCATTCTCTTTTTATCCATATAAGTGACTTTTCGTTGTATTCTTATCGTGCAATTTCAAAGGTACGTATTTTAATATTTCTGAGGTGAAAATTCGTTTTTCCAAGTTTGAAAATGGTTTTCGAGTGTGATCGAACTTTGCCCTTGTGTCTGATAACCGCGGAAACTGCTCTTCTTCCGGAAAACGTAAGTTTGGCGTATCGAGGGTCGTGGGAAAACTAAGAAACTTTGCTATATCCCTGCTTGGCGAGGGAGTACCGCGCACTTTAGTTGCTAGTCATTTTCTGGAAAACTTTTTGTTCGAACTTTCGACATTTTCCCTGAAAAGTTAGTTTGGAAATTAACCGTGAGGATATGCAGTTCTGCGATATCCGCTTGGATTCCCTGGTTGAGGTACGTTTGCAAGAGTTCGGGGAATATCTTGGAAGCATTCCGATACCGTCCATTCGGAAACTTTTGGTTTTGAAATTTCCAAAAAACAATTTTTTTCAAAATATCCTCTCACTTCAGTCGCGTCTACGAAACCTAAGGTTCGAAGGGTTTTTTAATATTACATGAATTCCATGAGAATTCATCGACAACATATTTTTGGGAATTTTAAGAAATTCTTACTACTATATTTCGAAAACTTTCCCTACGACCTTACGTCAGTCTGGCCGACTCCGAAATGCTCTTTGGTCTGAATATAAGATGAAAACCGAAAATCTCATCGCCTGAAGTAAACCTGGAGAGGGTCTTCGAAGTTCAAATCTTTTCGCGCATAAGACGAACGAGAAGCCTCGCGAATCCTGTCGCTACTTGGATACCGTTGGGTTTGCTACTTTTGAGGGTAGATTTGATATCACCAAATGAGCCAATAAGAGCGGCACCCCATTTTCCGCGCGATGAGATATCTGATAAATATATAACATATTCCCAACATCCGCACCCTCGCGCATAACACGTCTTCGAGAGAAAATGATATAAAATAAGAAAAATAATAATTTTTATAAACATTAAAAAAAATTTTTCCACCAAAAACTTATATACGATCCCACATGGCAATCATAATACTTTAGGGTAGAATACCGATTGACTTTTACGTCCAAAACGCCAAAGCCGTATATGGGAAGTCAACGATTTTCTCAATCGCCCATAACCACCTCCCCCAATGGGAAAATATCGGCCAGTGTCAATCGGGATGTGGGAGAAAAAAAAAGTGGAAAGATTTATTACGCATTCAAAGGTGCAGAGTATAATAAAAAATCCGTCATACTGATATATTGCGATAGCTGATTTTGATTTTCCCCGTAAGGAAAAAAAATCAGTGCGTACAAATACCATAAGGGTTTATTCGCGAATGCGATCGAGTATTGTGCGCACGTAGGCAACGGGCGAAAAAAAAAAGTAAAGGAAGTCGAAGACGACGTAGGCGTCGTATTTTAACGTTCGCGACCATGAACGAAGGATCCCCGTGCGGCATAAAAGACATTTTTACGGCATTTTTTTATACGCTCGACTCCATTTGCATAAAGATCTTTTCGGATTTCGCGAAGTACGAATTCTCCTTCGTTCTGTCGTCTACGACAGTTCCTGAGCTCTATCCAAAATAGGATATAGGCACAAAACCCATACCGATTCACCACTTTTATACAGACTATGTGTGTATGCAGGATATATATATATATATCTTCCTTCCGTATACAATTTTATATCATACACACTATAGATCTAGAAGCCAAAACCCACCATACCTAGTATATACCATATTCGAGGTTACTGAATGAGGAATTACCCGACTTTTCCAATAGCACCAATACTCGAGCATACCCATATATAAGATATTCTTCCATAAATATATATCCACAAATAGAAAAGCGGAATCGACTCAAAGTATCTTTAGATTATTGGATACCTCGTGGCTTCGACTGACGTTCGCTATAATGAATTGCTATTGTTATATTGCATACTGTTATACAATATATTAATAAAGTACTTTGGGGACGATTTCTATGCACAGCCACTAGTTTGAGACAATTGTATAGTTTGGACCTCAAAGTATTTTCAGCATAATGCATGTTTTGAGGCCCGTAAAGCGACTGTCACACCAAATTTGTTTACTCTTTTTGAATGATAGACATCCGGAGTTGTGATGGGTTTAGAAAGTGTTTCGTTAGGTTAGGTTAGAATTTCAATGCTGTGGTGTCTCAAAGTATTAGCTAAAAAAAGTATTAGCTCGCTATTGTGAATGCCCCTTGATCACCTGGGTCCTCAAAGTATATCTTGTATGTACGTTAATATACTAGAATTAGTATTGTACATGTAGCTATTCAATTCTAATACTACAGGAAGTCCATATAACTGTGCCCGTTTCCTTTTGATAATTTTCCCCACATCGTACTTTCGTCACTTAAATTGCCGCGCTGTCCATTCCAGCAACCAAGAGCAAATGTTGAATCGGAAGGACACAGGGTACGTTTGTTCTACGTTCATTGAAATTTATAGTAGTCCCAGTTTCCACAGGATGACAAATATTATTATACCAACTGCATTACGTGAATCAGTATTATTGTGAGCTTAATGCATTTATAGTTGAATATATATATATATATTTTATATGTACCATAGACATACAGAGTGTGTCGGCTAAGATGCACTTTTGCGGTTTACAATGAAACGGTGCACGATTTTGAAAATCTGAAAGTTATACCGTGCTGTCGGACGTCCGCCGGAAGTTCCGAAAATTTCCGCTAGGGGGCGCGGAACAAGAATTCGACCAATTGTATCCTAAAATTGCATTTTCGTAGGAAGCATTTTCGTTAATTACGGATTTTTGTTAGTGCTAAGGCTCCCGAGGCTACATCTATGGCGAGGAACACGACAAATCCAAAATTAAATATGTTGACTTCCGACTCGTACAAGGAAAAATTTCTAATACATTTTAGCCACTGCGTATGGGTTTGCGGCTTACTTAATGCGTAACTCAGAACAATTGAGAATCTTATGTTCGGCGTGAAGCTGCTGCACGAAGCTAAGGAAATTAAAAAAAAATACCAAATTTCGAACTTTACGACTTTGGCATTAGCTCTTGTCGGTACAATTTGAAATAGCAGAGAAGATCATTTGAGATGAACAAAAAATAATAATAAGCGCGATCGATGCACAATCGAAAAATAGTCACTGGCTGTCATTTATAATTTTTGAAATCGTTCATCGTATCCCCGCACACGTACATCAGCTAATACACTCTGAACGTAGAATGGAATAGAAGTTCATAGAAGGATCTGCCATTTTGAGATGCAGGTTCGCGTTGCGGCTGGAGATAGAGTCAGAAAAAGACTTGAATGTGATTACGGGCGAGACGTAATGGGGGTGATCCAATTTTCTTTTGAGAAATCGTTCCCACGACGCGGTACGTCGGATTCCGCGGTTGGAAATAAGATTTGTAAAGGGGTGCGCGGTTGGCGAGATGAAAAAAAATAACAATAATATGTAAATAAATAAGAAAAGTGGAAACCCGCTGCCACAAATTTACGTTCAACCCCATCAACCGTCCGCGGAGATCGCAGAAGACAGCGCTGAGGACGCGCCTTGACGTTTTCATGTTATTTCTTAATTCCGGACAAAAGTTTCCCCGTCGTCGTGCGCCATAAATTTCGAGGCTCGCAGCAGCCGTCGGGACCCTTTTAAGAATTCATATAGGGTGGTGTAGAAAAAATGTTTACTTATAAATTAAACGTTTCGCGTGGATGCGCCTGAAGGATATAAGCGACTTTTCTTTTTCTATATCCAGTACATCTTACTATAGTATCGTACTACACTATACCCGTGTTATTGCTATACCTATACCTGCCTCTACGAGGTGGCGAAATTTTCTCGCGAAAGCCGCCGCGCAAAACTTGTTAACCATCAACCACTCGACTGCTTCCATCCAACGAGCTTCTATATCCAGGGACGTCAAAGTATCCGGTTTCGCCCGGGGCACATTTTACGCGCTCGTCGGATGACAGGGGCATGTCGAGAAATAAGGGTTGAATCGTCTACGAAGAAAGGAGACAAAAAAAAACGAAAAAGATAAAAGCACCATAGGGATGCGAAAGATGGTTGTAACAAATTTTGTGGGTAAGTATAACCAGAGGAAAAATTGGTGGATACGATTTTTGGTGCACGAGTATTGGTACACGTGGATATTCGTGGGTATGTTTACGATTTGGGATAAAATCAAACGATACCGAAATATTGTAACCTGACGGGCTAAATGGTATACCCGTATAGATTTTGAATGCCAACTTTTCCAGAATCATCGTCATAAATTCCGAGCCGATTAGGTCGCCGACAATTCGACGACGACGTACGGTTGTTTAAACGTAGCCGTAAATTGGAAGGGATGAAATATTATAGTGACCAACGTTAAACCGTTACCTCCGAACCGCATGGAGAAAAATTCTCACCGGGTATAATCGTTACTAGTAATTATAATATGGAAACGGATTTGAGATTGTTAGCATTAATCAGTGATAGTCTGATTGAACTAAAATCGTAATTAGAATTTGGATTTTAATTTTCTTTTTTTTGAACCTTTATGATCCACAGCGCGGACATCGAAACTCCAATGAGAGGTATGTGGTTGTGGGACCACGTTCGGGATGCTGAACGGAAACCAATGTAGAAATTCCAATTCTATTGATTTTAGTGATGGTCGTATATGGGCATGTAAATATAGATATAGGTACAGTTATATACAGATACAATGTTATATACAGATATAATTAAAATAAATGTTCATTTAACTGTGAATGTGACGTGCTTACGTGAAATTCAAAAGTTGAAAATCTGCCAAGCACAGTCAATGGTTCTCGAACATCATTTCTACAGGGTGGAACAATGTTCCCAAAGCTGGCTTTACGACATTCTTGCTCCGGTAAGTCTCCCTTGGAAAACCACCCTGACACAGCCCTTTAACATTCACCCCCCAAACACTTTGCGGAAACGGAACGTCCGCGATGAATGAACCGCAAAGGGCAGGAGATAAAAGCCAATAATCCTCATGGCCTCCCTTGTGTGTCAAAGTACCTACTATCATTTATAAAGCCACAATGAGGGAATCGTAGGATATCGTCATTGCCTCGTACGATCGTGACGACACGTTACAGAACGATAACGAGGGGCTGATAAGGATTCGTAACCTTGGCATATACATATTATACATGGATAAAACGATATGTATAGTGAATAGATATTTTTTTGACAATTTCGTTGTTTCCACGGAAAATGAAAATTTGAAAATAGGGTGGGAATTTCATCACGCGATAATAACCCTTCGTCTTGGCTAATCTTGGAAAAGTGCTCGATGAGAAATTCGAAGACCGGCGAAAGTTTCATCCCTTCTGAAATTCAAGTCAGGGGCGGTTATAATGAGGGTGCTGGAAGTTCTATTACTATTAAAAGTTTACATTCTTCAACACCTTCCAGTCTGATACGGTTTGGTAATCAGGCTCGGGATCGCTCGCGTTGTGCAACAGTAAAGTGGCGGAGATAAGTTCAAGTTATGAGGAATGCATGAAATTGGAATTTTCTTTGGCAGTTTTTTTATACAAAAATTTAAACACGAATAAAATTTCGATCTGGTTTCACTAGTTTTGAACCAGTAAACTCCTGAGGGATGCAAGGAGTAGGAAGACACAGAGAGATAAGCGAAAAGAGAAAAAACAGATTTGCTTCGTCCGAAACGATTCGATTTGCTGAAAGGATGCTGTCATTTACAAGACACGGAATTTACTGGAGAAGAACAGTTCCCAAACGAGATAACATCAAATACACGTCCGCTGATATCAGGTCAGTTTTATTTCTCGGTAATAAAGTCTTGGATACCCGGTTATCTCACGTATTTAAGATCGTCATAAAATTTTCTCCCACACTTCCCACAAGAGAGTGCGGCTCTCTTGGTATTTTCGGACCATTCAAGATTTCTTCACAGTCTTCATTTACAGCATCGTGTTTTTTTGTTTCTAAATCGAAAAACTTTACAACTTGCTTGATAATATATAGCTATAAATTTTTTACTAAATTTTATTTCTCAATTCTCTCAACATATCAGTCACTAAATTACCTTTGTATCTACAGTATATGTATATATACACACAATATATATTGTTTTTCAAAGCCACCACCGTTCTTTGGTAACTGTATCCCTGTCTTCATTCTTTCTACTTTCCATTATGCTTTTTCTCATCTACCGTACAGCTTCGGTCGTTTAGCCACGAAGACGAGGTTTCTCTGGCTTTGCCAGGAAGTAGGTACTGCTGGATTAAGCTCGTAACAAGAGAAAAGGGAGGAAGGCTTTGTATTACCAAAGAAAGCTCAAGAAGAAGCAAACGCGTCCTAGGAACGTTATTGCGCTTTGGCAATAGAAAAAAACCCGGTATAATTAGTACGTAAAGTGCGACGTGGCCGTAAGAGAAATCTTTTGTTTTATAATGGAAAAATTTCCATCGGCAGTCTAGAAATCGTATTTAATGGTACAAGACAAAAGAAAGTAGAGGTCGTTAATAGACAAGTTATCACGTATGCATATAACTATACGTTCGGAAAAAAAAAGAACCCAAATGGGACATACATTATCCTGGAAATTTCTTGAAGCGGAAAATCTCTGGGGGACCGAAAGTTTTCACGGGGACAAATATCGCGTTGATCATATAAAATGGCAAAGTCCTATATTCTGGATACGGCTTTTGGTCGTTAATTCACTAGATATTGGGTTGGTACGTCGTGCGTGAGACATGGGATAAAAAGGTGATCCACGATTTAAAAGTTGTTTCGTGACTTTGATTTTTAACCGGAAAAAACGGCACCTTTGCCCCGAGGCTTTTATTTATTTTGTATACCGATATTTTCTATCTCTTTCTCGCGTTCGTGGTATTCTCTCTTTCACAAAATCGGAGCAGATCCCCTGAATGAGGTAACTTTTTCCATTTAGAGGAAAAGAGAGAAGCTTTGAATGCTAAGGGAAAAGCTTTTTTCTCATTTCTAAAAAGTTTTTTTCATTACGTCATTTTTGCATTTAGCTTTCACTCACTGTGCTTTCGCACTTTGATTTTTTTGACGACACGGCATCGGATACCTTAGGCGGTAACGTTTACCCATTTGCATGGAAAAAGTTTGTAAAATCGCGCAACCTTACTCAATGCGCTATACTACATTTCTGGGTGAGAAACTAAGTTTTTCTTAACTTTCTTTTTTCGCTCAAATGACTCAGACAGTAGGGAGAGAGGAAAACAGAAAGTGAGATAGACAATGATAATGGAGATAAAGAGAGAGAGAGAGAGAAATTCTTTAACTACCAAACGAGATAGTTGTATGAGTTTGCAAATTATTGCAAATTTACGTGATTTATAATGGACATGAATTTTAGCATAAAAATTTTATCACCTACAATAAGTTTCAAAGTTGCCTGTATTTTCACGAAAACAGATTAACCAAGAGTTTTATAGCATTACGATTATTGATCGCAATAAATATTCAGATAATGAAAAAAAAAGTGCATGGCAAAAATCCTATTGATTGTCGTAATGATAAGATAAAATAATTTTTTCAACTTGGTACTACAGATGCCATAAAAGCTCTATATGTATAGAAAATCTATTTCCCTCATATTTCGCAACAAAATCCTGAACCCTGTAAATTTCTACGAAGATCTTCAAAATCATCCCTCAAATCCTCTACGCTGTTACAAGAATACCGTTTATCCGCGTTACGTAACGTAATGCAGCGAACTCACGTATATCCCATTGCAATTCTATACAGCCAGTGACTGTATAAATTTTGCATGTGCTACCTTCTACCATAGAGTTCACAATGTGCAAAGGGTTTGTATACTTTTATACTATATCTATATGTATCTAAGGGTTTCGTTCAGTGGCTCTCAAAGTCAATAAATTCTTAGCGAAATCCTGGGGCGACGTGCTCGAAGTAATGGGATAAATTGGAAACTCTAAAGCGCACTGGCCGCAGTGGGAAACCATAGCACGGGGTGACCCTTTAGCAACCCTTACAGCAGGGGGCAATTATATTGCCGAATCCACACATGTAAATTCTATGCGTAGGTAGGAACCATACATAACCAACAATGCATGTTATACACATATATACCAAGACCCTGGTTAACAGTCAGGGTAGGTTCTTAGAATTAAGAGGTCTAATAAAAATGGCGCTAACCAGGGTACACGTGGAAGGTACGATATACGGCGATTTGGGGGAATCGGAAAATTATTGAAGGAAAGAAAAAAAAAAGCCGCGAGAAGTCGAGGCAAACAAAAGAACAATCTCAAGGGAATTAATGGGGGAAGCGATGATTCAATATTGACAGTTCTCGAAGCCAAGTAGGAGTCCTTTGTTATCACAGGGATTTAATTCTTCGAGCAGATAAAAATTCCATTAAATTCATTAAAAGCGGGTATATAGATAGGCAAACAGGCCTTCTGGAAAGCGTCGATGAACAATGTGGTACCGAGTTACGCCGATAGATGGCGCGAAGTGTATTTTCCATAAAACTGATTCTCGGTGCAGCCTTCGTCGTTACGACGTCATTCTCTATGGCTACGAGCGGACAAAAAAGCCAAAAGCATCAAGCTTGTTCGATGTGACAACGCAGCACGGCAAAGCAGCGTTGCGCTGCAAATTAAATCATGGTTATGAAGGTACTATATAAATTTCAATTTTCAAATCTTTTAGATGTTTGGGCTGCAGCCCTAAGCCCCAAAGAACAACCTCTTTTTTTTTCTTTCGAATGTGACTAATAGGATTAGCAAACGATACTTTTTTCAAAAACTCGAAAGAAACACTTGCACTTGCTACGTAATTATCTTAAATTTTATCCCTATCTCCTTAACGTGAAGCACGTTTTGCCGATATTCGTTCGGAATGAGTTTAACGTGGTTAATCGCGTGTCAAGAGCACGAAGCGATTTACGTGATTGCAATTAAAAACTGTCATCTCGCTGGTGGCAGTAGAAATAATGCTTGGACTCTGTATACATATATATACATATATATACATATATACACACAAGCCATCGCGACGCGACAAAACTAGTGAAAATTGCGCAACGTCTGGTCCCGCACTTATAGTGTTATTCCATTGTCCATGGGATACGTAGAGTTGAAATCGCAAGTCAGAATCAATAATATAGAAGCACGTCGAATGGAACTATCAAGTGGGATACGTATTACGTTAGAAACCAGCCAATAGTACCAACTATAAAAAATCAAAGAGATATTCGTACAATTATTTCTTCTTCACGGTGCTATTTGCTATCTCGTGTAATTCGCTTGGATAAATTAAACATTTTTCTTTTTCAATTCATTTATTATTCAGGCCTATGAAACAAAGTTAGCTCGCGCGGAGTCTGTTATAAAAATATGACGTAGAACGCATATAGTATCAATATTAATGGAGGCGAACGGATTGATAATTCATTGTTCACGTCCGCCTGATAAATTGATGAGCCCCATCGCACCGAACAATAAGAGCGTAATCATGCTCGCGGGATTTAAACAAATAAATATTACCCAACCGCGGAATAAGAGATAAAGTGACGTCATTAGAGAAACTATTAAGTTTTAAAGTGCGATATTTAACATGAAGGATTTTTTTGTATATACATATATACACTCATATATGTAAGTGTGTGGAGGGGAGGGAATGAAATGATATAAAACTCGTATACTACCTTTAAATAGCAGCCATTATGAAAACCAGAGGATTAAAAGGCGTCTGGTTTACTATTGGTATAATTTATCAGGAAAACGTTCATGATGCTTTCACGTAACGACGTGTACACAATCGACTATTATACCGTGTATAACCTCCTATGGCTCAACAGCTACCGTAACACCGGCAATAGCGTCAAAATATTGAGCGTCTACCCCCCCCTTCCCCTATACGAGCTTTTAAGCCGGATTTGCTACTATATTAGCGTTACATATAGCAGAGCTTCTCGTAAGCGATTTCCCAAGAAACACGTGGCCTCGTAAAAAGAAACCTGACGCATAGTATATACGCGTGCTTCAGCCTCACTTCGTAGGAAATGACTGGAGGCCTAAACCCGGTAAAATATCTAATATTGCGTAAAGAATTTTTCGTAAACAGACTATATGCGAGATTCGGGGTTTGTTAATAAGTAGAAAGAAGTAGGGTAAGGGGGAGGGAGTGTGGAGATTAGAGGTTTTCTTTTAAAAACACTTCGCCGGGGTAACAGAGAATTATTTAGGCGTCATACTATGTCTGCTTGTCTGGAAGAGCTTTTAAGCTTGATTTAGTACTGCATTAGCGCGTACGAAATATAGGCTTCTGAAAGCCGTCTGATTCGTGAGACACCGTGACTACTTTCCGTAACCGGTAAACAAGTATGTACAAGGGGTGAATATATTCACGGTTAGAATTTTTATTTTTTTTAATTATTTTTTGGGGAGGTTTTTTTTGAATAACAACTAAGCGGTCTTTGGGTTACGATGATCAGGCGGCAGGGTCATAAGTTCTCAGAGACAGGTAATGCTCGTTGCGATAGGTGTTCCCTTTCGATAGTCGGCTATCTGTTGCGGCTGGGTCGTTTATAGATTATCGATGAAGCACGTGGCACAAAAGATAATGGTGAGGGTGGAACGTCGAACTTTCCTCGTTAGTCCCACTTACAGGAAAAAAAAGGAAGAAACAAAAATGGGGCGAACGCGTTATGATCACTATGCTGTCATAGAAGTTACGTACTATGGATGTTTTGGAAATACTCATACGTTATCGTCAAAGCTCGCCACGTGAATATAAGCTTTACGAACTTCGCGCCATGTTGCGTAAACGTGTGTTTGATCGTGTAAAAACGAACCGACCAGTGGCGGCTCGCGCGAAGGCACTGTGGAACTGCAGCGCCTCCTAGATCAAGCTTGAACTGTAAAAATGTAGGTTAAAGTAAGTAAAAAATTTTCAATTTTGTTCTTTTAGGATTCTATCAAGTTTCTGAATAAATTTTCTTTTTATACGTGTTTGCTTCCTTTTATGAAATTTAAGAAAAAAGGCTAAATATTTTCTGGACCAGCGCCCCCACTAATTCTAACTACGAGCCGTCACTGGAACCCACGCTACCGATGGGAGCAATAATGATACAAAGCTTACAGCCCGAATGGGGTATTTTGCATTATTTGCAAATTGTATCTATATATGCTTTTTTATAACATCATTTCATACCACTGTTACTTGGTGTATTTTTATCGAATTTTTGGGATTGCTCTTTACCCCAATAGAAAATTTTGCAAAATGTGTGTCTAATAATTTGCAAATAGAAGCTTGGGAATAATAAATAACGCGAATAATATGAAGTTTGCAGTCCGATGAGTGCAGTAGGATTCGCTGCTTGTGAACTGCACGTATAACCTATGCTTGTTTATAACCCAATTATTTCACGTACAGAATATTCGATATATACCGAGCAAATTTATATGCACGTGCTAACGTTCGGGCACTTCTGCAAAAAGCTAAATTTGAAATTACCGCCGAAAAGATCCTAAATATTAAATATCACTTGTACATTATCGTCGTCGCGTGCTGCCATAACGTAACGTTACACAAATTTTTCAATAGCACTTCATCAGAGTACACTTTAAGGATCAAGGGTACGGGCTGTCTCCTTTGTACGTGGAGAACAAAAGGTTTGATGAATAATGTCCAACAGCGAGTCTTCAAAAGGATTTGATGAAATTTTCACGAGAATTCGACTACCTGATAATACTAAGTGGAGTTAAAGAAATCTTTGGGGAAATCAGAGTGACAGGAGAGAGAATAAAAATTCGAAAAGGAAGATAAAAGGATCAAATGACAAAAAAATGGAGTAAGGAAACGTGCATTTCTACTGCGAAATCCTTAAGGTGCAATAGAATCAACCCCTAAGAATATTTTTCGACAACGAGTTAAGGTTTACCAGAAAAGTAAATGACTGGGACAATTCGATCTTATGTTCGCAGCATAAAATTCTACGCTACCGAGATGAAGCTACGCCATCTCCTAGTTCGCCCTATTGAATTTGCTTACGGTCTGACTATTATTAAACAGTGTCCTTACCTACTGCTATGAGAATAGCGTTTGGCTGACCAGCGCAAGGGCTGCACTACTGCAGCTGTCACCCAGTAGTAGACACGAGCGATAGCAGCAGCCAAGTGTCGCATTATACGGGACAAAAGGAGAAACAGAAGTAAAACGTCAGGCGCACTTAACGTTCACAGAACTTTTTCAGTCAGGTTTACGTAACGCGCGTCTTCTTTCGTTTCAACCCACGAAGGATGAAATCAGCCGAGCGGACGCGCAGCGAAATTCGGTAAATTTTCCGAAAAATCTCAAGGATTGCTTTTATTCCAGGACAAAGTAAAGTTTTAATAAGAAATTTTCAAAAACCGTCCAACGCAATCTTTGCGGAGTTTCTTTGGGGGTTTTTCGAAAAATTCAAAGATCTCGAAAAGTTTTTCGTAGCGCTTTAACGACGCACCCTTAACCTGGAACTTTGTGGTAGAAGGATCAGTGAATAATGGTGGAGTAAGTATACCTATACCGATACAACAGGACCTTTAAAAGTGAAAAAGGCACTAACAACTTTTTTTACTTTTTTTTTTTACTACTTTGATTCTTGTTTGCACTGCGTTTCTATTGCGGTACGATTCTTTAAGTGTATTTCGATTGGCTATATATCTTTTATTAGCAATTTTGCAAAAACTTTATGCCCACGCCAATTTTTAGGTATTCTTAGAGGCAAAAAAGGGGAATGGAATAGACTGACAGGAAAATTTATCCATTTACCTTAATAGTTGTGAAAATTGATTTTTTTTCCAAACTTTCCTACAAGTCATACGCTCGCTGACCATACATCACTCTCTTGTCGTGATATCGTAGCTGAGCGATGAACTCCTTGCAAATGTGACAAGTACAATAACTTATACGTCCAAGTAAAGTATAACTTCAAGATGAAGTCCGATGGCTTCTTTTCGCAACCCCAGCACGAACGGGCGATTTAACTCTGAAAATTGGTTAAAGTTCCGTGCGATGGCGCTAGAGAGCGCGAGGGGACGAAAATAAGAATTTGAATTTCATAGCTGCATTTAAATTGAGCGATGGTAATTAAAACAGTACTCCCTGAAAATTTAAGGCATCCTATACAATTTTTATTCGCTGACGTACAACGATGCTATCATAGAAATTATTTTTCATCTTCCTTTCTCAATATTATATAAATCTTCGTGCTAGCAGATTAAACTGTAATTAAATCTACCGTATAAAAACTGTCCAGGAAAATTTCTAAATTTAAGCAACCTCATCCACGTACTCGTTACAAACGGACCAAAACGTGTTC
The DNA here is from genome assembly GCA_030142655.1 of Trachelus tabidus. Taxonomy (NCBI): domain Eukaryota; kingdom Metazoa; phylum Arthropoda; class Insecta; order Hymenoptera; family Cephidae; genus Trachelus; species Trachelus tabidus. The sequence continues at coordinate 1,157,998 of JARQTI010000420.1, read as the reverse complement.
CACTTATCAAATGCTACATCCCTAGCAATTTGTATAAGAAAAAAAGGCCGGTAATAGAAAATGAAAAATGTTCATATTTTCTCAACGCCGACAATGCATTATTAATTATAGTAAGATAACAGAATCCGACTAATTAAAAGCTTCAAAGGAGCAAGTTGACAGTCATAAGACATTTTGGACTGTTACAAAGAGAAACGACTGCCTCGAGAAATGGAAATTTTATTTTCAGGTATCCATTCTGAAATTGCGACAATATTCTGAATGAATGACAAGTCAAATGAATCCTTTCGGAGAGGGTTAATTTCCATCACAAAGAACAAGCCCGTTTGTAGTAGAGAATGAGGACCAGTCATAGGCGCTACGTTTCGCTTTGAATCCACGAGAAGGATTCACGTTGAGCGGATTAGTGAATTCGCATGAAATTCAGATACGCGAAGTGCGGGTGATTGAAATAACGAGTAAGAGTGCGAGAGAGAGAGAGAGAGAGAGAGAGAGAGAGAGAGAGAGAGAGAGAGAGAGAGAGAGAGAGAGAGCGAGAGAGAG